>OU015772.1:642612-672189 GCA_907173295.1 Fagus sylvatica
ACTTCAAAGTTTTAATTTCGTGAATTACAAAATTACCCTTGATAAATTGTTCTATTAGATATTTATTATGTCCATGATGAATGGAGGGCATTATTGTCCTATTGAATTATACATAAATTTACTTACCATAAAGTATTAAAGTGAATGTGAAATGACATGTGGAGGTCAGCGGAGCCACTGTCGGCTACTCGGTGCTTGGTGGCGTACGGTGGTGGCTGTGACTTTATCTCTCTCTGTGTTTTACATTGCTTTTTGTCTTTTCTATTGGTTGCTTGCTCACGCTTGCTCGTGGCCCATCCTTTTATTTTGCTGACTTCCGAACCGAAACTACTCAAAAATAAAAAAATCATTACTTTTTTGTGTTTTTGTTTTTTATGAATAGTTTGTAGTGCAAAGAGGGTTGAGGGGAAAATAGAATAGTAAGAAATACTGAAATAGTGCTACTCTGAAGTGAGAAATAATGTCACTGTACTGTGGTTTAGAGTGTAGACATCAATTTTATTATAAAGTATTTAAATGTGATAATAAATATCAATAATAACGCATTAAAAACTTACTATATATTAATTATTTTATATATTTAATTTAATACATCAGTTTATGAAAATTATATGATAAAATTATTTATATAATTACTACCCCAAACATCATTCTAATTTTCTATATATATATATATATATATATACAAAAATACAACATATTTTATTATAAAAAAATTATAATAATCAATGTTACTTGTTATAATTATTATATAATAAAAATAATATTCATATAATAAAGGAAATGAAAAGAATAAAAAGTTGTATATCATTTGGATGGGATCTGCAGAGATTTGATTATTTGCCTCGCAAAATGACAAACTGAAATATGTGAAGGTGGAGCAGTTCTGACTTATGACTCAAATAGCAGCATCTAACTGAAGCACATCCATTGATGACTTCATCCATGACAAACTCACATTTTACAGGAGAAAAATATCGACCCCTCCCATCAGTCGCTTGCATCTGGCATCCGAGTGTCAGAAGAACGTTGACATGCTTACTGAAACTAAATAAAATATGAAACCCAAGAAATAAAAATAAAAGGCCACATGTCAGCCCCTAACACAAACTGAACATGATTTAAATTTGAAAGAGAAATCTCGTGAAAGTATATTGAATATCATAATTATCATTACAATTTTTAACTTTTTTTAGTATTATTTCATTACTTTCTAATTCTATTTTGTAGTCTTGTTTGTGAAATTCACATCTAAATTTTCTATTATTTCAATTAAATTTTATTTATTTTAATTTTTTCATATCAAAATTGATATTTTCATATAGCCATTCAAAATTAAAAAAATATTTACAACTACAATGAACAATCTACAATATAAAATGATAATATTGAAAGATTAACCAAAATTTCAAGCATAGAATGATAGAATCTAATTCATCAGATGCATTATTGCAACTTTACTTAAAATTAGAATCGTCCAATAGCCTCATTATACGTAAATAAAGACGAATTTAAAAAATAACTTAATGGATTAATACTAACAAAACCAAATTTAATATCATAAAGAGAATCAAATATCATGGTTCAACCATAAAATATAACAAAAATAGATGACAATTAATTATATTTAAAAATAATAATTTTAATTTATATTGGACAATGTGATGCATGGTGAAGGAAAAATGAAATCTAATTCTAATTTTAATTTTTGTTTTGAGAATGAGATTGTTTGGTATGTGTGAAATTAAATGGATAATACTGATAATTTGCCATGTGGAGATACTAACTAAAAAAAATTATCACATCAAGTTGTTCAGAGAAATTGGTCGTCAATGATAATTTTGTATTCACAATATTTTTTATTTAAAAACTTAGCCTTTCAATCGGAATGAATTCTATTGATTTTGAGGGTCTTTTTGAGAATAAGGAAGAGAGCATCAACTAAGGTTTTTGTTTTTTATTTTTATTTTTTTGGTCCTGCAAAACTAATTATTCACTTACAATGGGACCTTATTTTAATTGAGGGCCTTAGGCCTAGAGCAGCCCTGACACCCAGCAAATGTTTATACAATAACATAACCTGAGAAACTTCTCAGTATCAAAGAAAAACTTGTTCCATTTCCATTATTCTTTATAAGCTTTCTCTGGCTACTAGGAGTAGTGTACAATTCTCACATTGCATTACAGTATCACATTACCTAAAAAGCAGAGTTTCATGGCATGAATAGGGTGTAGAAAATCCTCAAAAATAAGAATCCCGGACCACTTGGCGAACTGGTTCCTGGCCAAACAGTGGTCTTCAAATGAAGAGGGAAATCTCAGTCACATCAATGGAATACAACCCCACAATTAGCCTTATCCACCAACCATTACTGAGTTCAGGTTCATCATCTTAAACTATCATTGAAGCTCCCCCAGATTATAGCCATATATCCTAATCATTAGACAAGAGAGGGAAGTGTTATTTCAACTGGCACAGCATCATACCTACATGCACAAGCACAAGCACACAGCCACACAGGCAATTCAATATTTGTTGACAACTTTTGCTGAATGCTTTACCATCCAATTTGACAAGGAAATTTAGAACATGCATAATGCAATCTTAAGTGACTGAAAATCATGTAACTCAAACTTGTTAAGGATTGACAATGAGTCTTAAATGTTTTAATTCATCAGGGGATGAAATCGAGCACCAAGGAGGGAACAAGCTCCATGGCGTAATTACTTCATTAACAACAAAATTTTAGTTAATCGAACTAGATCAGTTCTATGTTTAGACAATCAACAGAGAGCTTAGAATCTAAATGATTTAGGTTGAGAATGACTATTAAATATGTTTCAGAGAACCAAAATATTGACCATTTTTATCTTAAATTTAATTATGCACTAGTCAGGGTAGAAATAGGCTGCCAGTGCCGAAAAGATAAATTAAGGTTGTGGAAGAAGTGAAAAAGTTAATATGAAGCATGCCATAAAATAATGTCTATCAAGGTTTGGTTATATAATAAGCTATGTTGTGCCTAGTCATAGGTGGAAAGTGTATCATGTATGACAGAAAAATATGGAACACAGAATATAACAAAACCATAGGAAAGATAACTGACTCAAGAGAACAGAAATGCTAGAAAATTTCTTTGTATGTCAAGTAAATTTAATCATGCCATTCATATGGGAATATATCAAGTCATGCTATCAATATGACGGAAGAAAGCATACCTCTCCTTCAAGCAGATAATGTCAGAAAAAAGTCACCACAATTTACCAAAACCAAGACATGCATAGTCAATAATACAGAGATAATAATAGTTTTGTTTCTTTAAAAAAAATAAAACTATATGTCACGTAGCAAAGAGAGCACTTTAGTTTACCTTCATGCTAATCCCAAGTTACGTAGCTTATCGCAGTGAGGAATTGGCAGATTTCTATTCCAATGACGCCTCTGGAGCTCTATGTGACAGTACCGGCCAAGCATATGTTTGTAATCCCTGATCACATTGTCCTCAATGTTAGCTCGAGCAGGACTTCCAAGAGGATAATTCTTCTCAAACGCTGATGATTTGACAAAAAATTCCAGTCCATGTTTCTCAATAATCTTAGGAATCTGGTAAGAGTAATTCTTCTGCAGAGAATAGTCGGGCTCGGAAAAGGGCAGATATGCAAGCAAGAAAATTATTAGAAACGGCAATAATTGAAGGATGATAAAAAAACCAGGTCCTCGATGCAAGTCCTCCCTCTGAGTCTGATGACTGTCCATTCCTCTGGTCCTATAAACACGGCTTGCTCGAAACATGTCTCCCTGTCCAAAAAATGCCCTGAATATCTCATCAGGATCAATATCATCATCAAACAAGTCCTGTGCCGTTCTCCTTCTTCTCCGTCTAACATTGTATTGCTGGTTGTGCTCAAATTCCTCAACCAAACCCATCTGATCATACTGTCTCCTCAAATCACCATCACTTAAACACTTGAACGCCTTGCATACTTTCTTAAATGCCTCTTCAGAACCAGGAGCCTTATTTTTATCAGGATGAACTTTCAATGACAACTTCCTATATGCCTTCCTAATCTCCTCAACCGAACAACTCTTTTCCACACCAAGAATATCATAATAATCCTTATTCCTCTTAATCTTCCCAATCAATGCAACATGTTCTTCAGTATAACTACGCTCCCCATTTAATCCCTCATCAGATTTTGCCGCACCAAACTCACTCTTATCCTCAGTGACAACTTTTTCATCAATAGAAGACACACGTGACCCCGAATCGAGCTTCTCACACGCAGCCAAAAGTTCATCTGCTTGAAAATTCTGGTTTAGGCGTTGCGCAATCTTAATAAATTTCAGTGCACGCTCTTTATTGCCTGACGCAATTGCTTCTTCAGCAATATGAACACATCTCAACGCTTCATCCTTATTACCCTCCATTTTCAAAAAATAAAACACACTCCAATTCTAAATACAGCACCAAAAATTCAATCCCAAAACTTCCAGACACCAAAAATTCACAATCACAAGAAAAATGAATCTCAAAATTCCTGCCCCAATCCAGCAAAAACCCAATTCACCAAAATCACAAAATATTCAATCCCACCAAAATTCACAATCCCAAAGAAACAAAATTCCAAACTAGGTGAGAAGCTCAAGATTCATATTCCAACTTCCAATTCAACAAACCCTGTGCCACCAAAATCCAAAAATTCGTGTTCCAAATCAGAAATGAAGGTCCGGGGTTTGAAAAATTCGAACCCTTTAATTGGAAGATCATCTAATTGATAAAAATGAAAGCTAAATTAGGGTTTTTGATATGCCAAACAGATAGTGCTAAAACTACATGATCAAAATAGATATTAAGTATAACATTTCTATGACACAGATTTTACAAATAAACTTGAACTAATAAAGTTAAGAAATTTAATTCAGTGAGAGAGAAAAAAACAGTACCAAGAGAGATGGAGAGAGACACACGGGTGGAACAGAGATCGAAACCTCTCAAACACAGAGAAAACAAAATGTTTGTTCTTGTTTTTCGAAGATGTTGAAAACGTCGTCGTTTTGGATATGGGTCTGAATGGCCCAAATTCTGAGTATCTCTACTGTGAAATCTTAGTTAGAATTTTGGACTCGGATTGGATAAGAACTGAGATATAGTCCATTGGAAAGCCCAGTCCATTTTCCAAACCCATCTGAGTTTGGGTCTGGCAGTTAACCCACTTGACTCCAAGACAATCCACTGCTCCACTTCCTCGTGAACCAAACCAAAATGGATCATTTATCCACAAATTAGAAACTCACAAATCTCACATAATCCATTAATTTACCAAACCCATATATTATCTAGGATTCTGTTAACGAGAACCTTTAGGGCAATGGTTAAATTTTTTTTTAATATTTCTATTTTATAAAGTATGAAATTTTAATATTAAAATAATACAAACAATTTTTAAAAATATTTAATTTTTTTTTATTATTTTAATATTAAAAATTTATTTTTTTATAAAATATAAATATTTAATACTTTGTCATAATACATAGTTAACAAAATTCTATTATCTATATCATTATATGTTTTACTGACCTTTTGATCACTTAATACTTATATTCTATTTTTGTTTTTATGATGTGACCGATTTGCTTTTATTAGTTTCATTCAGCACCACACATATCTCACCTTTCTTGGGCCAGTATATAATTACTCCTTGCTCCTGCAATCTCACAATAAGTGTCCTTTAGTGTCCTTTTTTGGGCCCGAGATAATAAGTGTCCTTACACTTAATGTACAAGGACACTTATTATTCCAGATGCGTTAAAAACAAAAAAGAAAAAGTTATGTCTATTCCTAGTTTTTAATGTTTGAAATAAAGGATTATAAAAAAATCTTTTAATCTCAATCATTAGTTCAAACATATTAAAAAAGTTTATTTTATTAGACGATTGGGATCAAAAACACCTTTTCACAGACAATCGAGATCAAAAGTGTTACTATTGGAGAGAAAAGATCTCAATTCCACCATTAAGTACCTACAACTACCCCGCCTACTCACTCATGCATCCTTAGCCACACAACCCAGCTACCACTAAGATCTTAGTGGTGTGAGATATATATATGTATATATGAAACGTGAACATATATTTTCTTAAATAACCTTATTAATTAAACAATTGCGTGCAAAAAAGCCATTTCCTTCATCCTTAGATTGTATGTATGGATAACTCCTCAAAGCCACACGTAGTACTTGTCTCTAGCCCCGGCGTTGGCCACCTTGTCCGTGACCTTGAGCTGGGCAATCGCCTTGCCGCAGATCACAACCTCCATGTCACCTTCTTCGTGGTGGTTGAATCTCATTCCTCAGTCGGTGAATCCGAGCTCGTCCAAACAGCCAGGACTTGGAAACTACTAGACATCATCGAACTACCACCTGTGGACATCTCCGGCCAACTCCAACCCAATAATACTCCCATCTTCACAAGGCTAACCGCTGTCATGCGCGAAATCATTCCAACTCTCCGGTCTGCAATCTCGGCCTTGAAGCTTAGCCCAACCGCCCTCATCGTCGATACTTTCGGAACACCAGCGTTGGATGTTGCAGATGAATTTCATATGTTAAAGTACGTGTTTGTTTCCTCTGCATGGCCGCATTCCTTAATTTTATATGCCCATGTCCTTGACAAGGAGATAAAAGGAGATTACGTTGCTCAAAAGGAACCGTTAAGGTTACCAGGTTGCATGCCGGTTCGACCCGAAGACTTGCTTGACCTGATGAAAGACCGTACAAAGCAAGAATACAACGTGTTCTTACAAACCGGGTTAAGGATGCGTGAGACTGCTGGGTTTTTGGTTAACACATGGGAAGATCTGGAAGCCACAACCCTTAAGGCATTGAGGGAGGAGGAATGTTACGGATTTGTACCTGTTTACCCGATCGGTCCGCTATTCAGACCGGTTAGATCATCTAGTTCAAGGAGCGGGTTGTTGGATTGGTTGGATAAGCAACCAGTTGAGTCGGTACTTTACATTGCGTTTGGGGGTTCAGGACCTGGGGTCCTCTCAGCCCAACAAATCGCTGAGATGGCTTGGGGTCTAGAGCTTAGCCAACAAAGATTCATTTGGGTTTTACGCCCACCCAGCAAAAAGGATGAATTGCCTGATGGGTTCTTGGCTCGGACACACAATTTGGGACTAGTGGTTACGCAATGGGCTCCACAATCGGAAATCTTGGGCCATCCATCAACAGGAGGTTTCTTGTCTCATTGTGGATGGAACTCATCGCTGGAGAGTATACTTAATGGTGTGCCAATGATAGCATGGCCTTTGTATGCGGAGCAGAAAATGAATGCTGCAATGCTAACCGAGGAGCTAGGAGTGGCTGTGCGACCCAAAATTGCACCAACTAAAGGAATAGTAGCAAGGGAGGAGATTGAAATGATGGTAAGGAAGGTAATAATTGCGGACAATTTGGAAGGGAAAGCAATCAGGACTAAAGTTAAGGAACTTCAAAACAGTGGGAAAAAGGCTTGGACTGAAGGTGGTTCTTCTTTCAATGCATTGTCTCAATTGGCAAAGCAATGCGAGATGAACTCGCAGGCACAGCGCCACAAATTGAAGGCTCCATGAGCCACCACCAAATGCATGCGAACGGTACTATGAATCTATAATCTATATTACTATATATATATATAATAATAATAATAAGTGTCCAAAGTTAGACCAACTTTTGGATCTTAATGATATTATTAGTATTTATAATTAGCGAAATAACGTGATGTTCTCATATAAGGACACATCCTGACTGATTACTCATTCAAGCAAGGACACATAGATTACTCTAGGATTTAATGTAAAATTTTCCTATCTCTTAAATTTTTATTGCTTGTGTCCATGTGGGCTTCTATGATAGGTGTTTTTTTAGCTTCTTGAAAAATTATTTATGCTATAGCTAATGGCTTCAACCCTCCTTTAAATTAAGATAATCATGGATTTAGCTAGTCTAGGTTGATAATTATAATTACAGGTGACTTGAAAGACAACAAAATAACTATTTGCAAATTGCTACTTAGACAAACCATAGACAGCTACCATGGAATATGATGTATTGTATTTTATTGGTTCATCTGATTGAAATAAATACTTTTCTTTGAAAATTTTCTCTAGAATTCTTGTAGATATTTTAGAATTATTTTTCCTTAAATTTTGAAGGCATTCGTCCACCTAGAACCAGATTTAATATACTTTGCTTTCATTTTGTGTTATTGAGCCACATATGCAAAGATTTGCAATCACCTTCAAGTTAAAACTAATCACTATAATAATGAAACAATCTCTCTCAATTTCTAATCCCAATATGCCCTATAATTAATAAAACAATTTCTC
Source organism: Fagus sylvatica (assembly GCA_907173295.1). NCBI lineage: Eukaryota > Viridiplantae > Streptophyta > Magnoliopsida > Fagales > Fagaceae > Fagus > Fagus sylvatica. The sequence goes on from OU015772.1 coordinate 650,985, forward strand.
CATTATCAAAATAATAATGAAAACGATCTTTTTCAAGAACTCAAAAGCTAAAATATGAAAAATATTCATTCCTAAATAACAATATATACTTCGAAAAATTTGCGCAACATAAATGCCCAAGAAATAGGAAAGTAGTTTCCAATTTTTTTTTCTCAAATCCAAACTTTCTCACCCTACCTTCAAAAATAAAAAAATAAAAACGCATCTAAAAATTTTAAAAATCAAATAATATAAACATAAATTGAAACAAATACTTTCGAGATCAATAACCCAACAAAATCATGATTCAAAACCAAAAGAAAATGATAATATATAACAACATTAAAATCCAAACTAATACAAAAAGACTGATAATTGGTCCAATGGTCTTAACAAAAATTATCAGCCTAACATAAAAGATATTGGTCCTGTATAATTGCTTTGCGTGCTAGGAGGTTTGCTTTGCATGACTGTATGGTTGGTCAACCATGAAGAAATAATTGGTCAGTCCAACCAAATTTCAATGATAGTTAGCGCTTCGGTCAGTCATGATCGAATGCTTTCCATCACAATGTTCGCAGACCTCTTCCCTATTATGGTCCCTCATGTGGCATTTGTCCCACATTGACCAAGTATTCTTGAGTTGTGCAATTTATAAGCCATGGACATCCCTCATCTCTCATGGAAATAAAAAAATAAAAAACAGGGGACAAACAATGCGCAAACAAGAAGGGAACACAAACAACACATACTATTAGACAATCAACCGCATGTCTAAGACAAATTTATTGGTCATGCATTCTGCTTTTCTATTATTGGACAAATTTATTTTCGATGGAGTCATTTCAGATTCTATATCTCCACCCTAAAAACGGCTCTTGAGCACTACATTGATTATAGGAGTACATGTGAAAAAGTAGAGCAACTACAATTAATGCATAAACAAAAAGGGAAAAGCACAATCAAAACTAGCTATTAGACAGTCAAGCCTCAAAGATCAACTACTTCTCCCAATGTGATCATATGTAATGTACTCGGCAAATGTAGTTTCTGAGTTGATAGTTCTTGAGAAACTTGTTGCATTGTTGGACGAGATTGTGGAACAGTGTTCAAGCAGGCAATTGCAATCTTTGCAATGGAGAGCACTTCCCTTGCAGCTTCATTCATTGGGAGTGAAAGGCGTTGGTCCAACACATCCTTCAAAGGCATATTAAGTGTTGTAAATGCTGATGACGTTAAAGATGAAATGAGATCTCCAGGATGCTTTCCCATTATTATTTCTAAAGTCAACACTCCAAAACTATAAACGTCGCACTTTTCATTAACTTCCATTGTATATGCAAGCTCTGTTATAGGTAAAAAAGAAAAAATCGTGATCATCATAGCAGCGTCATTATTAGTAATAAAACCTAAACATGAATTGTAATAAGTAATAGTAATTTGAAATTTCAATTTTAATATTTTGTTGCTTGATTAAAAATTAAAAAAAAAAAAATCTTACTTGAAGTCGGTCCATGCATATTCAAATAAATCAATGTGGACTAATGAGAGGAACATAACTGATTTTTTGTTTCTACAATTTTTAGCTTACGAATTGTCTGGAAAAAAAAAATAATAATAATAGAACATTCAGGTGCTACTTTCGCATTCAATTTTATTATCTATAGAATGAAAGCTATACTAGTAAGTACGTAATACTACATATTAATTCTACTACATTTACCACGAAAAACTAACAAACTGACTTGGCAGTTTGCAGTGGTGCCACATGGGCCACATTAATCATTTTCAGACCGAAACATATATAATGGGTGGTAATGTACGTGCTCTATGCACTCTATAAATACATTAGAAATGTGGTTGTATGATTTATATGATACGATAACTTACTGCAAAATTTGTACTACATAATATTCATATGAGTTTAAACTAATTGCAAATTACTAATTAGACAAACCATGGAGAGCAACAAAAAAATAACCTGGAGCCATGTATCCAAAGGTGCCTGCAAGTGAAGTCCAATTGGATGAATCATGCTTCAAAAGTCTAGCAGTGCCAAAGTCGGCGATGTGAGCCTCATATTCTTGATCCAGTAGAATATTCTTGCTTGATATATCACGATGAATTATAGGAGGTGAGCAATCATGGTGCATATAAGATAAGGCGTTCGCCACACCTTTGATGACGTTGGCTCTCTTAATCCAGTCAAGTGTTTCTGCTCCTTCCTCATTGTTTAGTAACTTCATCAAGCTCCCACCTTCCAACAACTCATAAACCAAAAATGAGTGTCGTGGATGTGAACAAAAACCATATAGCTTCACAATGTTACGGTGTCTTATTTCTGTTAAGGCACGAATCTCGCTCGTGAAAGCTTTTTGATTACATATCTCACCATCAGGCAGTGAATGAAGTTTCTTCACAGCAACAACCTGATTTGTTGGCAAGTTAGCTTTGTAAACACTTCCATATCCTCCCACTCCGATGCAATATTTGGAATCGAATTCCTCTGTAGCGTCAATGATGTTTTCGTAAACCATTTTCCCATCATAGCTCCAAATTGCAAAAAGATTATCATTTTGTGCATTATTGGCTTGTCTTCTGTTTTCCTCACTCTTCGACAAAAAATAAGCGAAACTCCTACAATGATAAATATGATAAACATTGTGCCCAAAAGAGAGACTAAAATTATCACCAAAAATTGGTTGCTCCTCTTAGATAAAGGATTAGGAATTGCTTTTGGGCAAGCCTTCAAACCAGTAGCATTACCACACAAGCCTTTGTTATTTTGCAGTGCTGTAATTGGAGCCTCGTGGAAGGCTTTGATGTTAGGAATGCGACCCTCTAACTCATTGTAGGAGATATCAATATATGTCAAGCTAGCACTTTGATCAAACGTGGATGGGATGGAACCATTGAGATTATTGTGAGAGAGATTCAATGTTTCCAACTGCTTCATGCCTCCAAGTTGTGGTGGTATCTCTCCTCTCAATAAGTTTTTACTAAGATCTAGAGCTTGAAGAGATTGTAGGCTGCCTATATCTGATGGAATACTTCCCCTGAGCATATTTCTACTCAAATTCAAGAATATTAATTTTGAGCACTCTCCAAGTTCTTTGGGGATCACGCTACTAAGATTGTTTGATGCCACGTTAAAATCTGTTAAATCGGATAGCATTCCAATTTCTGAAGGAATGCTACCTGAAAGTTGATTATCACTCAAAAGAAGTTGGAGCAATGACTTCAGGCGTCCCAGTTCCTTCGGAATCATCCCCGTAAGATGATTTGATGAGAGGTCGAGGACACCTAGCTGAGCTGCCTCACCAAGTTCAGGTGGTATCTTGCCAGAAATGTTATTGTTGGAAATTTTCAGGCTTGTCAAATTATGACATTGCCCCCATTTTGATGAAACCTCACCATACAAATTATTATCACTCAAATTCGATATAGTACAAGCTTGGGTGAATGCCGAAAGCTTCTGATATATTTCCTGTCAGTTGGTTTCCTTCAAGCCTAACTCTTTTGAGGCTAGTGCAATTTTTCAAGCTTGTTGGGATAGGGCCTGTAAAATGGTTATTGATGGCACTGAACCCTTCGAGCGATCTAGTAAGGCAAATCTGCTGAGGTAACTGGCCAGTAAAATTGTTGAAGATAGTTGCAAATTTTTGAAATTCGAGCGGAAGAGGATAGATTATTCATTTTGATTGGAAGATTGAACCACTTAGTTTGTTCAATGGTGGTTGGAACAAGGTTGTTCTGGAACAAAAATAAAGTGTCAAGCTTGGTCAAATTTCCAAAAGTGGTTGGAATTGGTCCAGAAAGTTCGTTTTGCTCAAGCCTAAGATTAGCCAAGGCAGACATCTTTCCTATGGAAGCAGGGATTGGACCAGAGAGATTATTAGTTGATAATTGAAGAATCCACACATGTTGAAGCAATCCTAGTTCCTCGGGAATGGGACCAGAGATATTGTTGCTGTAAAGGTAAAGTTGTTCTAACTCGCTCAAGTTTCCTAAGGAAGCAGGAATTGCACCCGTGAAAGAATTGCTTGACAAATCAAGTTCCATGAGAGATCTCATCATTCCAACTTCTTGAGGTATGGAACTAGACAAAGTATTGCTTGAGAGGTATAGTCGCCTTAGGTGGCCTAACTTTCCGATTTCTGGAGGAAGAGATCCAGAAAGTTCGTTGTTATTAAGAAGAAGATATATTAAATTGACCAGGTTTCCCATAGAAGCTGGGATGGGACCTGTGAGATTATTTCCATCTAAAGCAAGAAAAATCAGAGCTTTACACATTCCTATTTCCCGAGGGATAGAACCATTGAGGGAAATTATCGGAAACCATGAAATTATTGAACACTTGTCATTTGGCCTATCTCGGGTGGAATTCTTCCCGAGATCTGATTTCCAGTAAAATGAAAAAACAAGAGTTTGGAAAGGTTCCAAATGGTGGGAGTAAAAGTGCCAGAAAGTTCATTGTAAGCCAAGTCGAGATGGGTGAGTTTGGGAAGGTTTCCAATACTATCAGGAATAGTTCCATTAAGCGAGTTGTTATATAGATCAATAGTGAGGAGGTTGGGAAAATATGAGAAGTTAAGGTTGTAAAGCGTACCTATCAAACCAAAACTCGAAAGGTTTAGACTAGTGACACCCAACTCCAACTCTTCGCAAGCAATTCCAACCCAATTATTGCATGGCCGGTCTCCAACCCACGAAGACAAGAGAGGTTGGCTTTGGTTGTCAAGACTCGCTTTCCATTTAAGAAGAGCTTCTGCAGCAGCCACAGAAGAAGTTTCGGAGGAAGCAAAAGTAGCAAAATGGAGCAAGGAAACCAACACAAGTACAAGGCTGCACAACAATAACCTTTTATCAGATAAGGCTGCCATGACTAATTTGGTAGCTGTTTGTGTTTGGGAATAGGTGTTGTGTCTGTTATTACAAACTTAAACTCGAGAGAGATATTGCGGGTTTGCATGCATGGGTTGATGAAGAATTTGGGTACAGGGGTGAGGAATTTATAGATAGAATTCAGGAAATTAAGCAAGTCTTACGCAAGTTGTTCATATGTTACATTTTCCATTTAATTGCTGCCGTTCCTGGTGGGTTGGAAAAGTCTAGTACAGCTGCTATTTTGGTTTACGACTAGTTCAGGGATCAGGATTGGTCTTCCATGATTGTAACAGTCTCAATAGCTTTAAATGCAGTTAAGCAAATAGCAATTTCTCTGGTTTCTTTGCAGGACAATGACATTGTTGGTATCGTTAATTAATAACGAGTGATATTAGGAATATCATTAAAACAAATTAATAAATTTATTTTACAAACTGATATAATATATAACTTTTAAATATGAGACACAAAAAAGAGAGATAAAAAACATACTTGTTATGTATCAGTATAGTTACCACGTTAATCTATAAGTATTTTATAGTAATTTTAATATTTTTATTAATAATTAGACGTCACAACTTCCTTAAAATTTTTTATTTATTTAATGTGAGGATATGATTTGATTGATTTATGTTGTGAAAACATGAAAGAGTAATTGTAATTGGTTAATAAAATACAATGGGAACTGGGGAGGAATGTTATATATTAAAACAATGTAACTCCATACAAACTTCCTTTATTCCAAACTAAAATGCAATATATACTCGGCATCACTTTAAAATGCCTTTTTTTTCTTTCTTTTTTTCCTTGATAAATGCCGTGGGTGATTATCAAAACAACAATTTAAAATTTCACAACTTTTTTTACAAATTGTTGATGTATATTATTATTAAGTTGCAATTGATGCAAGATCACTTTTATATACATATGAAACAATGTACTAAACATAATATGCCAGCTTAATTATAAAATAAAAAATAAAAAATTGGGTTGAAAATCTAGATGTTTATACTCAAAATTCCTGTAGACTCAACTTTAGTCACCCTTGGTGATTATCAAAATCTAGATATTTTTACTTAAATTCGTGTGTATACTAGCTTGACTTTTCTTGCAATCACTTTGTTTTTTTTGGGTACCAATTAAGTCAGACATATATATATATATATATATATATTTTTGGTAAATTACGCACAATTAATCTCCTTTAAAGTTTTGCAAATTAACAGTTTTCTCATTTTATTTTCTAACAAATGTAAATGGGTAAAGTGTCATGTTTAAAAATAAAAAAATAAAAAAATGAGGCACAATTTTCGCAAAATCTCAAGAAAGGATTACTGTAATTTAATACAAACCTTATTATACTTGTTATATTGAGTATATATAACAAGCTTCCTTGTATTATTGAACAATAGGATCGTTAAAAATTAAGACAAATCAATCAAACAAGTTGCTTGAAACATCTTCGGAAATAAGATTGTCAATATTCAGGACGAATGGGCGCCAATATAGTCCTTAATCCCCCATTCCATTAACCCTTTTTTAAGCCTACATTTGACTATTTATTTTAGGTTTTATTTATTTAATTTTTCAACAAAATTGTGGGAAATTTAATATTATTTTTATAATTTCATTTATCGTTCATAAAAGGTACATATTACTTGTTAATCTTGTAATTTACCCATTAATTAGGAGATGCTTTGTAAATATGCATTGTATTTGACATGTTAATCTAATATAAATAAAATACTTTCTTTAAAAAATTTATCTTGAATTCTGGTGGATTTTAATATACTTTTTTCCTTGAATGTTAAAAGGTATTCATCCGGCCCCTAGAACAGAATTAACCAATTTTTCTTTCATTTTTTGTTGTTTCACATGTATGTAGAAATTGCAATTCATTTTTATGTTGAAATTTTTGGTGGTAAGGTTTTGGTAGTAGTTTGTTCACATATTAATTGATAAGGTTATATAATGAATGATTGAATGTGACTTACAAGTTGGTACGGTTATATAATGAATGATTGAATGTGACTTACAAGTTGGGACGGATCGTTTATTAAGAAATGTTAGTTGGCAGTTGGGTATGGTAGGGTAGTCACCGAAGGCAGCGGTTCATCGAAATATTCCTGTAAATTTATTGTGACATTAACATAAACATCAATCATTCTATAATTAGACTTGACTTATTAAATCCATCTAGACTTGACCTGAAGTTCTCGTAGCTTTGTTTCTTTTGGTCCATACAAACTTCCTTTATTCCAAACTAAAATGCAATATATACTCGGTATCATTTCAAAATGCCTTGTTTTTTTTTTCCTTAATAAATGCCGCGGGTGATTATCAAAACAACAATTTAAAATTTCACAACTTTTTTTACAAATTGTTGATGTATATTATTATTAAGTTGCAATTGATGCAAGATCACTTTTATATACATATGAAACAATGTACTAAACATAATATGCCAGCTTAATTATAAAATAAAAAATAAAAAATTGGGTTGAAAATCTAGATGTTTATACTCAAAATTCCTGTAGACTCAACTTTAGTCACCCTTGGTGATTATCAAAATCTAGATATTTTTACTTAAATTCGTGTGTATACTAGCTTGACTTTTCTTGCAATCACTTTGTTTTTTTTGGGTACCAATTAAGTGAGACAATATCATTATATATATATATATATATATTTTTGGTAAATTACGCACAATTAATCTCCCTTAAAGTTTTGCAAATTAACAGTTTTCTCATTTTATTTTCTAACAAATGTAAATGGGTAAAGTGTCATGTTTAAAAACAAAATAAATAAAAAATTGAGGCATAATTTCGCAAAATCTCAAGAAAGGTTACTGTAATTTAATACAAACCTTATTATACATTTATACTTGTTATATTGAGTATATATAACAAGCTTCCTTGTATTATTGAACTAAGTTTGTTTGTAAATTGGTTAAATCCTTGTATGGCTTGAAACAAACACCTAAACAATGACATGAAAATTTTATTTTGTGTGATTCTATCACATAGGTATGTGATAATTGGTGCGGATAAATGCATATATAGCAAGTTTAACAATAATGTAGATATCATTATTTTTTTATACATGGATGACTTGCTTATTTTGGTAGCTATGATGTTATGCATGATATTAAGTGTTTCCTTGCCTACAAGGTTTGAGTATTTTAGTGTCACTTATGTCTACACTGTATGACTCAAAGGTGCACTTAATTAAAAATCATGGTGATCGTGTTTCACAAGTAAATATGCACAAATCCTTGGTAGCTTAATGTTTTTTGACAAACTATACATGCCTTGATAATTCATATGTTGTTGGTAAATTGAGTAGATACACTCATAATCCTAATGTTGAGCATTGGGATGCAATATCTAGATTATTGAGATATTTAAAGGGCATTTTTTATTTTGGTTTGTCATTTTGTGGTTATCTAGCTATATTGTAATGATATTATGATGCTAATTGGATCTATGATACAGATGAGGTAAAATCCACTAGTGGATATATGTTCACACTAGTTCGAGGGACTGTCTCTTGGAAATTGTTCAAGCTGACTTAGCATTGTGAGATTCATTATGGAATTAGAGTTAGTGGCCTTAGAGAAGGCTGGATCCAACGCCAAGTGGCTAATGAATTTAATGATTGATTTGCCTTTGTTTACTAACTCTATTGCATCTGTTTGCATTTGTTGTAATTGTCAGGCTGCCATAGCACATGTTAAGACAAGTTTATAATGGGAAAAGTTGACATTTTGAGGTAGCTTATTGACAATGAGATTATCCTAAATGGACCTTATGAGGCTAGAAGGGTCAGAAAGGGACTTGATCAATCCTTTGACCAAACCACTAGCAATGAGGCTAGTAAGTGAAACATCAAGGGGGATAGGACTGATACCCAAACTATGACACTATGATGGATGCCCAACCTTTGTGATTGAAGATCCCATGAATGAGGTTAAATGGGTAAAAGTCATTAGTGATCCATTGTGAGGGACACTGTCAGCTTTAATGGTTTCCCAATATCCCGCTGAGGGGATTTGTGATGAGTCCATCCCTATGGTGTAAGATAGTGCAAGTTGCAAGGTAATTGAGGATGTGCTTTAGCTCTTAATGACTCAAAGGTGCACTTAATTAAAAATCATGGTGACAGTGTTTCACAAGTAAATATGCAAAATCCTTGGTAGCTAAATGTTTTTTGACAAACTATACATGCCTTGATAATTCATATGTTGTTAGTAAATTGAGTAGATACACTCATAATCCTAATGTTGAGCATTGGGATGCAATATCTAGATTATTGAGATATTTAAAGGGCATTTTTTATTTTGGTTTGTCATTTTATGGTTATCCTGCTATATTGTAATGATATTATAATGCTAATTGGATCTCTGATACAGATGAGGTAAAATCCACTGGTGGATATATGTTCACACTAGTTCGCGGGACTGTCTCTTGAAAATTGTTCAAACTGACTTGCATTGTGAGATTCATTATGGAATCAGAGTTAGTGGCCTTAGAGAAGGCTGGATCCAACGCCAAATGGCTAATGAATTTAATGATTGATTTGCCTCTGTTTACTAACTCTACTGCATCTATTTGCATTTGTTGTAATTGTCAGGCTGCCATAGCACATGTTAAGACAAGTTTATAATGGGAAAAGTTGACATTTTGAGGAAACTTATTGACAATGAGATTATCCTCAATGGACCTTATGAGGCTAGAAGGGTCAGAAAATGACTTGATCAATCCTTTGACCAAACCACTAGCAATGAGGCTAGTGAGTGAAACATCGAGGGGGATAGGACTGATACCCAAACTGTGACACTGTGATGGATGCCCAACCTTTGTGATTGGAGATCCCATGAATGAGGTTAAATGGGTAGAAGTCATTAGTGATCCTTGTGAGGGCACTGTCAGCTTTAATGGTTTCCCACTATCCCGCTGAGGGGATTTGTGATGAGTCCATCCCTATGGTGTAAGACAGTGCAAGTTGCAGGGTGATTGAGGATGAGCTTTAGCTCTTAATGACTCAAAGGTGCATTTAATTAAAAATCATGGTGACAGTGTTTCACAAGTAAATATGCACAAATCCTTGGTAGCTTAATGTTTTTCGACAAACTATACATGTCGTGATAATTCATATTTTGTTAGTAAATGGAGTAGATACACTCATAATCCTAATGTTGAGCATTGGGATGCAATATCTAGATTATTGAGATATTTAAAGGGCATTTTTTATTTTGGTTTGTCATTTTGTGGTTATCTTGCTATATTGTAATGATATTATGATGCTAATTGGATCTTTGATACAGATGAGGTAAAATCCACTGGTGGTTATATGTTCACACTAGTTCGAGGGACTGTCTCTTGGAAATTGTTCAAGCTGACTTGCATTGTGAGATTCATTATGGAATCAGAGTTAGTGGCCTTAGAGAAGGCTGGATCCAACGCCAAATGGCTAATGAATTTAATGATTGATTTGCCTCTGTTTACTAACTCTATTGCATCTATTTGCATTTGTTGTAATTGTCAGGCTGCCATAGCACATGTTAAGACAAGTTTATAATGGGAAAAGTTGACATTTTGAGGAAACTTATTGACAATGAGATTATCCTCAATGGACCTTATGAGGCTAGAAGGGTCAGAAAAGGACTTGATCAATCCTTTGATCAATCCTTTGACCAAACCACTAGCAATGAGGCTGGTGAGTGAAATATCGAGGGGGATAGGACTGATACCCAAATTGTGACACTGTGATGGACGCCCAACCTTTGTGATTGGAGATCCCATGAATGAGGTTAAATGGGTAGAAGTCATTAGTAATCCTTGTGAGGGCATTGTCAGCTTTAATGGTTTCCCACTATCTCGCTGAGGGGATTTGTGATGAGTTCATCCCTATGGTGTAAGACAGTGCAAGTTGCAGGGTGATTGAGGATGAGCTTTAGCTCTTAATGACTCAAAGGTGCACTTAATTAAAAATCATGGTGACAGTGTTTCATAAGTAAATATGCACAAATCCTTGGTAGCTTAATGTTTTTTGACAAACTATACATGCCTTGATAATTCATATATTGTTAGTAAATTGAGTAGATACACTTATAATCCTAATGTTGAGCATCAATATCTAGATTATTGAGATATTTAAAGGGCATTTTTTTATTTTGGTTTGTCATTTTGTGCTTATCCTGTTATATTATAATGATATTATGATGCTAATTGGATCTCTGAAACAGATGAGGTAAAATCCACTAGTGGATATATGTTCACACTAGTCCGAGGGACTGTCTCTTGGAAATTGTTCAAGCTAACTTGCATTGTGAGATTCATTATGGAATCAGAGTTAGTGGCCTTAGAGAAGGCTGGATCCAATGCCAAGTGGCTAATGAATTTAATGATTGATTTGCCTCTATTTACTAACTCTATTGCATATGTTTGCATTTGTTGTAATTGTCAGGCTGCCACAGCACATGTTAAGACAAGTTTATAATAGGAAAAGTTGACATTTTGAGGCAGCTTATTGACAATGAGATTATCCTCAATAGACCTTATGAGGCCAGAAGGGTCAGAAAAGGACTTGATCAATCCTTTGACCAACCCACTAGCAATGAGGCTGGTGAGTGAAACATCGAGGGGGATAGGACTCATACCCAAATTGTGACACTATGATGGATGCCCAACCTTTGTGATTGGAGATCCCATAAATGAGGTTAAATGGGTAAAAGTCATTAGTGATCCTTGTGAGGGCACTGTCAGCTTTAATGGTTTCCCACTATGCCGCTGAGGGGATTTGTGATGAGTCCATCCCTATGGTGTAAGATAGTACAAGTTGCAGGGTGATTGAGGATGAGCTTTAGCTCTTAATGACTGAAAGCTGCACTTAATTAGAAATCATGGTGACAATGTTTCACAAGTAAATATGCACAAATCCTTGGTAGCTTAATTTTTTTTGACAAACTATACATGCCTTGATAATTCATATGTTGTTGGTAAATTGAGTAGATACACTCATAATCCTAATGTTGAGCATTGGGATGCAATATCTAGATTATTGAGATATTTAAAGGGCATTTTTTTTTTTGGTTTGTCATTTTGTGGTTATCCTGCTATATTGTAATGATATTATGATCCTAATTGGATCTCTGATACAGATGAGGTAAAATCCACTAATAGATATATGTTCACACTAGTTCAAGGGACTGTCTCTTGGAAATTGTTCAAGCTGATTTGCATTGTGAGATTCATTATGGAATCAGAGTTAGTGGCCTTAGAGAAGGCTGGATCCAACGCTAAGTGGCTAATGAATTTAATGATTGATTTGCCTCTATTTACTAACTCTATTGCATCTGTTTGCATTTGTTGTAATTGTCAAGCTGCCATAGCACATGCTAAGACAAGTTTATAATGGGAAAAGTTGACATTTTGAGGTAGCTTATTGACAATGAGATTATATGGACCTTATGAGGCCAGAAGGGTCAGAAAGGGACTTGATCAATCCTTTGACCAAACCACTAAGTGGTTTTCCATCACCCCCAAGTGGTTTTAGAAAAACAAAAAGCAAGAAGGAAATGATGCTTTGTAGCCGTTGGTGTGGGTAGGCTTTTGATAAGTGTGGGTAAGCTTTCTTTTTGTCTGCCAATTGCATCTGCCCAATACTGTTGATATTAGCCACATACATTTCCAACAAATTTTACGCACAATTAATCTCCCTTAATGTTTTGAAATTAACAGTTTTCTCATTTTATTTTCTAACAAATGTAAATGGGTAAAGTGTCATGTTTTAAAATAAAATAAAATGAGACATAATTTCGCAAAATTTCAAGAAAGGTTACTGTAATATAATACAAACCTTATTATACTTGTTATATTGAGTATATATAACAAGCTTCCTTGTATTATTGAACAATAGGATCGTTAAAAATTAAGACAAATCAATCAAACAAGTTGCTCGAAACATCTTCGGAAATAAGATTGTCAATATTCAGGACGAATGGGCGCCAATATAGTCCTTAATCCCCCATTCCATTAACCCTTTTTTAAGCCTACATTTGACTATTTATTTATTTATTTATTTTTAATAATTTTTCAACAAAATTGTGGGAAATTTAAAATTATTTTTATAATTTCATTTATCATTCATAAAAGGTACATATTATTTGTTAATCTTGTAATTTACCCATTAATTAGGAGATGCTTTGTAAATATGCATTGTATTTGACATGTTAATCTAATATAAATAAAATACTTTCTTTAAAAAATTTATCTTGAATTCTGGTGGATTTTAATATACTTTTTTCCTTGAATGTTAAAAGGTATTCATCCGGCCCCTAGAACAGAATTAACCAATTTTTCTTTCATTTTTTTGTTGTTGCACATGTATGTAGAAATTGCAATTCATTTTTATGTTGAAATTTTTGGTGGTAAGGTTTTGGTAGTAGTTTGTTCACATATTAATTGATAAGGTTATATAATGAATGATTGAATGTGACTTACAAGTTGGGACGAATCGTTTATTAAGAAATGTTAGTTGGCAGTTGGGTATGGTAGGGTAGTCACTGAAGGCAGCGGTTCATCGAAATATTCCTGTGAATTTATTGTGACATTAACATTGATACTGACGGCATTAAACCCTAACGACGATCCCTCACATAATGACGAGGCAATTAAATATTACAGCTGTATGACGAGGCAATTAAATATTACAGCTGTAGACAGCATTAACCCCACGTTGCAAATATGCCATCTTTAAACCTCAGCAACGAAAGTCAAAAGCATAAATTAAGGACAAGAATCAAGGCAATCAACACGGTTACAAATCAGGACCAAACAGTTACAAATCTGGATATCAAAGCCATTTAATGACCACAAACGACTAGAAGACCAGGGCCTCCCTATATAAACCCTGGGAATTCTCAGACAAAGGTATTCACTCTTTTCCTCACTTCTAGACTCTCTGAATCCGCATTTCTCTGTCACATACTTTGCTAACTTAAGCATCGGAGGCTTCCCCCACCGGACCACCGCCGGTGCCCCCTCTTTTAATTGTTTTTCTGTTTTGCAGGTATTGTCTCGTCGAAGAGAGCATCGTCCATTCGGATTGACTCGTGCGTGGGCCCACTGATTTTTAGGCATTATCAGTTGGCGCCGTCTGTGGGAACGACTTAATAAGTCACTGTCGTTCTTAGAGCAAAAAGGGCCGCACACAGGTCGATAGCGATCATGGAAGGAGCTCCCAACGACGGAACCAGTGCTGACCCAACCATGACTCCAATTGAGAGGCAAATGCAGGTCATCGCCACCAGCATTCAGGACCTCGCTCGAGAAACATCTCGTCAGAATCAAGAGTTATGGCAGGCCATCAGGAAGGGGCCCCCAACCCCCCATGACAACAACCAACCTCCTCCGCGGGGTGGAAACAGGTCGAATGACCAGGAAGCTGACAGCCATCAAGTCACCCGTCGTAGGGGAGACGAAGCTGAGAGAACTCCGCCTCGCAGCAGGCACAGAGCGGAAAGCGCAGGAAGTTCCGCTCCACCCAGCCAGCACAAGACGGCTAAAACAACGAGGTCGTCCAAACAGCCGGAACGACCAGATAGGTCGTCCAAGCAGCCTGAACGAGAAGATCGACGAGGAAACTCCTCCAGACAACCTGATCATCCAGACCGATCCACAAGAGATCCGGATGACAAAACGACACGTTTGGAGAAAGAATTGCGAGAAATGAGGAAGCAAATGGGAGACATGAAGAACAGCCTGAGAGCGAAAGCTGCTCGCAACCTCGACAACCTCGTACACCGGGCTGATTCTCCGTTTATCCCAAGCATCGCTGACTTCCCGCTCCCGTCCAGATTCAAGGTACCATTGCTAGAAAACTTCGATGGAACCAAGGACCCATTTGACTACCTAGAGGCCTTTAAAACAATCATGCAGCTGCAAGCCGTCCCTGAAGAAGTAATGTGCCGAGCATTCCCCTTGGGACTGAGGGGATCTGCAAGGGTATGGTTCAACAAGCTCGAATCAGAGTCGATCGGTTCATTCGTCCAGCTCAGCCGTGCATTCATCGATCACTTTATCGGCAGCCAACGAAGGGGACGACCGCCAACTCACTTGCTCAGCGTCAAGCAAATGGAAGGAGAATCACTGAGGACATTTGTACACCGCTTCAACGGAGAAGCGATGAAGATAGATCGTCCAAAAGAAGATGTCACAGTAACAGCCTTCATGGCGGGTCTGCGAAAAGGGGATTTCCTCTATGAACTCTGCAAAGACCCCCCAGAAACAATGTCAGAGCTTATGTACGAAGCTACAAAACACATGAACGCAGAGGACGCCCTAGAGGCTATGGACGACCCACCACCGAAAAGGCGGAAGGAAGTTGAGGATCGCAAACCCGAACCTTCCAAGCAAAAAGTTCCGAAATTCACCGAAACCCCGGAACGAAAACGGACGACCGCACCCCCCGTGAAATTCAGCAGTTTCACACCTCTGAACACACCTATCGACAAATTACTCTTACAGATACAAGACGACCCATCACTTCGGTGGCCAGGTAAGATACGTTCAGATCCTAACAGCCGACCTAAAAACTTGTATTGCAGGTTCCACAGAGATCATGGACATCTCACAGAAGAGTGCGTAGCCTTAAAAGAGCAAATAGAAACACTCATCCGACAGGGCAAACTGCAGAAGTATGTCAATCGTCCAACGAATACCCGTCCAGCAAAGCCTCCAGTACAGAGGGAACAGGCCGAACCCAACAGGCCAGGACCCGTAGGAGAAATCAGAACCATCGTTGGAGGACCAGCATCAGGAGGAACCTCAAGAGCCTCAAGGAAAGCGTATGCGAGGCAAGTACACAACATCATGGTCGTCCAGCGCCCACCAAAGAACATCCGCCTCGACGACCAGATCATCTCTTTCAGCGAAGAGGACGCCAGAGGCACCCATCAGCCCCATGACGATGCCCTAGTGATAACGATTAACATTGCAGGTTTCACCACCAGGCGAGTAATGGTAGACAACGGGAGTTCGGCTGATATACTCTACCTCCCCGCTTACCAACAAATGCGGCTTGACAAGGATAAATTGCGCCCCATGGATGCACCACTCGTGGGATTCACAGGCGACAAGATTTGCCCAGTCGGTATTGTGACCTTACCGATAATGGTCGGTACTCACCCAAAGACGGTCTCTAAGACGGTCGACTTCCTCGTCGTCAACTGCCCCTCGGCATACAACGCTATAATCGGACGACCAACCCTCAACCGACTCCGAGCCGTCACCTCCACATACCACCTTCTCCTCAAATTCCCCACTGAGCATGGAATAGGAGAAGTCAGAGGAGATCAAGTAGCAGCCAGAGAATGTTACCTTGCCTCCCTCGGGTCAGGAGGACAGAATCAGACGATGAGCATTGAAGAGCAGAAGGTTCTAGTGAAGCCTTCTGGGGAGCTAGCCACCATCGAGCTAGAAGATGGACGACCAGAGAGGACGACCAAAATTGGAGCAGACCTTCCTCCAAAAATAAAAGAATCACTTGTCCAGTTCTTAAAAGATAACAAAGATGTTTTCGCATGGAGTCACGAAGACATGCCAGGTATCAACCCTTCCGTCATTTCACATAAATTAAATGTTGACCCTTCTCTCCGTCCAATAAAACAGAAACGAAGAGTCTTCGCGCCAGAGCGGAACAATGCCATCATGGAAGAGGTGGACAAACTCCTGGCAGCAAACTTCATCAGGGAAGTATTCTACCCCGACTGGCTTGCCAACGTAGTCATGGTAAAGAAAAATACCGGAAAGTGGCGAATGTGCGTCGACTTCACCGACCTAAATAAAGCATGTCCTAAAGACAGCTTCCCTCTCCCTAGAATAGACCAGCTAGTCGACTCGACAGCTGGTCATAAACTATTAACATTTATGGATGCCTTTTCAGGTTACAACCAAATAGTGATGGACGAGGGCGATCAAGAAAAGACATCCTTCATCACCAGCAGAGGGCTCTTCTGCTACAAGGTGATGCCTTTCGGACTGAAGAACGCCGGAGCCACCTACCAACGACTGATGAACAGAATGTTCCACGACCAGATTGGCCGGAACGTCGAAGTTTACGTTGACGACATGTTGGTAAAGTCCAAAGAGGAAGACGGTCACCTGGACGACCTCAGAGAGACCTTTCCAAACGCTCCGCAAGTACCAGATGAAGCTGAACCCAAGTAAGTGTGCATTTGGTGTTTATTCAGGAAAATTTCTTGGCTTTATGGTTTCGCAGAGAGGCATAGAAGCAAACCCAGACAAGATCAAAGCGATCCTAGAAATGCAGCCACCAAAGAACATCAAAGAAGTACAGAGACTGACGGGAAGGATAGCCGCACTGAATCGATTCATGTCTCGATCCACAGACAAGTGCCTACCCTTCTTCAAAACATTAAAGAAGGCGTTTGAATGGACCGACGAATGCCAACAAGCATTTGAAGAGCTCAAGAAGTACCTGACGGAACCACCCTTGCTTAGCCCGTCTAAGCAAGGCGAGGAGCTCTACCTATATCTGGCCGTGTCACCAACTGCCGTCAGCTCCGCACTAATCCGGGAAGAAGAAAGACGACAGTTGCCCGTCTATTACACTAGTAGAGCACTGAGAGGAGCCGAAGAAAGATATCCTCCTATGGAAAAGTTGGCATTCGCCCTAGTGACAGCTGCAAGGAAACTCCGCCCATACTTCCAAGCTCACACGATTGTGTTACTCACCAACCACTCATTACGGAAAGCAATGAGCAAACCAGATGCAGCTGGACGACTTATCCAGTGGTCGATTGAGCTCAGCGAGTTCGACATCGACTACCGGCCACGAACAGCGATCAAGGCTCAAGCCCTGGCAGACTTTATAGCAGAGTTCACCTCGAAAGATGACGAGCCAACGGAAGACGTCGAACAGACATCGAAGTGGACAGTGAACATAGATGGATCGTCGACCAAGGACTCAGGCGGAGTGGGCGTAGTCTTGAGGTCCCCAGAAGGTGACATCATCAAACAAGCAATACGACTGCAGTACCCAACCACCAACAACGAAGCAGAATATGAAGCTCTTCTGGTGGGACTCAAAACGGCCAAGATACTGGGAGCCACAGAGCTAGACGTACGCAGTGATTCGCAGCTCGTCGTAGGACAAGTAAACGGAGACTATGAAGCAAAAGAAGGGCGTATGCAGCAATACCTACAACTGGTCCGACATCAAATAAGCCAGTTCCGTGAAGTAAGGCTCTGTCGAGTACCACGAGAACAAAATACAGAGGCAGACCAACTGGCCAAATCAGCCTCGTCATCAACGGCCAACGACAAAATCAAGACCGTCCAACAATCAAGCCTACAGACGACTGAGGTGAACCCCATCCACGCTGAAATTTCTTGGATGACACCAATAATCTCATACTTGCGAGAAGGAACATTACCAGACAACCGACACGAAGCCAGACGATTAAAGGTACGCGCTTCACGCTTTCTCATGTTGCAGGGAACACTGTACAAGAGAGGCTTCTCCCTCCCTTACCTCAGATGCCTGGCACCAGACGAGGCCAATTACGTCATGAGGGAAATACACGAAGGTGTTTGCGGCGACCACTCAGGCGCACGAGCTTTACAAAGAAAAATCGTCAGAGCAGGCTACTATTGGCCGTCCATGAAAGCTGACACCTACAAATTCGTCCAACACTGCGACAAATGCCAACGGTTTGCCAACCTCCTACACTCACCCCCGATAGAACTGGTACCAATGACGGCACCCTGGCCCTTCGCACAGTGGGGTTTAGATATCATGGGACCCCTCCCAATAGGAAGACGGCAGCTTAGGTTTCTCGTTGTTGCGATAGATTATTTCACCAAATGGGTAGAAGCAGAACCATTGGCAACCATCACAGAAAAAAACATCCAGAACTTCGTATGGAAGACAGTGATCTGCAGGTTTGGAATCCCACGAGTACTCGTATCAGACAACGGGAAGCAATTTGATAATCCCAGATTCAGACAATTCTCTCAAGAACTGGGCGTCCACAACCATTATTCATCTCCTGGCCATCCACAAGCCAACGGACAAGTCGAGGTCACGAATCGTTCACTACTCAAACTCATCAAAACCCGACTTGAGGGGGCAAAAGGGCTATGGCCAGAAGAACTTCCAAGCATACTTTGGGCCTACAGAACAACAGTCAGGATACCAACAGGCGAAACACCATTTCGAATGACGTTCGGAAGCGAAGCAGTGGTACCCGTCGAAATAGGACTGACGTCATTTCGGACTTTAGCATATGACGGACAGAAAAATGAAGAGCAACTCCGGCTCAACCTCGATCTAATTGATGAAGTCAGAGAAAAAGCGGAAGCAAGAATGAAGAGATACCAAGAAAAAATGGCAAGACACTACAACTCAAAAGTCAAGCCAAGGCAGTTGTCAATTGGTGACCTCGTCCTACGCAAGGTCACCTTAGCCACCAGGAATCCTTCTGAAGGCAAGCTTGGCCCGAACTGGGAAGGACCCTATAAGGTCATTGAAGTACGACGACCAGGCACGTATCACTTAGAAGACATGAATGGACGACGCTTGTCGCACCCGTGGAACGCCGAGCATCTTAGGAGATACTATCCCTAAAAGTTGACAAACTTTGTAAAGAAGTAGTGAAAATACTTTGAATAAAGAAATAAGGGTGGACGTAGGCACTATTGCCGAACCACGGTAAATCATGCGTGTCAACCCCGTTCCCACGTACCATGCAAAGCAATCCAGGTTAAACTGCATCGTCCAACACGATCTTTTAACTTAACCAAATGTTAAACTGCATCGTCCAACACGATCTTTTAACTTAACCAAATGTTAAACTGCATCGTCCAACACGATCTTTTAACTTAACCAAATGTTAAACTGCATCGTCCAACACGATCTTTTAACTTAACCAAATGTTAAACTGCATCGTCCAACACGATCTTTTAACTTAACCAAATGTTAAACTGCATCGTCCAACACGATCTTTTAACTTAACCAAATGTTAAACTGCATCGTCCAACACGATCTTTTAACTTAGCCAATGTTAAACTGCATCGTCCAACACGATCTTTTGACTTAACCAAATGTTGAACTGCATCGTCCAAACACGATCTTTTAACTTAAACAATATTAAACTATACTATCCAAACACGATCCTTAAAACAAGCGTTGAACTGTATCGTCAAAAATGATATCTTAAACAAATATCAAAAGTTGAACTGTATCGTTCTTCACAATCCTTTAAACTTAAAATAAACCGTATCATCCACCGCAACCTTTCTACTTAGGTAAAATTTCCTAAGTTTAAACCCTGGCAAACAGGCGGGGTCCTCAAACTCAGACAACCACATCGTCCAAAGTTTCGACCCCCTGACTGAAAAATTCTCACCTCCTAAATAAAAATAAATAAAACATCACTCAAAACTAACAAGAAGATCATGCACAGATAGAGAATTCTCGTCAAAATAAAAACTTTGTGCACCGCCTTAAGAAGACGAAACATGCACAACGTAGAAGTACCAAAAAGCAAGTATCACAACATTTAAACGCCCTAAACACGGGCCCACAAATTGTTTGGAAATACTTCAAAAGGTAAAGTACACTAATCCTACTTAGAAGAAACATCGTCATCGCCAGCCTGGTCCTGAGAAACGCCGGCCACAGAGTCCTCGTCATCATAGGGTTGAAGCGCCGTGAAATCTAACCCGGGGAAGCGCTGGACGGCTTGTTTTCTGAAAGCCTCGAAACCAGACAGGAAGTAACGAGTGTTGATGTCTTCGAACGCCTCGGACGCTCTAAACTCAGACACCGCCGCCTCCTTGGCTCCCTCGATCTGGCCAACGAGATGTTTAAGGTCGGCAACAGCTTTATCCTTGGCATCCACTGCCGCCTTAACATCGTCATCTCTGGCCTTGAGTTCCGTCCTTAACTTCTCCGCCTCAGCCAAAGCTTCCTTCTTTCTCTCGTCAGCTCATGACGGCTCTCTTAGCACTCTTCATTTCCGCCTCGTCTGCAATGGACTTTGCTCTAAGCATAGCTAGATCCTCTTCAACTGAAGCGCACCTCCGGGCCATCACCATGGCCTCCGTCAGACCCTACATATACGGCTAGGTCAAAAGCCAAAAACAAAAAAACAAAGCGAAAAAAAAATAATAAAAGACAAAAGGTCATACTCGCATCACAGAATGAACCATGAGCAATGAGAGGTCCTCCGTATGGGCCACAGCGTACTCTTCCATGTCCGGAGTAGTTATGGCTCCCTTCGCCCTGTCCATTGCGACGAGAGGACTTTGGT
>OU015772.1:672289-703938 GCA_907173295.1 Fagus sylvatica
GATTTGGGAGATTCTGCAAGGGGTGTCCATTCGCCTGGATGATTAGATCTTTAATGGTCTAGGAATCTGCCTCAGTATCGACCTCCATGTTTGCTGAGTGTATCTATGATGAGAGATTTCCTTCCAATTTTCTGGAACCTTTGAATACCACCCACGGTTTGGTAGAACCAAGAAGGAAAAATTGCCCCAGTATCAAGGTTGAGACTGGGGCTTGGCCTTCGTTTTCTATGGACAACATTCGACCAAAGCCAGTGTATGGGATTGTGTTTGGGCATTTTCTGGTCAAGGCATGCTGTTTGAAGGGAGTCTAGGGGGAAAGTGCTCAACATCTTTCAGGGTTTTTTGGGCCTAGTGGCTTGACTGGTGGTTTAGAGGGTGAAATGAATTTCATAAGTTGTTGCAATTCTGCACAAATCCTTCTTTGAAAAATTTTCCTCGTTCAAGATTTCGAGGACTGTTTTTTTTTTTAGAAAATCATTTAAGGGTATAATCTTTTGAAAATTCTTTCAAATGCATGCATCGTCTGAGAGAGGCTAGGCAAAGCCTTGCTTCCTTTATAGTTAATGGGTGCCTCTGCTCAACAACCATCCCTTACCGAGAATGGAAAGCGTGGTCCCTCGGGTTAATCTGTTTGGCATTATCCTGTGGGCTTTCTGAGTGAGCTCTTCTTTTATTTCTTTTGAATTGGGGTGAGGCTTCAAACATTGAAGTCACTCTTGTTTGGCCCGAAGGCCATGGTGCAAAGTGGGCGGTGCCCTTTATGAGATGCGACCTCTTGAAGGTGCGTGATCTAGATTCCATCATTACCAGTTTTTGACCAAAAGTTCATTGCTACATGACCAACCGATCACCAACGATCAGTGAGGTCTTTGTCGGCTTGTAACGTGGCCTTGGGGTTAAAAGGGTGCTTGAAACGAAGGATATAAGGCTCAAAATTACTTCATGATGTTTCCTTGGCACAAGCTCCTTAGGCTAAGCAGTCGCTCCCAGTTAGGAAGGACTTTCAAAGGACCGTAATGTAAGGCTTTGGTTTTCCTAGGCTTATGGGAGGATAATTTTGGCTTTGAAATTACTTGAGGGGTTTTCCTAAAGTCAAGGATTACTCTTCGTTTGAATTTCACTCCATTAAGCACTACCCTAGTCCTTAATTTGAACATTTCACTAGATTCTCCTATTCACTGAGTTTAGCTTTCCTTGGGTTGACTTTCTCTTTAGTTTTTGGACTTCTTTCCCTCTTTCATTTTGGGGAGTTCACTTGATTGACTCAGTTTCCTTTGGGAGTCTCATTTACTCATTTTGTTTGCTTTTGCCTAGCATGAGACTCTCACAACCATTTAACCTGCCCCAGTGTGGGGGGTAATCCTTGACTGGTTTTTCATAGAAGAAAAACGAACAGGCTCAACTTGGTTAGCAAGTGGCATTTTTCTACAAGCGGGAGGATAGTTGAACGGAGGCCTTTTCCGTCATCCTGGGTACTAACTTCTTAGCCTAGAGAGCTTAAGTGCCATTTCATAAATCCGGGTGAATTTTCTTTAAAAATATATTCTTTGGATCAGCGGGGTTTACAAGCGGTATAACTGTTTGGATAGTAGAAACAATGCCTCCATCATTTCATATCCAATCAATTGGTCAGTGAAGCTAGAACTTTTAGTCACCTACTGGTTTAGGATCACACCAACATTGGTCGTGAAAAGTAGGAATCATGTGCAAAAGGGTTAAGTGCTTCATGTGTTTGAGAAAAAGTGTTTCGGGCGTGGGTGTTCAGAGAACACATGCCGCTCCTTCTCAGTAGTGGATAGTAATTTTACTTAGACACCTCATTTTCCATGAGTGGAATTATGGTGTTGACTCGTCCCTCTCATGGATGCATGCATTTCAAACAAATCTTTTTGTGATTTTGAATTTATTATGCACATTTTTTGGAAAAGCATAGATTTTGGAAAAATTTGTACAAGGTTGCAACAAACTACTCAACATAGATATAGGAAAGTTTGTGGGATCGTGATTGAATCTCAAAGGTTCTCTTGTGCTTTGCCTTCCGTGGGTGGTATTGATGTCTCCTTGCTGGTGGGGGGTCAGTCCGCTTAGTGTGTACTTCTTCCTCTTCGGTGGTGGTGATGTCTAGGTCTTGAGAATTCATCCTTGGCGATGCGGGATCCAGGCTCCGGTGCCCCTTGGAATGGTTCGCTCTGTCTGATCTCTTGATGGCTCATTGGCGCGGAAGCCAAGTGTTGACCTAGCCTTCTTCATGGGAACAGTATGCATACTTGGCTTCCTAGCTTGGACCATGAAAGGTACATCTGGCTCCGAGTGACCAAGCTCTTGTATCTTCCGTTTGAGTGTCACGCATCTGTTGGTGCTGCTTTCTCCTTATCAGCTGCACTGGTCATCTAGATTTCGAAAGTTCGACATAAGCTGGGCACTGTATGCTCCCCTACCTCTGAGAGTGTTGGTAGCGTGGTCAAATGAACTGGCTGAATGCCACAGGTAGTGGGCCCTTGAGACTGAGGAGAAGGGATGACAGTTTCATCTTTGCAATGCTCTGGGGGCCATGCAATGATCACACTTGGAGTAGAGCCCTCATTGATTCTAAGAATCCCATGATCAACAAGGTCTTGTACCTTATTCTTCAAAGCATGACAATCCTCTAGCGAATGGCCAGGTCTTCCAAAATGGAATTCACATTTTTTGGATGAATCATGAAGAAGATGAGGGCTTTGTTTCAAGAAAACCGGTGAGATTAACCTTTTTTTCCAACAACCTTGGGTAGAGCTCATCCATAGGCATAGGCAAAGTACAAAATTTTCTCGGCTCTGACTTTAGTTTTGCGGAGGAAGAAAGATTTCGGCTGGATTGGTATCGCCCAGTGTGAAGCATGAGAGTTTCCTTGCCTTCGGTGTCTTTCTGTTTCCCGTTTGCTTAGTGACTTCGTACTTGCCTGTCCTATAGGTAGAGTGAGAGGCAAGGTCCCTGATTGCCTTTCTATCGTCTTTCAAGCAAAGTGCCCGTAAGGGTGATCAGCTGGTGCATTGATTGGACCACTTCATCGAGTCGTTTCTCTAACTGCTCAACTCTCTCAACCACATTCTTGGGTGTGTGCCGCTTGTGAGGGATCATATGATGATCAACTTCCTTTGGCTCTTCTTTCTTGCTAATCGGACTTTGAGCTTCTTTTTCAGATTCTTTACTGCCCTTTGAGGAATGCCCATCTACGTCAGAATGGGGTTCAATTGTATCTCCTTGGTTGCTAGGGTATAATGGTTGTCCTTGCAAACTTCTGATGTCTGAGTGATCATCTTCCTTCTTGTTCATCACATTCTCTTCTCCATTGCCATACATTTGTAGAGACTGAGGGCCTTCAAGGGTGTTCCAATTCCCTTTTGGAGATGGATCGTTCTCGGGTGCGACGTTGGGATCAACTGTTCGCGCTTCATTCTCCACATCAGGCTTGGCCAGTGCTAGTAAGGCTGATGCATCCACCATCTTTGTACTCCTCATAGTCTTTTCGACCTTGGCATCTAATTGGAAGTCTCTTTCTTCAGGCTTTGAAGGTTGCACCGGTGGTGGGCCCAAATTGGTGTGAGAATGTCCTCCTGTGTTATCTTCGGATGTACCTTTGTTCAATGTCTTCTACTTGCTTCTCACTTTCCGTGTCACGTTTCACCAAAAGGCGTACGAAATTCAGAAGGTCGTTGAACTTCTCCTCGAATGAAGCCATGCGGATATCCTGTGCACTAGGCCCACTTGTTTCTCCCGTCATTTGTTCGTGAATGTAGATACAACCTAGAGAGGTAAACAACGTCAAGTTAGACTTTGAATTCACAGTTGAGTGCATGACCTTGGCTCACTTTGTGGGTAAACCATGGCTAAGTATTTATGCGTATGTATGCTATGCATGAGTGTAATATGTATGGACAAACAAATGGGTCCTCCTATTGGGTTGCCAGAAATTGGCGAGCCTTTCGGCCCATGGTTTTATTTTGAAATTTTGGGTGACCACCATCAATCAATATGAGGATCGGGATGACACAGGTAGACATCTATAGAGTTAAGAACTCGTGTATGTACATAGTGGTATCGTCAACGGAGAAATAGGCTTTTACACCGACAAAATTCGACGAGCCTTTCGGCGCTCGGTTCCATTTTGAAAGATTTTTTTTTTTTTTGGGAACCAGTGTCGATAGGTGTGAAAGTCGTATTCTTAGTTGACGGACAACACAATGGGTAAATATCTACATTCCCACATAGAGTTGAGAACTCTTTAGGGTTGACACATGTATGGACTCATCAACGAAGAGATGGACTTTCACACTATCAAAATTTGACGAGCCTTTCGGCGTTCGATTCTATTTTGAAAGATTTTTGAGAACCGATGTCAATTAGTGCAAAGGTCATACTCTTGGTTGGACGTGACGAGACTCTACACGACCTTACAGAGCTTGGAAGCTCTTGGGGTTTACAAGGTATGTACATGATGGACAAGTCAACGAAGAGATGGACTCTCACATCACTGAAAATTGGCGAGCCTTTCGGCGCTCGGTTCTATTTTGAAAAATTTTGGGGAAACCGATGTTAGTCGATGTGAGAGTCATACTCTTGGTTGAAGACAACACAATGGGTAAATATCTACATCCCTATACAGAGTCAGGAACTCTTAGGGCTTATACGTGTATCTACACTATGGTTACGACTCATCAACAAGGAGATAGACTCTCACATCACCAAAAATTTGACGAGCCTTTCGGCGGTTCTATTTTGAAAAAAAATTTTTGAGAACCGATGTCGGTTGGTGTGAGGGTCGTACTCTTGGTCGAAGACAACGCAATGGGTGAACATCTATATCCCTATATAGGAGCGGAAACTCTTAGGGTTTACATATGTGTATACTATGGACAAGTCGACAAAGAGATGGACTTTCAAAATACCAAAATTGACGAGCCTTTCGGCGTTCGGTTCCATTTTGAAAATTTTTGGGGACCGATGTCGGTTGGTGTGAAGGTCATACTCTTGGTTGGAGGTGACACAATGGGTGAACATCTACATCCCTATAAGAGTTCTTAGGGTTACACATGCATGGACTCATCAACAAAGAGATGGACTTTCACACTATCAAAATTTGACGAGCCTTTCGGCGTCGGTTCTATTTTGAAAATTTTTGGGAACCGATGTCGGATTGGTGTGAAGGTCATACTCTTGGTTGGAGGTGACACAAGGTGAATACACAATGGGTGAATATCTACATCCCTACAAGAGTTGGGAACTCTTAAAGTCAACACGAATATGTGCACTATGGACAAGTTAACGAAGAGATGGACTTTCACATCACCGAAAATTGACAAGCCTTTCGGCGCTCGGTTCCATTTTGAAAATTTTTGGGAACCGATGTCGATTGGTGTGAAGGTCATACTCTTGGCTGGACATGACAACACTCTATACATCCCATGTAGAGTTTGGAACTCTTAAGGGTTTCATGCGTATGTACATGATGGTTACATGCGTACCAACAAAAAGGTAGACTCTCACATTACCAAAACTCGACGAGCCTTTCGGCGTTCGGTTCCATTTTTGAAAATTTTTGGAGGGAACCGGTGTCGGTCAATGTGAGGGTCGTACTTTTGGTTAAGGACGACACGACTCTATACAACTTTTGGTTGAATGACTTGTATACGATGGTTAAATCGTACCAACGAAAAGATAGGCTCTCGCATTACCAAAAATTGACGAGCCTTTCGGCGTTCGGTTCCATTTTGAAAGATTTTTTGGAAACCGATGTCGGTAAATGCGAGGGTCGTACTTTTGGTTGAGGACGACATGACTCTATACACAATGGGTACATACGTATCAACGAAAAGGTAGACTATCACATCCAAAATTTTGACGAGCCTTTCGGCGTTCGGTCCCATTTTTAAAAATTTTGAGGGACCAACGTCGGTTGATGTGATAATCGTACTTTTGGTTGGATGACAAGACTATGTACATGACGGGTATGATCGTACTAACGAAAAGCTAGACTCTCACATTACTGAAAATTCGACGAGCCTTTCGGCGTTCGGTTCCATTTTGAAAATTTTTGGAGGGAACCGATGTCGGTTAATGCGAGGGTCGTACTTTTGGTTGAGGACGACATGACTCTATACACGATGTATCAACGAAAAGTTAGACTCTCACATTACTGAAAATTCGACGAGCCTTTCGGCGTTCGGTTCCATTTTGAAAATTTTTGGAGGGAACCGATGTCGGTTAATGTGAGGGTCGTACTTTTGGTTGGGGTACGACAAGACTATGTACACGCGTATCAACGAAAAGATAGACTCTCACATTACTGAAATTCGACGAGCCTTTCGGCGTTCGGTTCCATTTTTGAAAATTTTTGGAGGGAACCGATGTCGGTTAATGTGAGGGTCGTACTTTTGGTTGGGGTACGACAAGACTATGTACACGCGTATCAACGAAAAGATAGACTCTCACATTACTGAAATTCGACGAGCCTTTCGGCGTTCGGTTCCATTTTTGAAAATTTTTGGAGGGAACCGATGTCGGTTAATGTGAGGGTCGTACTTTTGGTTGGGTACGACAAGACTATGTACACGCGTATCAACGAAAAGATAGACTCTCACATTACTGAAATTCGACGAGCCTTTCGGCGTTCGGTTCCATTTTTGAAAGATTTTTGGGAACCGATGTCGGTTAATGTGAGGGTCGTACTTTTGGTTGGATACGACACGACTCTATACATCCCATGTAGAGTTTGGAACTCTTTGGGTTTGAGTGGTTTGCAACGGGTATGGACAACGTGGTTATCCTATCCCTTTATCAAACAATGACATGCAAACAAAGGTTTAGATAGATAGAACCTGAGTCGGCTCCAATTATTTTATCACCACCTGGAAAATAGCACAACGCTTTTCCCTTGACTCATTTTGAAAAGACACATCCTATTTTTGGGTATCCTATCTTAGGTTGGATGTTCACTCGGTTGGCTTTTACCAGAGCCCTCACAGGTAGGTTTTCTACACTATAGCTTACTATATGCAACATGGTATGACACAGCTTGGAATTCTGTTTCCTAAAGGGGCCGATGATCATGCCCGTTTCATCCTCCCGAAGGAAGTCGAAAGGGTATTGGATCACCGGGGAAGCACTTGCACGCCCCCCTCGATCTCCACGGGTGTGAAGGGAGAAGGGTGGATTCTCGTGTTCCATGTCCTAGATATAAAAGGGTTCGTGGTGGAGCCTGTACTAGCCCAGCCCCACCTGAGTCCGGGTTCGACCCAAAAGTCCAATGAGTGTATATGTCATGATTTTGAAAGTAAAAAGGGAAAAGACTTTTTTGTACAAAGGCACAATATACAATATGTGTTGCATAAAATAAATCTCTATCCTATGTTCGCAGTTTATATACAAGAATATAGACATGCCTAAAATCAAAACAACTATACAAGATGAAATAAAGAATAAACCAAATAATGAATACCAACAAATATATACACACATGCTTAGCAAAGAAAACACCGAAAGACTATAGGCTTAAACCCTCTAAGTCCCCAGTGGAGTCGCCAAGCTGTCGACACCGGCGGAAAATCCTTCTTAAAATTTCTAAAGTATTTCTTTTTATTTTCCTAGATACCGACCCCCATTTGGCGAGTGTTGTGTGTGTTCCTCTATCTCTTTTCCGTTTCGAGATACGAGTTGTGTGTGTGTGGGAACTTGTGTACGTGTGTGCGTGTGAGCACAAATTTGGAGTCGCCACCAATCATGGGAAATTTTAAGGTGTGATTGGGCACCTATGTCTAATAGATTTTACCCTATTTAGACATCTACAACTAAATGGTCTTGAACCAGAGATAGGTTCGGGGGTTTGCTTATGCGTGGGGAAGGTGTTAGGCACCCCACGACATCCGTTTAAGAAAACGGTTACCTCCTTCCTAATGTTTTCTTTATTTGCTAAGCCTAAGTTTGTTGGTTTTTATTATGTACAAATGTCCCGATTTCCGTCGTACGATATACCAAAAATGGCAAACGTAATATGACTTCGTTCGGTTTTGATTAGACTCTTTATTTCACCATCCCTTTTATCTTTGTATCTTTTAAATTTCCGGGCATTTCGGTGGTAGGATATACTTGAAATCCTAACACCTAGTGCCGGGACAAACAATTAATGTTTTTGGTGCCATATTCGGGATCTCTTTACCCTTGATTTCCAAGAGTAAAGCGGTCCGTCAAATGGCGGGGTTTTGGGATGATTAATTCACACTTTGGGGAATTTTAGACCATGATCCTATGGGAGTTAGAACGTGTAGAATCCCTTACACGAAAGCACGTACCAGCCACGCCCCCGTGTAAAGGACTCATACCTTCGTTTCTAACGCCCACATTACCATGTTTACTCTTTTTAAAGTTTTCATGGCAAAGTGTATTTTAATCACATTTTTATATCAAAGCAATAAACAATCAAGCAAGTAATCACAAGTATGACAAAATGGGATGATCATGGTATGTTAGC
This sequence comes from Fagus sylvatica, assembly GCA_907173295.1. Classification (NCBI taxonomy): domain Eukaryota; kingdom Viridiplantae; phylum Streptophyta; class Magnoliopsida; order Fagales; family Fagaceae; genus Fagus; species Fagus sylvatica. The sequence continues at coordinate 680,793 of OU015772.1, forward strand.
AGTACATCAATCATAAGTATGAAATGACATAAATGCAACATTTATTTGAAATGACAAGGTGCAATTCATGAGAATTTTTAGGTAAAGGGTCAAGACCTCGTGGGGTCGGGATTCGATGCTATTGAAAGACTTACTCGGATCCCGACACCACCATAGGATTTACATGAATAAACAAAACAATTTAAAGAGGGTTTCAATGCCTTTTCGGGCTTACACGAAGGGTTGGTGCTATTGAAAGACTTATCCAAACCTTCGACGCCAAATAGGACTTAAATGAGAAAATCTATTTTGAAAATGGGGTTTCAATGCCTTTTCGGGCTTACACGAAGGGTTGGTGCTATTGAAAGACTTATCCAAACCTTCGACGCCAAATAGGACTTATATGAGAAAATCTATTTTGAAAATGGGGTTTCAATGCCTTTTCGGGCTTACACGAAGGGTTGGTGCTATTGAAAGACTTATCCAAACCTTCGACGCCAAATAGGACTTAAATGAGAAAATCTATTTTGAAAATGGGTTTCAATGCCTTTTCGGGCTTACACGAAGGGTTGGTGCTATTGAAAGACTTATCCAAACCTTCGACGCCAAATAGGACTTATATGAGAAAATCTATTTTGAAAATGGGGTTTCAATGCCTTTTCGGGCTTACACGAAGGGTTGGTGCTATTGAAAGACTTATCCAAACCTTCGACGCCAAATAGGACTTATATGGTGAAAATCTATTTGAAAATGGGTTTTGCAATTTACGGGTCCAACGCCTCATGGATTTACATGGGGTTTAGTGCTATTGAAAGACTTACCTAAAACCGCCAATACCGTTTGGTATTTTCATGCCCAAATCAAAATAATGAAAAATGGACAATATTTACAACAACGTAGTAAATAATGAAAATAACGGGGTTTAAACAAAGGGATTTTCGTGGGTCCAATTCCTATGGAATTACATGGTGGATAATGCCTCTTTGAGGTCTTACATAAGTCCACCACGACCAATCGGGATTATCACGCCCAAATCACAAGGGAAGAAAAATGGGAAAACGACAATATCCACAATATAATATTTACAACGTAGTAAATGTAAATAAAGCGATAAATGACAATATTTAAACATGGGGGTTTTTAATGGGTCCAATGCCTATGGAATTACGTGGTGGTTAATGCCTCTTTGAGGTCTTACATAGTCCACCACGACCAATCGGGATTATCACGCCCAAATCACAAGGGAAGAAAAATGGGAAAATGACAATATCCACAATATAATATTTACAACGTAGTAAATGTAAATAAAGCGATAAATGACGTTATTTAACACATGGGGATGTATTTTTCGGGTCAAATACCTCGTAGGCTAACAAGGTTGTTACGGCCTCGTTAGAGGACTTACGCAACTGAGCCAAAGCTACTCAATATTTGCCGTACTAAAACACGAGGAAACCGGTGTATTTTTCGGGTCAAGACCTCGTGGGCTAACATGGTTGTCAACGGCCTTTGTTAGAGGACTTACGCGAGCCGCCAAAGCCACTCAATATTGCCGTACTAAAACACACCGGGGGAGGGGGGGGATAATCACAACAAATATTCACAAGTGCGTATAAAATGTAAATAAAGCGATAAATGACTAGAAATGTAAAGAAAGCGATAAATGACTAGAAATGTAAAGAAAGCAATAAATGACAAGGAAATGTAAATAAAGCAATAAATGACAAGGAAATGTAAATAAAGCAATAAATGGACAAATAAGAAACTAGTAAAGCATGAATGAAATAAATGAACTAAAAAAATGTAAGAGAAAGAGAGAGAGAGAGAGAGAGGGGAGTGGGAAGATGAGGGGAGGTTAGAGAGAGAAGCACCTAATAGGTGCTTCTCACTCTAAAAACCCCCCAAAATCCCTAAAGAAAAAGAAGAGAGAGAAAGAGCCTAGAGAGAGAGAGAGATTACCTAGAGAGGAGTCTCTCTCTCTAAAACTACCCCAAAAACCCCCTCCTAAAACCCCCTAAACCCCTATTTTCTGCCTAAACTAAGCTCTAGAAGGCCTAGTGCCCGAGCAAAAACTATGTGCAAATGAGGGGGGGGAGGGTCGGTTTTATAGAAAACCGTGCACGCCTCGCGCAGCACCATCATGCGCGGCGCATGACGGTCCTGCGCGAGTTGTGGTACTGCCACGTGGCAGTCTTATCCTTCCACGCCAGCAGCCCCTCGAATCCTCCTCGATTTCCGTGCGCGTACCCTTTTTTATCCGATTTTCGGGGGCAGTTTTGGAGGTCTTCTGGAACTCAAACTGGGTCATGCGGCATATCGTCGGAAAGCTCTCGACGTCCTCTTTCCAACGATATAAAGTTTGCGCGAATCGGAGTTCGGACGAGGGAGTTATGGCTCCCGGAAGTCGGGGTATCGGAGCTGTTTTCGTGCACTCTTCCGGTGAAGATTCCGGATCAAACGGGGGATGCTTTCGGCGAACCGAGAGTTCCACGACGTAGCCGGAGTCATTATCTTTCCAACGCACCCGGGCTCGCGGATCAACTTGTTGCGAGCAGGAAAGACTCTGCGCGCGAAGGCGGCTGTCCGGGAGAAAAAATGCGTTTTGCTCCCAGCGCGTTTTTTCTCAAATCTTGTCCCAGTTCGCGCGCATATTTGACCTAGCTCCCGATGTCGGATTTTGACGTTCTTGGTACCGTCGGAAAGCTTGCGCTGCCTATTTTTGCAAGGTTCCGGATTCGCGGGAATCCGAGCTTGGACTCGTGAGATATGGCCCCGCGAGCAGAGTCCACCGGGGTGTTTTTGGTCCGTTTGAGGGCAGTTTTCCGATCAGGATTCCGGCTGACCCCGATAAATTCTTGGCGATCCGAGAGTTCCACGTCGTGCATGGATGTGTCCTCTTTCCAATGTGCCCGGGCTCGCAGATCAACTTGTTGCGAGTCAGGAAGACTCTGTGCGCAAGCGCGGCAACGTCGGTGGGAAAATTCCGGAAATTTCAGCACAGCCTTATTTCGTCGGCCTGTTTTCACGCGCGTGGTAGACGTAGCTCCCGATGTTCGGATTTCCGACGATCTTGGTATCGTCGGAAAGCTTGCGCTACCTACTTTTCAACGGTACAAGGCCTTGCACAGAGGCGAGCTTGGGTTCGCAAGATATGGATCTTGCGAACGGAGGCCGTCGGAATGTTCCTTATGCCAAGGGGTCATCTTCTGACTGAGATTCCGGCTTGACCGGAGGAGCTCTTGACGATCCGAAAGTTGCGTGTGGTAGCTGAAGTGAACCTCTTGCCTAAGGGTCTTGGCTCGCGGACCAAGTTGCAGCGGGTCGGAGAGAATCTTTGCGCAAACGTTGCCTCCCAAATAGGCTGTTTTGTCAACAATACTTACCAAAAATTTGGCTAAGTATCGGACCGTTTTTTCGCAGTTTTGGCCACAACTCTCTCGTTTCTCGTCCGTTTTCGACCCGTAAAGTACGGAATCGAAGCTCTTGATATTCTCTATACCTTGGTCAAGGGGTGGTCAGTTCGATCCAGTTTTTGGTCTGGTCAACGGTCCGGTCAAACCTTGGTCAAACTTGGTCAACCTTGGTCAAACTTGGTCGGATTTGGTCAAAGCTCTCCAAACTCCTTGGAAATGTATCCCGGACTTCATTTCAAGGGTTTCTGGGCAAGGCGGACCCTAGTCGGGCTGGAAACAGCTCGGTCAAACCTCGGTCAAACTTCGGTCAATCCTAGTCAAACTTGGTCAACCCTAGTCCAACTTGGTCAACCCTAGTCAAACTTGGCCAAACCTTGGGAAATGTGTCTCGGACCTTCTTCTTGGGAGTATTTGATGCGGCGAGCCCTCGTCGGATCAGACCGGCTTGGTCCGGGCTGTCTCGTTTTGCGCGCCGACACCCGAGAAAATCCCGGGGGTAAAAATGGGGTTATGACAAGTGGCATGTAGTGTCTATAGCTGGGATACGGGCTGCTAAAATGGCTTTTGTTGGAAGGATGTCCCATGCTAGCTTCCAGAGAAGGATTTTGTGGCGAGGACTGATTTTGGCTTTCCAAAGGGAGTTCCAATCCGATTTTGGAAGGGGGCCAGAGGTGGTAAATCTCTCATTTTGGTCAGTGAGGTAAGCTGATTTCACTGAGTGTATGCCATTACTGTTAGGGACCCAACATAATTTATCAAGTTGACTGGTGGGAGAGAGGTGAATATTTAGAATTTTGGAGGCAGTGATTGGGTCAAAGAGAGTGGAAATTTTACCTCTATCCCACTGGAAAGTATCAGAGATGATAAGATCAGCTACCCTATGGATGGAAGGATGAATGTTTGTAGGAGCTGGTGGGATGAAGTTGTCAAGTGAGGGAATCCACGGGGATTCCCATATAGCCGTGTGTTGCCCATTACCAATCTTTGTGCATAACCCTTTCCTAAGAAGAGATCTTGATTTTAAGATGCCTTTCCAAAGCCAAGAACAATTCTGGGATGGGATTATCTGCATAAAAGGAACTCCCTTGAGGTACTTAGATTTCAACAAGGATACCCAGGCTTTGTCTTCATCTACTGCCAGAGACCACCCAAGCTTTGAAATTAAAGCATAATTAGTGTCTAAAGATCTGCGGAGACCAAGACCTCCGTAGCTTTTTGGTTGACATATAGATTTCCAAGATTTTAAGCACATATGATTTTTCCCTGGGCTAGCTCCCCACCAAAATCCACGGAGGGAGGAATCAATTTTTTTGCAAATAGTCTTGGGAAGAAGCAGGGAGGACATGGTATAGGAAGGGATTGAAGCAGCAACATTTGAGATGAGAGTAGTTCTAGCAGCTTGAGAGAGGAGTTTGGTTTTCCAACCAGCCACACGGTTCTGGATTTTTTCAATCAGGTCTTGGAAGGAGGATGATTTGGCTCTATTTAGTTCAAGAGGAAGACCAAGGTGTTTTGTAGTGGGACTGGATTTTTTTAAATTAAGAAGATGGCAAAGATTGGCTGATGTTTGCCCCGTAGTGTTCTTACTGAAGATGACACCTGATTTGCTGTAATTAATCTTTTGCCCTGACCAAGCTTGGTAAGAGGCAAGGCAGTCAAGAATGGAGCGTGCACTTGAAGGGATGGCCTTTGAAAAAATGAGAAGGTCATCTGCAAATTGTAGGTGGGAAATTTGAGGGCAACCGGGGGAAATTTTAATTCCTTTTAATGAACCAAGGGATTCAGCTCTTTGGAGAAGTCTGGAAAGCACATCAGCACCAATAATGTATAGAAAGGGAGACAGGGGGTCACCTTGGCGGAGGCCTCTGGAGGATTTGATGTTGCCGAAGGGACTGCCATTTATAAGGAAGGAAAATGTTGGAGTTGATATACATTGGCTGACCCAATTTATCCACGTAGAGCTGAAGCCATGGAGACGGAGAACATTAAGTATGAAGGGCCATTCCATTGTATCAAAAGCCTTCTCAGTATCTATTTTAAGAGCCATCAGACCCACAAAACCACTCTTTCTTTTCATTGTGTTCAGAACTTCATGGGCAATGATGGAGTTATCTTGGATTACTCTACCAGGAACAAAAGCAGATTGCCATGGGGAGATAACTTTATGGAGAAGAGGCTTGAGTCTTGCAGCTAGAATTTTCGAAATGATTTTGTATATGGTGTTGCAGAGACTAATTGGACGAAATTGGTTTACCTTGGCTGCTTTATCTGACTTTGGAATGAGAGTGATGAAGGTGCGATTGATCTCTGTGAGAATGTGACCTCTTGTGAAAAAACTGGTGATTGCTTCGATGAGGTCATGGCTGATGATCTCCCAGTAATGCTTGTAGAAAAGAGCTGACATGCCATCCGGTCCTGGAGATTTATCTGATCCAAGGCTGAACAAGGTTTGTTTGATTTCATCTGCACTAGGAATTGCACTCAACAAAATATTGTCCTCATCTGAAATCACTGGAGAAATTAAATTGTCAAAGGTCATCTGGAAATTGGGGGATTAGAAGAAGAAAAAAGATTTTGAAAAAATTGGACAAAAGCAATCGCCAATCTCATTTCTGTCAGATAAGCCACTCATTGTTGTCATTTTTTAGAAAATCAATAGCATTTTTCCTTCTCCTAATAATGGTAGATACATGAAAAAATTTGGTATTAAGATTAGGACTTGTTAACCATTGGACTCTAGACTTTTGCTTCCAAAGGAGATCTTCCCTTCTGAGATTTTCGTTGAATTCCCATGTGAGAGTTTTTTCTTTTTGAAGGTTGGCTTCTGTGGGGGCAAGTTGCTGGATAGAATTGATGGCCTCTGAGAGAACTTTGTTTCGGGTTTGGAGCTGGCCAAAACAGTGCTTATTCCACCAAGATTAAGATCATTTTTTGAAACTTTGAGCTTTTTGACAAACTTGTATAGAGGGGATCCAAAAACTAGGCAATTCCATGCATCTTTTAATGACTTGGGTGCTGCTACCATCTCTGGTCCACATAGCCTCAAAGCGGAAGGGCTTGGGGGAGGAGGAATCAATGCCATTGGTGTTGAGGATGATTGGGTTGTGGTCGGATGTGGTGGCAGGGAAATGGTAGACAGAGGCTTTGGGGAAAGTGGAAGCGCCATTCTGGAATTGGAGAAAGCTCTGTCGAGTCTTTCTTTAATGTTGGCAAAATTTTGGCGTTTGTTTGTCCATGTGTATGGATTGCCTGAAAAACCCAAGTTAATGAGCCCTTGTTGATTCACCAGAGAATTGAAGCCATTAGATAAAGAGTATGAAAATGGTCTGCCACCTTTTTTATCAACTTGAAGAAGAATTTCATTAAAATCACCCATGCATAGCCAGGGGACCAGAAAAAGAAGATGCTGTTTGATGAAGTGATTCCCAGAAAATTCTTTTCATTTTTTTGTAATGGAGGGCCATAGATAGCCTGAGAGCATCCAGGGTAAATTGGGTGGGATCAGAGAAGACAAGGAGATTAATGAGGTTTTGATTTTGAGAGGTTGGTTCAATATCTACCCCAGGTTTCCAACAAAAACAAAGACCGCCAGCAGAAACAATAGGCGGGACAAAAACAGCATGAGTGAAACCAAGAGAAGAAGTAATTTCAGTCATGATTTCAACTGAGGATTTAGTTTCCATAAGGAAATATACAATCCGGATTATTTAATTCTGACTAGAGCTCTGAGGGAACGAAACGCCGCAGGCCGAGCTAAGCCTCGACAGTTCCAATGAGAGAACTAACATTGAGGGGTTGGGGGCATGGGGTGACCCGCCTCCTCAGTCATAGAATTTGGATTAATTGGGATGTTTGTGAGCATGGGGGATGAGTAAGATTCAACTCGGGCTTGTGGGGAATTCTGTTTCTTGCCAATGATTTGAGTCTTGGTTTTTTTGGTGAGACTGTGGGCTCGAAGGTTGTTTGGGTGGTGTGGGCTTAGTGTTGCTGATCAAAGGACTCTCAATTTAATTTTTTTGGTTTGGGTCAATGTGGGGCTGATTGATTTCCTTTTTGGGTTGGTGTAATAAGGCTGAATGGGATGGATTGTTTGTGTAATGGGCTTGTCAAGAAAGGGTGAGCTTGTTGGGCCATTTTCAATGAGTTCAATACTACATGAACTTGGCCCACTGCATGTACTTGGCCCACTTAAGTGGTTTGGTCCAATAAAGGATCCGGATGGTTTATTTAAAAAGGCAGAATGAAACTTTGAAAGAGAACGAAAGGCTTCAGTGAGGATAGAGTTGGGATCTGTGTTGGGGGATGGGTTGAGATATCAGAGCATGGTTGAGGGAGATGGTTCAGTTTGGGTATGGGTTATCGTGTGGTAGGTTGAGAATCTGACAGGATATAGAGTAGTGGGTTGTTTGACTGCTGGAGATTAATGGGTCAGCTGACTAGTGGAGAAGGCTTGTGTCAGAGCATCGTGGTGAGATTTCCAAGATCCAAAGTCACGTGAGGAGTCGGCTTGGATGGGGAGGTCGGAGGAACATGCCGAGGATGTTCCAGTGGTGGCGGTTGTTGGGGAATGAAAAGGGGGTTTTTCTTTTTGCTTTGAGATTTTTGTTGGATTCCTTGGGCTCACCACCGGATTACGTTGGAGATTGGGGTTTTGTTGTATGGGTTTGGCTGTATAGAGATCGGGGTTGAGGAGTTCTTGGTTCCACCGGGGATGAGTTGTGAACAGGGTCTTGCTTTGGGGTTTTTGTCTATGGCTTTGTGATGGAGAGGTATGGCGGGATGGAGATCGGGATGGCCCTGATGGTTCACCGGTGGAGGGTTTGTTTTGTAGAAGGAGATGGGATTCCGGCTTGGGTCAACGGAGATGGGGATTGTAAGGTAGAGCCAGGTTTTGGATGGGGTGTTGTGGGTTTCTAGTGGTTTGTGGGGTGGTGTTTTAGGTCGAGTTGATGATTTGGGTTAGGGAGGTCGACGGTTTGGGGGTTGTGGTCAAATTTTGAGGAGGAGATGGGGTTTCATGGTGGATAGGAGGTTGTGTGATGGGTGAGAAATTCTGTGAGGAAGATGGGTTGGTTTGGTGGGCATGGTAGAGATCCATTACTGGATTGTGGTGAGAATGAGTGGTCTGTGATGGGGTTTGGCGTGCTCAATATTTATAGTCTTGAGAAGCAGATTTTGGTCTGGCTATGATTTCTGTCAATCTTGAAGATTTTTGCTCAGTGGGGTTTGCTTGGATCCATGGTCCATAACCTTTGGGACCAATATCCCATTTCAGAGCTAGATCAGAGGGGGGGTCGAAGTTGCAGTCAAGTTTTGAGGTGTCCTAGACGACCACAGTGGAAGCAGAAATCAGAGAGCCTCTCATATTTGAATTCAAACCAAGCATCAGGATGGGGGCTTTGATCCATGAGGAAGCCACACTTGAGAGGAGCATAAGCTTCAATTTCAACTTTCATTCTCAGGTATTTCCCTACAGTAATAGTGCCAGTTTCATTGATATCTATTTTGAGGAGATTTCCCACATGGAGCACTGATGCGTTTTAGCATTTTCCTCTGTCATGTAATCTATAGGGAAGATTGTGGACTTGGATCCAAAAGCTTGTTGTGGAGAAATCTAGATCATGGGGGAGGGTTCCTGGGATCCAATGTTTGAGAATAAGATGTTTTCCATCTATATTCCAAGGGGCCAGAAGAGATTGTGTGTTGCATGTCATTTTCTGATGTAAATTTGAATAGGAAGGTGTTTTGACCCAGGGAGGCAATGGATAATCCGTGGTTGTTTTTCCAAGCTTTTTGTATGATGGCAATGACTTTGTTGTAGTTGACATCTTTGGCCGAAATTATCTTGCCAATGAGAGTGTGTTTGGAGAGGTTTTCTGTGGTTGTGGGATCAGGTTTGAGAGATATTGGGCTTGTATGTGAATTTTTTGGTTTGATTGAATAATAGCATTTGTTGTTTGCAGGATTCTGTTTTGTGCAATTGTGTTTGATGTATGGTTTTCCATATTTGATAGGATCTGTGGGTTGGTTAAGACTGGATAGCATTGTAGTATAGATGGAATATGGCATAGGTTTGAGGAGGAGAGGTGAAGGTGCAAGGGGAGAGGATGGGTTGATGGTGGTTGTTGAGGGTGAAAGGGGCTGAGATGATGGTTGTTGAAAGGGTGATATGAGTAATGAGATGGAGAGGATGGAAGATGCTGAGATGATGATGAGTTGAATGGAAAGGGACTGCAATGAGATGATGGAAAAGGGATTGTAATGGTGTGTGTATGCAGATATGTAGGATGAGAGATGGAGGAGATCTATGGTTAGATGGGGGGTTTAAGGAACTCACAGGGAGGGGGAAAACTCAGAGAGGGAAGAACTCTACAGAGAGAGGAGTTTTTGCATGTAGATTTTTTGAAATGCCTAAAAAGAAGAAGAAAAGAGTGTTACGGATCGAGATTTGATGGAATGCAATAGCTATTTCTATTTCACCATGCAATCCTTCTTTAAGTATTAAGTGCATTCACATTCACCTAGGTACAGATTTTGTATTTTATATCTTCAAAATCTTTTTTTTTTCTTATTTTAGTTATCAATTTTTATAAAATATCACACATCTCACTCTTCATTTTACATTACATCATATTAAAATAATTTTATAATTTTTTTTTCTCAACAGCGTCCCCTTCCCCATTGTCCCCAATTATCCATTCATAAAAGAAGCCCAAACTCAAATCTCAGACCAGATTTTCCAGCAAAGAAAAAAAGTCCAAACTCAAATCTCAAACCAGATTTTGCAGCAAAGAAAAAAAATAATGTCAGACCAGACCCAAACGGAGGCACCAACACGCCAATAAATCATTCACAAAAACGAAAATTCCAAGCTCAATCCCAAACTAGCACTAGCAGATCATTAACAAAAACTACAGAAATTACTTGCAATCGGCAATAACGGATACCTAAAGCCAAACCCGCCGCTGCCGTCGTCAAAACCTAAAGCCAAATCCACTGTTGCCGTTGAACCAAACATAAACCCATCGTGGCCACCGAAACCCAAACCCCGAAACCGAAATCCACTGCCGTTGAAACCTAAACAAAAACCCACCATGGCCATTGAAACCCAAACCCCAAAACTGAAATCCACATATTCTCAACTACCAAACGAAATCCAAAAAAAAAAAACTTTCTTAACCCACGATTGCCGCACATGAGAGAGTAGAGAGAGATGTTGAGATATATGAGCAAGAGAGAAAAGTCAGAGAGAAAATTGAAATTGTGAGGGGTGGAAAGGAGTGTCTGAGAGAGAGAGAGAGAAGAGACTTTTTTTTTGTGATAATTATGAGATGAGAGAGAGTGTTGAATAAAAAATTTGTTTTTTTTAATGTTTACCTGATCAACAGTACTCGGTATTGATAGCGAGTACTGTATATTTTTATAAGAGTTTGAGTTATTATAGACAACCGGTTGGGATGAGTTTTTTTTTTGTGATTTTAGCTACAGTAATATTTATTTTATCTAAAAAGAGAGTTTGACCTCTCCTCTCCTGATGAGAATGCTCTAAGATTTGAAGAACCTAAGAAATAGCAACCTAAATTTTGTCTATTTTTATTTTATAGTTAATGAAGCTCAAATGGTTCGAGGTCCAAAATTAATAAATTTGGCTATCGCATGAAAGAAACATGAACAAACAATAGTAATGACTTCACCCACCTGTGCTCTCTTTGCCTGTTTTACTTCACTCTCGATACATTTATGATTCATAGGGTTTGTGATGAAAGCTAGGCCTTCAACTTTGTGGCCCAAAGAACATGTATCTATAAATTTCTTTTGCTCAAGTTTGGAGAAATTTGATATTTTGAGGCCTAATGGTAAGTTTGTGATGAAAGACTTTCTACTTGTGGCCTAAATAAAATGTATCTGTATTTTTTTTCTTTTGCTCAATTTTGAAGAAATATGATGGTTTGAGGCTTATTAGTTTTCAAAACCATGTGTAGCTTCTTTTTCTTTTTAACCTAAAAAAAAAATGGCAACTAAGATTATGAATTTAAAAACTAAGGTGAGACCGGTGTTTGAGACTTGAGAGTAATTAAGAGATAGACTTTTATAGTGGATTTGTGCCATTCATTTGCAGACATAGCAAACCATTTAGGAGGCGTTTGGTTCGCGTGATATACCTGTGATCGTAATGACATTAGCGTAATATGGAACATCACGGTGTTTGGTTCGTTTAAATATCCGTAATGTAACATTACAAAAGTAATCACATCATTCAAAATTAGTGTGATGAGATTACCTTATTAGAAGAATCTCACATTCCATTTCTTTAAAAACACGCGTGATGTTCAAATTTGGGCAAAATTTATGTTGTTGACAAAATTGTCCAGCCCAATCACTCTTATTTACAAAACTTGCCACTGTTATAATTTTTTTCAAACTCTCAAAACCCTAGCCATCTCTGCCTCTCTCTCTAGCATATGGCTCTCTGCCTCTCTCTCTAGCAATGGCTCATCATGCGGTTTCAACGGTGCTTGATCGTCGGAGTCTCGCCGGAATCATCGCCATCTAACTTCCAGACACCGAAGCTTTCATCGGTAAGTTCTCGATTCTCAATTTTTTTTTTTGCTTTCCTTCGTTTTCTGTATATAACATTGTATTTTTGTGATTTTCTTTGTGAGATTTTCATTGTATCCTGATTGGATTCCAAGAAGCAAACTAGAAATTAATTACTACTATCACTCTCTCATTTCTAGGGTTCATAGCCTCTGTTTGTTTCCTGAGAAAATCTAGCCGGCTTTGCGTAAGGTACCGATCTGCTTCTCTCTTTATCATATTTCTTTTACTTTCTTGGATGCCAAACAAAACAAGTCCTGCAAGGAAAAAAAATTATGGGTTTCTTGTGATTTTTACCGTTATATGCATATTTCAAATTTCTTGGATTTTTTTTTTTTTTTTTTATTTCTTGAATTGCCTTACTGTAGAGGATGTACTCCTTGAAACAGCCTTGCTGCCTTTGTTGATCAAGGGAACTCTTTCAGCTTGGTTTTTAATTTATTCATTGCGGTACATACATGTTTGGTACTTCTTGTTCTTTGATTCTTGCTTTATGGGGTCTTCATTATTTTGCTTCTTATGGTTCTCTACCTTACTGCTTAGGCACCACAAATCTATTGTTGTAGTATTCATCTAATTCTAAAATATTCAGTCATGGAGACATTGCATTGTTCTTATAATGTTGTTTGTGTTTATGTTTAATAGAATCAATGGCGCGGATTCCTCTGGCTAGGAAAAAAAAGGTGGTCACATTGTTGGTGCTTTATATGGATTTGCTTAATCAATTGTTTTTTATGACTTATTTGACAACAATTATTATATTGAGATATCGTTCTATAAGGAAGAAGAGTGGTGGGAATTCTTATCATAGACATTTGGTGAGAGAATTGACTCTTAGGCGTATGGTCTTTAATGGTGACCTAGAATGTCTTGAAAACACAAGAATGGATAGACATAGTTTCCATAGATTGTGTGACATGCTTAAGACAACCGGTCGCTTGAGTGCCATAAGGAATATGAATGTTGAGGAGATGGTTTACTCGAGAAGCCTGAGCCTGTTCCTGAGGACAGTACAAATTCCGTTTGGAAATGGTTTAAGGTACTTTGATTTATGTGTTTATGGCTACATAAGAATGCTTTTATTTTATGTATAGTGATTGTATCTAGATTTGATGTGTTTTATGCCCTTCTTTGTGTAGATTAGTTCTTGACTTTTGAGATTAGTAATGCAACGGAGGAAGGTTAACTCCACTGGTTCAAAAGATGGGTCCATGCAAAGTGGAAGTAAACATCAATGGACAACTACTGAGGATGCGAAGCTAGTAGAATGTCTTGTGGACATGGCTAATTCGGGCCCGACATGGAAGGCTGAAAATGGGTTTAAGTTTGGCTATTTGTTGGAGTTAGAAAGAATGATGTTAGACAAGATACCTGGCTGTAAGCTTAGGGCTCAACCTCATATTGAGAACAAGTACAAGTTATTAAAAAAGCAATATGGTGCCATTGCTGACATGCTAGAACAAGGCAATGGGTTTGGTTGGGATGATAGATACAAATGTTTGGTATGTGATCCTGACATTTTTCAAGGTTAGGTTAAGGTACGTTGTTAAATTTAAATTTTGTAGTTGAAGTAATACAATGTGAATTAGTTCCATATATTGATAACTAATGAAATTAAAATGCCAATATCATAGGGTCATCCCGGTGCTGCTGGTTTAAGGAATAAACTGTTCCCTCACTATGATGATATTGCTCATGTTTTTGGGAAAGATAAAGCAACTGGGTTTAGTGCAAAAGGCCCTTCTAATATGGCGCAAACTGTTGACAGGGAAGAAGCTGAAGAGAACGAAGATTTGTATGATACTGATGACTCACTTGCAAGCACACAAGGTCCACCAGTAGCTGCATCTCTTGCAAGCACACAAGGTCCACTAGTAGCTGGATCATCAGATAACTCATCTGGTACTTCAACATCAACATCAACATCAACATCAACCAAGAGGAAGAAAGGAAAGAAAAGTGATCTTGTGTTTATGCAATTAGTGGATAACCTGTGTAATATGGGTAAAGTTTATGAAGGAACCACTGAAAGTATGAAGAAACTTGTTAAAACTTTTAAGCATGAGGTAGATCTGGCAGATAGAAGAATGAAAGTACATGAGGAGCTTATTTTTGCTGAAGGGGGCTTGACTGATGAAGAAATTGTGAAAGTTTGAGGGATTATTACTGCTGATTGCAACAAGACTGATTATTTTTTCACATTGGGAGGGCATTTCAAGAAGTTGTATATGTACTGCTTGCTTCAAAAGAGGCTTTAATTATGTAAAGTTTTGCTTGGTGTACTCATGAAAACCAACATTATTTCTTCTTTTGTCTCTTTCCCTCTCTTTTCTAATATTGTAGTTAAGTACATGAATAGATTAGAACTATTTGTAGACCAATTTATTTCTATTAATGACACTTTATGTGTATTCTAGCTATTAGTTATATTTTTAGAATAACTTAGTTGCTTACTTATAATTTAGAATATTTTTTTTAGGTAACTTTGAGAATTAGTTTAATGAATTTTATCCACCCTCCTTTTAATAGTTATAGGTATTAGAGGTTATTTTAGTCATTTTAATAATTAAATGATTTTTTTTTTTAAGATTATATGATTTTTTTTAATAGTTATAGGTCTTAAGGGGTATTTTAGTCATTTTTATAGTTATATGAATTTTTTTTTATAGCTATATGAATTATTTTTTAATAGTTATATGAAAGATTTATTTATTTATTTATATAATTATATGATTTTTTTAATAGTTATAGGTCTTAGGGATATTTTAGTCATTTTATTAATATTAGGGTATTATATGTTATACACAAGGGTACTTTTGGAATTCATTATAAAAAATTGTAATGAATCCTAGAAATGTGATAAAACCAAACAAGAATTGGAATATTACATTCTTGGAATGTGAAGGGGATGTAATTAATGAACCAAACATCATACTCCAACATTCTCTTGATGTGATTCCATGGTTCAAGGATTATAGGAATGTTACATTACGGTATAATCTAAGATCAAGAGAACCAAACACCTCCTTATTGATTCCTATCTTATTATGGACTACATTCTGTTTTTGTTGTCTGAAATATTGCCTTTGCTTTGTCTTTGTTTAGGATTCGATACCTTGTATACTAAATTGAACTTGTGGGATAAATGCATTTTCTGTTTCAGTGCTACAGAGAAGATAAATGGAGTGGTGGCTCTCCATGTGTGAATGTTATTAAATCATTTTTCCATACTTTGGTGTATATGCATAAGAGTACACAACTCGATTGGTTTGATTTGGCTATAATGGGTTGAAGAAAGAGTAATTCCACCTGAGGCACCTAGGATGACCATATATCAGCTGCTGCACCCTACTCAGAGCTCCATTCCGTCATGCATTATGTTTCCTCCAAATGCACCTCATGTGGAAATCAAACAAGGGCTAATGGCCATACTTCCAGATTTTAGGGGATTGGAGAATGAAAACCCCTATGTGCATGTGAGAGCATTTGAAGAAGTGATTGACAGTTTCTATGCACAGAACGTGATTGAGACAGCCAAGTTGAGATTCTTTCCATTCTCACTCAAGGATAAAGCTAAGGGATGGCTGTACACAGTGAAGCCTAGGTCCATAGGAAGTTGGGGGGAGATGACCCAAGAGTTCTACAAGAAGTTTTTCCCTCCCCACAACGTCCAACAAGTAAAGAGGAAGATTTCTAGTTTTGTCCAGAGACATGATGAGACTCTATTCATGGCATGGGAAAGATTTAAGGATACATACAACTTCTGCCCAACACATGGATATGACACCTGGAGGTTGGTAAGTTACTTTTATGAGGGACTCCAACCTAGAGATCGTTAGTTTGTTCAAATTGCATGTGGAGATGAATTTCTACAAAAGGAGCCTGAAGATGCTATGGACTACTTCGATGAAATAACTGAGAATTCCAACACCTGAAATGGACCAAGTCCCTTAGACTCCACAGACCGGAACAGAAGTGGTGCTACTACATCTGGTGGTAGTATTTTCAAGTTAAGGGAAGAAGATAATCTGAGTGCCAAGATCAATTTGTTGACAAAGGAGATAGAGGCACTTAAGCTGAAGGGAAGTAGGGGAGTCAATGTTGTTTACAGAGAGGAACCTATGGAGGCATGCCGGATTTGCCAAGAGTTAGACCACACCACAAGTGACTGTAAGTCTCTACCTCAATTTCTAAATGTGCCGGAAGAACAGGTGTGTGCATTTAACCAATACCGGCCAAATAATGCCTCATATTCGAACAATTATAACCCAAATATGAGAAATCATCCATATTTGAGTTATAAGAGTGACAATGTGCTGAATCCTCCACCTCCAAGGAACAATTTTGTACCTTCATCATCATCATCTAGACCTCCCTTGGAAGATGTTCTTGGAACTTTCATGTAGAAGCAAAGTGAACAAAATCAGAGGTTCGAGACTATGTTCACTAGGATGGATGAAGAGGTTAGAGAGACCAAGAACCATTTGGCCAAACTCACCAATGCCTTGAGTGCAACTGAGAAAGGGAAACTCCCTTCACAAACTCAACCAAATCCGAATAATCAGAGTGTGAAGATAGTTTCCAAGGATAATCATGAAGAGTGCAAGACTGTTACCATTTTGAGAAGTGGTAAGGCAATTGGTGAAGAGGATGAGAGTGGGACACCTAAAGTCAAGGAAGCTGAACCGTGTCTAATTCCCACTCCTTTCCCACAAGCTTTGAGACTACCTAAGAATTTGGATGTGACAACTGAGATCTTGGAGCATCTACATCAAGTCAAGGTTAATTTGCCTTTATTACATATCATAAAGCAGATGTCTGCCTATGCTAAGGTAATTAAAGACCTGTGCACTGTAAAGATGAAGCATCACTTGAAGAAGACTGCATTTTTGACTGAACAAGTAAGTACCATCATCCAACACAAGGTCCCACCCAAGTACAAAGATCCAGGTTGCCCCACAATATCTTGTACCATTGGTGAGTACTTGGTTGAGCGTGCTTTTCTCAACCTGGGAGCTAGCATTAACCTACTCCCATTCACTGTTTATCAACAAATGGGACTTGGTGATTTGAAGCCCACTTCAATGACATTGCAGCTAGCTGACCGTTCAGTAAGGACACCTAAAGGGATGGTTGAGGATGTGCTTATCAAGATAGAGAATTTCTACTACCCTGTGGATTTCATCATTCTAGACACTGAACCTACATTGCATCCTGATAACGGTATTCCTATCATTCTAGGTAGACCTTTCCTTGCCACAGCTAATGCTTTAATTAATTGCAGGAATGGAAGAATGAAGATCACATTTGGATCCATGACAGCTGAGCTCAACATATTCAATGTGATGTGACAACAACTAGAAGATGATGAGTGCCACTATATGAACCTCATTGATATAGTGGTGCAAGAAGAGTTCAACCGAAATTGTTTTTCAGATCCCTTAGAAACTCTTCTTACTAATTTAGTTAATTCATATGATATTGAACATGATGCTAAATTAACTGAAATTTGTTCTTTATTGGATTCTTCACAGGTTTTGGAGGAGGAGCAAGTGATGGCAGTCAATGAACCATGGAGACCTCGCTTTGAGGAACTTCCAGAAACTGAGAAGAAGCCAATGCCTTCAAGTGAAGAGATCCCACAGCTAGAGCTCAAACCACTTCCAAATGGTTTTAAATATGCCTATTTAGGCCCAGGTGAGACCTTTCCTGTAGTAATTTCTGCTGCATTGAATGAAGAACAGGAAGGTAAGTTGTTATGTGTTTTGAGAGACCACAAACTAGCCTTAGGTTGGACCATAGCTGACATCAAGGGCATAAGCCCATTGATTTGCACACACAAGATATACCTAGAGGATGATTGTAAGACTTCTAGAGAACCTCAACGTAGGCTTAACCCAACTATGAAAGATGTAGTGAAGAATGAGGTAATTAAGCTACTAGATGCGGGTATCATATACCCCATCTCTGATAGTAAGTGGGTTAGCCCAACTCAGGTTGTTCCTAAGAAGTCAGGCATTACTGTAGTCAAGAATGCAAATGATGAGTTGATTCCAACCCGTTTAGTTACAGGTTGGAGAATGTGCATAGACTATAGGAAGCTTAATTCAGCAACTAGGAAAAACCACTTCCCCATACCCTTCATTGATCAAATATTGAAGAGGGTAGCTAGTCATGAGTACTATTGTTTCCTAGATGGGTACTCAGGCTATTACCAGATAGAGATTGCATTAGAAGACCAAGGAAAGACCACTTTTACTTGCCCATTTGGTACCTTTGCATTCCGAAGAATGCCATTTGGGTTGTGTAATGCACCTGCCACCTTCCAGAGATGTATGGTGAGTATCTTTAGTGATATGGTTGAAAAATTTATGGAAGTGTTCATGGATGATTTATCTGTCTTTGGTGATTCTTTTGATGATTGTCTTAATAATTTGAAATTGGTTTTAGCCAGGTGTGTTGAAAAAGGCTTAGTGCTTAATTGGGAGAAGTGCCATTTCATGGTCACTTCTGGAATTGTGCTAGGACATGTAGTGTCCTCTAAAGGCATAGAGGTAGATAAAGCCAAAGTTGACTTAATCCTTAATCTACCTACCCCTAAGATAGTGAGAGATGTCAGATCCTTTTTAGGGCATGCTGGTTTCTATAGGAGATTTATAAAGGACTTTAGTGCCATATCTAGACCCCTTTGTAATCTCCTACTCAAGGAGTCCACTTTTGAGTGGACAGAGTCATGTGAGGTAGCTTTCAAAAAGCTAGTTCAGTTGCTTACATCTGCCCCTATCATGCAAGCCCCAAATTGGTCTCTCCCATTTGAGATCATGTGTGATGCTAGTGATTATGCTGTGGGGGCTATCCTAGGCCAAAGAAAAGACAAAAAGCCTCATGTTATATACTATGCTAGTCGAACTCTTAATAGTGCTCAGATGAATTACACTACCACAGAGAAAGAGTTATTAGCTGTAGTATTTGCCTTAGATAAATTCCGTTCTTATTTGATGGGTACTTATATTGTTGTTTTTACAGATCATGTTGCCCTTAGGTACCTTCTTTCCAAGAAGGATGCTAAGGCACGTTTAATACATTGGATTTTGCTTTTGCAGGAATTCAATCTTCAGATCAAAGACAAGAAGGAGTGGAAAACGTGATGGTAGATCATTTATCCAGGCTCACATTTGAAGAAGTAAAAGAAAAGATCCCCATTCGAGATTCTTTTCCAGATGAGTAACTTTTTGCTGTTACAAAGCTTCCATGGTATGCACACATAATGAACTACCTTGTCAAGGGTTTCATTCCTGAGACTTAGACAACGCAGGATAGGCACAAATTCTTTGTTGAGGTAAGAAATTTCTATTGGGATGATCCTTATTTGTTTAAATACTGCCCTGATCAAATCTTGAGGAGATGTATCCCAGATAATGAGACCCTTAGTGTCATAAAATTCTGCCATACAGAAGCTTGTGGTGGCCATTTTTCTGTGAAGAAAACCACTGCAAAAATTTTGCAGTGTGGATTTTATTGGCCTACTATGTTTAGGGACACTCATAGCTTCTGTAAAGGGTGTTTAGAATGTCAAAAATTGGAGAGAGTTACACGTAGGAACATGATGTCGATGTCCCCTATCCTTGAGATAAAAGTTTTTGATTGTTGGGGAATCGATTTCATGGGACCTTTTCCCCAATCTTTTGGCAATCTATATATCCTCTTGGCAGTAGATTATGTCTCTAAATGGGTTGAGGCCATTGCATGTAAGGTAAATGATCATAAGGTTGTGCTGAAATTCTTGAGAGAACACATTTTCTCTCGTTTTGGGATGCCCAAGGCAGTCATTAGTGACAATGGGAAGCACTTTTGCAACCGACCTTTCGAGGTCCTTGTGAAAAAGTATGGAGTGGTACACCGGTTGTCCACCTCCTATCATCCCCAAACTTGTGGGCAAGTTGAACTTGCCAATAGGGAGATAAAACAAATTTTGGAAAAGACGGTTAGCCCTAACCGTAAAGATTGGTCTTTAAGACTAACAGATGCATTATGGGCTTACCGGACAGCTTATAAAGGACCTCTAGGAATGTCTCCCTATCGCCTTGTGTATAGGAAACCTTGTCATTTACCTGTAGAGATGGAACATAGAGCTTATTGGGCCATTAAGGCTTTTAATTTTGACCTCAAGAAGGCTAGTGAATTGAGGAAGTTTCAAATGAGTGAGCTTGAAGAACTGAGAAACGAGGCTTACATAAGCACTCGCCATTATAAAGAGAGGATGAAGCTCTTTCATGATAAGAAAATTGTGAGGAAAACTTTTGAACCAAACCAAACTGTCCTTCTTTATGATTCAAAACTCCACACATTTTCTAGGAAGTTAAGGACAAGATGGGATGGCCCCTACATTGTTAAAGAAGTGTTTGACTATGGGGCTGTAGTGATTGAGGATCCTAGGGATGGTAGAATTTTGAAAGTGAATGGCCAAAGACTGAGGCCATACCTAGGAGAAGTTGTTCCAGCAGAAGAGATCATGTCTCTTGAGCTCCCTACTTATGGGGATGCTAGTTAGATCCTCTTTGAAATTTCACATCTGTTGTATATATTGGTTTTCTTTTGTTTTGTTTTGGATATCTAACCATTTTGCAGGAAATAGCTTGAGGAGTTCATCATCATATCAGGTGCTTTCTTTTCTTTTCCCTTGTTCTTTCATTTCAAGACTTGTCTTTGATTCTCACATACATTTGTTTGAACATTGAGGACAATGTCAACTTTAAGTTGGGGGGAGTATTGATTGTTTATTTGATTGTGTGATGAACTTTGTGTTGCTTCTTGTTGAGTAGTTTAGAAACCATTTGTTAAAAAAAAAAAATTGTTTGGTTTGCAATGATGTCTTTGATTTATGCTATATTCACATGCATCTTTGTTATCTTTGAGAATCTTGTTGAACTTTGAACTTTGGTTTGAAGTCATTAGTGAGCTTAAGCATATGAACACATGATTATTTGATTGAGATATTTGAACATGGCCATCTATTGCTTGCTTTTAAGTATTAAGTGTTACACTTGTACACCTTAAACTAAGCACTAGCACACTAACATGTAATCTGTGGGAAATGAGATATGCATCCAATTGTTACTAAATTAAAAGTGGTTGACTTGTTAGTTGATTAGCCTTGGCATAAAGAAGAAAAAAAAAAATTGAAATAGCTAACCATGAGAGCCTATGTCAAAAGAGGTAAACAATTCACATGGTTGAGATATGAGTGACTAGTCTAGTTTCGTAGCCTTTTTTACTCAAGTAAGTAAACTCTTAGGGGTGTCTCTACACCTAGTGCCCCTTGAGCCAACTGGTTCGGGAGTCATTGGTCTAACACTTGATACATGGGTCAATTAGAAAGCTTAAAGACGTTAGACATTGCACAGTCCTCACATAAAAAGAGGTAAACAATTCACATGGTTGAGATATGAGTGACTAGTCTAGTTTCGTAGCCTTTTTGACTCGAGTAAGTAAACTCTTAGGGGTGTCTCTACACCTAGTGCCCTTTGAACCAACTGGTTCGGGAGTCATTGGTCTAACACTTGATACATGAGTCAATTAGAAAGCTTAATGAAGTTAGACATTGCACAGTCCTCACACAAAAAAAAAAAAAAAAAAAAGCTTCTATGCCTTGGTTGATTATTCTAATGAGAATTTCATTGTCCTTCATGATTATATTGGAAAGATATTGAAGTCTCATGATTCTAAGTTAGTTCACTTCACACATCAAGGAACTTGTGTAGCTTTTAATACTTAATATCAAGTGATTGTGGCCTAGTTAGAATTTCTCAAGATTTGAAATTGAGGTTGACTTGTTTAAGCTTGCTAATGATTGAAAACCATTGTTCGTGTGACACTTTATTCTCATTTGATAGCATGATGTTGTATGTGTTTACTAAGACTGAGCATTTGATAGCGTTTGTGGGTATCACTTCCGGAAAACCCTCACGAGACTATAACTCGTCCACTAAGGACACCTAGGGGTTTGTGAGAACCTTGCCCCTTTTCTCAAACCCGAGGCGAAAACCCCAAAATTTGTTTAAAGTGATTTTGGTTTCGGTTTGAAAATTAAATTGGTAGCGTCTCTCAAATGATAGGATGAAAACTTTAATGTTTTAATCGACCCTCGAGGTTGAAAATCGATGTGACATGTTGTTTGTGGAGTCGCCACTTAATTTATTTTAAAGGACAAATTAAGAAATTCCAAAGACGAGTAATGTAATCCCCTTTTATTCCATTTTAGAATTTGTACAATTGCTAAATGAAATAGTGTGTATAAATGTTACAAATAAAATTCCCCTAGAATACAATCTAAGAAAATAATATTGTATGAATTTCCTAGTTACAATCTATGTAAAAAGAAAATAAAATGTTGTTGTAAGGCACTATGTATGCAAACCAAGGTTTTGGTTCGGAGGCTTGGTTACAAAATGGGAAGGTATTAGGCACCCCATTTTGCCCGATTTACATCGGTCCTCTTATATTAAAAATGGCCAAGCATGTTGTAATGTCAATGCATGTATGTGTATGTTGTGCAAACAAATTAATTTTAATTGTCCGTGTTGTTATTATGTTGGTTGCAATATGATGTTCATGTTATAGTTGTAAGCTTAAACACATAATCATAATGAACTTGTAAATATAAACACAAGAAATTAAAACATAATGTAAGAACAATAAATTAAAGCATAATGTAAGCACACAAAAATTAAATCATAGGGTTAGAGAACTAACCCGCATGCAAAACAAATTAAAATCAAGTATGTGCTTCACAACTTGTGTGGTTGTGAGCTTTGTGACTCAATGACTTTAAGGATGTGTATACAATTTGTGGGTTGTATGGGTAATCCTAAGAAGTGTTTGAGTATGTGGGTTGGTGGAAAAATAATTCCAAACCTAAGTTGTAAAGATGATGAAGGGTGAACCAAATAAAAATGATTTTTTCAACCTTCAAAACCTTTAAGACTTTTGGAGAGAAATTTTGGTTTAAGAAAGCTTAAGTGCAAATATTTTCCAAGTCTTGGTTCTAAAGATAATGAAGGGTGAGTTAAATCTAAAAGATTTCTCAACCTTCAAGAGCTTTAGAACTTTGAAGAGGAGGGTTTGCTTCAAAGA
The DNA here is from genome assembly GCA_907173295.1 of Fagus sylvatica. Taxonomy (NCBI): domain Eukaryota; kingdom Viridiplantae; phylum Streptophyta; class Magnoliopsida; order Fagales; family Fagaceae; genus Fagus; species Fagus sylvatica. The sequence goes on from OU015772.1 coordinate 703,916, forward strand.
ATTTTTCTGCTCAAAACACTCTT
>OU015772.1:704038-738627 GCA_907173295.1 Fagus sylvatica
CTCAATACTTTTGGGCTGAAGCTGTTAACACCGCTTGCTATGTTATAAATAGAACCATCATTAGAAACACTTTAAATAAAACTCCTTATGAACTATGGAATAATCGAAAACCTAACATTGGATATTTCAAAGTTTTTGGATGTAAGTGCTTTGTATTGAATGATAGAGATAATCTTGGTAAATTCGATGCTAAATCCGATGAAGGTATATTCCTTGGTTATTCTACAAATAGTAAAGCATATAGAGTGTTCAATAAACGAACTATGGTTGTTGATGAATCTATGCATGTTGTTTTTGATGAAACTAATCCATTCCATATAAAAAATAATTGTGATGATGAGCCAATTTCTCTTGAAAATAAAGCTAGTTCATCTAACCAAGTTGATTTAAGTGAAAAAGTCAAAGATCAAGTAGATGAACCAAAAGATGAAGAAAAAGCGCTTCCTCCAACCAACAATGAAGAATTACCAAAAAGTTGGAACGTAGTCCATAGTCATCCTAAAGAATTGATCATTGGTGAAATTGAACATGGAGTAAGCACAAGATCAAAGCTCAAGAACATCTGCAACAACATGGCGTTTCTCTCACAAATTGAACCAAAGAACATAAATGAAGCTATTGAAGATGAATCATGGATCTTGGCAATGCAAGAAGAGCTAAACCAATTTGAAAGAAACAAGGTATGGACTCTTGCACCTAGACCCAAGGACCACTCCGTCATTGGTACAAAATGGGTATTCCGAAACAAAAAGGATGAAGAAGGTATAATAGTAAGGAACAAAGCAAGGTTAGTCGCTCAAGGTTATAATCAAGAGGAAGGTATTGATTATGGAGAGACTTATGCTCCAGTTGCTAGATTAGAAGCTATACGCATGTTACTTGCTTTTGCATGTTTTAAAAATTTTAAATTATTTCAAATGGATGTCAAAAGTGCCTTTTTAAATGGTTTTATTGCCGAAGAAGTTTATGTAGAACAACCTCCTGGATTTGAAAATCATGAATTTCCAAACCACGTTTTTAAATTATCAAAAGCTTTATATGGTTTAAAACAAGCTCCAAGAGCTTGGTATGAACGACTAAGTGGTTTCCTTATTGAAAAGGGTTTTACACGTGGAAAACTTGACACAACATTATTTCTAATGTTTGATGGAAAAGACATGCTTATTGTGCAAATCTATGTTGATGATATTATATTTGGTTCTACTAATGAAAACTTGTGCAAAGAATTCTCTAAGACTATGCAGGATGAATTCGAAATGAGTATGATGGGTGAGCTAAAATTCTTTCTCGGACTTCAAATAAAGCAAACCGAAGATGGGATATTCTTAAATCAATCCAAATATGTCATAGACTTACTAAAAAGATTTGGATTGACAAATGCTAAAGCATATGGAACTCCCATGAGTCCTTCAACAAAGCTTGACAAAGATGAGAAAGGTAAACCGGTGGACGTTAAGCTATATCGAGGTATGATTGGTAGTTTACTTTATTTAACCGCAAGTAGACCCGATATAATGTTTAGTGTATGTCTTTGCGCCTCGATTTCAATCTTGTCCTAAAGAATCACACTTAATTGCAGTCAAACGAATATTTCGATATTTGCTTGGAACCATTGATTTAGGATTATGGTACCCTAAGTCAAATTCATTTGACTTAATAAGCTACACGGATGCGGATTTTGCTGGTTGCAAAATTGATCGCAAAAGCACTAGTGGTACTTGTCACTTTCTAGGACACTCACTAGTATCATGGTTTAGTAAAAAGCAAAATTCTGTGGCCTTATCAACGGCGGAAGCCGAATATGTAGCGGCCGGTAGTTGTTGTGCTCAATCTCTCTACATAAAACAACAACTAGAGGATTTTAAAATTCTTTTTGATCATATTCCCATAAGGTGTGATAACACAAGTGCCATAAGTTTAAGTAAAAATCCTATCCAACACTCTCGCACAAAGCACATTGAAATTAGATACCATTTTATAAGAGATCATGTGCAAAAAGGGGACATTGAACTTGAATTTGTGAGCACCGATAGTCAATGGGCGGATATTCTCACGAAACCTCTCATTGAAGAACGATTTTGCACAATTCGACGTGAAATAGGTATGGCTAGATACGTTGATATCAAATAAGCTTAATTATCCTTCTCTTTGATTCAACTATGTTAAATCTATATATACCTTAAGAATTGAATATAAAATGATTTTATGCATATCATGTTCATAAAATTGTTCATTTTATATCTTCCTAGTTATATTGTTTGAACATTAAATTATATGCCCAGTTCTATGTATATTTGCGTATATGTTCATGCATAAAATAAGAAATAAAACTCATCATTTAAACAAACTTGAGTTTATTAAAAAGAAAGCCATAAAGGAGAAGTCAACACAAAAGGAAAAACCACTACACTTCCCACTACATTTATTTAGGGATAGAGCGAGAAGTCAATTCCTTCACCTCAGCTAGTAGCTTCTCGTACTGCTTCTGCAGCTTATTAGTGGTCTTGCTCTGCTCTGTGGACCGGATTACCAAATCATCGGCATAAGAATCCACGAGCGCCTTCAGCCTTTTGTTCTCCTCCTTGACCTCCCCTACTTTCTTCTTACTCTCCTTCAGCAACCTTTGTAAAATGGTGACTTGAGAACGCAGCGTTTTCACTTCCATATTCCTAACATGAAGACGACGTCCCATGTTAGAAACAGTGGCAGTACACTGAATCGTGAGTGCCAATGATTCATTTATTATTTGTGGGTCAGTCCTCCCAGCTAAAACCTTTGCATCCTCCGGAGTACAAAGACCGGCAGCTACTGCGGTGGCAGTCTCACCATTCAATATCACTGAATCAGTTACTGATACAGGGCCATTAATTGAAAGGAAGTAAGGACGCCAGACTTCTGGCATCACACTAGGTGTATCATTTAGATTAATTGTTTCTGGTTTGTTTTGAGAAGAAGAAGGAAGCCATTCTAGAAAATCTAATAAGAGATTAAGCTAAAGAGTTTGAAAATGATGAAGTTCATCGAAAATTAGTGTGTGTTAAATAAACCTCAGATTTTTTGAACACCAGCCTGTACCTATCACCCGACTCCCGAGATTTTTCTTCAAAATTCAACGTTCAAATCTCGAGATTTAACGTATACGGAAATATCACAGACTCAGAACTCGATGCGTCGACAAGATCTTTTTTCTGAAAAAGCAGAAATTTTTTTTCAAACTTCCTGATTTATCGGTGTCTATGGCGTGCGTAATTGGATAAGTCAGACACGTAGCGTCTTCTGAACCATTCATTCACACTTACGACACGTAGCAAAATCTGAACCATTCATTCACACTTATGACACGTAGCAAAATCTGAACCATTCATTCACACTTATGACACGTAGCAAAATCTGAACCATTCATTCACACTTATGACACATAGCAAAATCTGAACCATTCATTCACACTTATGACACGTAGCAAAATCTGAACCATTCTTTCAAACAGCGCGTCTGTCCTATAAATTCGCTTCACCTCTCCACTACATACTCACACCTCTCCGATAATATTTTCTCTCATTCTTTAGATAACACTCTAAGAGGATGCAGCATCATTTAGAGATTCATAAAATCAAATACTTGATCTTCTCAGATAGAAGCAAAATTATTATTGATCAAGTTTCCACGAAGCAAGATTATTATTGATCATGCTTCTCAGTTGAAGTACCTCTCTCATACACCAGGTTGATGGGAAGATCTTTGGCATACACTCCAAATATATCTTCCTCATCAAAATCATCCCGTTCATACAACTGTTGATACACCCGAAGCTTTGTATGACAGAAGAGAGAGAGTACGTACTATATGGGCATCATCCCATGTCCTTCCCGGATTGCTTAAATCATCAGCATCTTAGGCATACGGCAATATTCAACCGAACCCCCAATCCAACCAAACCACTAGGATGAAGAATCTTACAAATATGAATGTATTTGTTTTATTTCTTTGTACCAAATAGGAGAAATATGTTATATTAGTTAGTTGTTCTATGTTTGAACTAAATTAAAGGAGAAATAAATTTTTTTTGGTTGTTTAAAATGTTGAATGATGTTTGGAGATATTGAATATAATATTTATTTTTGATGATGCCAAGGGGGAGAAAGATATGACATTTTTTGAATGTATTGGTGAATTATGTTGATTGCTTGATAATACTTAAATGACAAATTGATCTATGCATAAAGATAGGGGGAGATTTAAAAATCTCTAATATAAAGATATGCATTATTTTAGGGGGAGCTTTTCAAGAAAAGCTTCAAAATCATAAATCGTATAAAAATATCATATCATATGTGTCATCATCAAAAAGGGGGAGATTGTTAGCCTCAAGGTTTCAATAATTATTAATTGGCTAATTAATCCAAGGACATTCATGTAGTTTTGATGATAACCATGATTTTAAGTTGTTCATTAATGATATTTTCATATGAACTAATGATTTATGTTTTAAAGCTTAATTTTGACTATTGATTTAATTGGACCAAGATGGCCAATTCAAATATCAAGCAAATGCAAAGTTGACAAATTGCAAATTCATTGAAGATCAAAGTCATCAAGACTCAAGACAAAGAAATCAAGCTCAAAGACAATGATCCGAGACATATGAGAAGTAAGAGTTAGGTTTTGTAAAGTTTATTAAGATTTGATCTTTAAGGCTCAACTTTAAAACCAACTTCAATTGAAAAATCTCTTAAAGTTTTCAAAGACAAACTTGATTGGTTGAAATTCAAATGTAAGACAACCATATCAATTGAAAAATCTCTTAAAGTTTTCAAAGACAACTTGATTGGTTGAAATTCAAATGTAAGACAACCATATCAATTGAAAAATCTCTTAAAGTTTTCAAAGACAACTTGATTGGTTGAAATTCAAATATAAGACAACCATATCAATTGAAAAATCTCTTAAAGTTTTCAAAGACAACTTGATTGGTTGAAATTCAAATATAAGACAACCATATCAATTGAAAAATCTCTTAAAGTTCTTCAAAGACAACTTGATTGGTTGAAATTCAAATATAAGACAACCATATCAATTGAAAAATCTCTTAAAGTTTTCAAAGACAAACTTGATTGATTGAAATTCACATGCAAGACAACCATATCAATTATGGTTGAAAAATCTTAAGAAGAAAAGTTTTCAAAGAAAGCAACTTGATTGAAATTCACATGCAAGACAACCATATCAATTATGGTTGAAAAATCTTAAGAAGAAAAGTTTTCAAAGAAAGCAAATTGATTGATTGAAAATCAAGAAGAATGCAAGACAACATGATGGCTATAAATACTACCCTTTCTTCATTTCTAAATATCAAGCATACAAGAGAAATCAAAGATAGAAAAGATAACATCTTATACATCAATCCATCCTTCTCAAGCTTATATTTTCATATCATTCAAAATCCTTGATTGAAAAATCAAATTTCTCTAAACACTTTTTGAGCCATATTGATCAAATCCTTGATATACTATTAGAGTGAGCATATTGTGTACAATTACTCTTTGAGAGAGCCTTATCTTGTACAACAAATACTTTGTTGAAACCATTGAGTGTTTTTGTTAGGGTTTTGGTATAAATCCTAAGTAGTGAAAAGGATTTTTCACTGGGTGGTTACTCTTCACCTTGTAAGGAAGATTTGTGGGTCTTGGTATAAATCCTAAGAGTGAAAAGGATTTTTCACTCGGTGGTTACTCTTCACCGTGTAAAGAAGATTTGTAACGGTCTTGATCTTCACCCGAAAGAAGATTGTCAAATTAGTGAATTTGGGAATCCTCGAGAAGTGATCTTGAGGCGGGGACGTAGGCGGGGAAGCCGAACCTCGATAACAATCACTGTGTTTGATTTTCTCTATCTCTATCTCTTACTTATTCAATTGCTTATATATGTTTGTGTTTGATTTTCTATCATATCTTATTGCAATTGAATTGTGTTCTTAAATTTGTTTTTGCTAATTGAAAATAGTTTTTAATTCCGCATTTAAATCGAAAAAGTTTGCCTCAACCTAAATCACCCCCCCTCTTAGGTTGATATTTGGGTAACAAAGACCTCATTGAAGCAATCACCAGTTTTTTCACAAGAGGTCACATTTTCATAGAGATCAATCGCACCTTCATCACCCTCATTACCAAAGTCAGATAAAGCAGCCAAGGTTAACCAAGTTTCGACCAATTAGTCTCTGCAACACCATATACAAAATAATTTCGAAAATTCTAGCTGCAAGACTCAAGCTTCTTCTCCACAAAGTCATCTCCCCATGGCAATCTGCTTTTGTTCTTGGTAGAGTTATCCAAGATAACTCCATCATTGCTCATGAAGTCCTGAATACAATGAAAAAAAAAGAGTGGGTTTGTTGGTCTGATGGCTCTTAAAATAGATACTGAGAAAGCCTTTGATACAATGGAATGGTCCTTCTTGCTTAATGTTCTCTGTCTCCATGGTTTCAGCTCTACGTGGATAAATTGGGTCAGCCAATGTATATCAACTCCAACATTTTCCTTCCTTATAAATGGCAGTCCCTTCGGCAACATCAAATCCTCCAGAGGCCTCCGCCAAGGTGACCCCCTCTCTCCCTTTTTGTATATTATCGGTGCTGATGTGCTTTCCAGACTTATCCAGAGTGTTGAATCTCTTGGTTCATTGCAAGGCATTAAAATATCCCCTGGCTACCCTCAAATTTCCCACTTACAATTTGCTGATGACCTTCTCATTTTTTCAAAGGCCAACCCCACTAAGTGCAGCCACCATTCTTGATTGCCTCGCCTCTTACCAATCTTGGTCAGGGACAAAAGATTAATTACAGCAAATCAGGTGTCATCTTCAATAAGAATACTGTTGGACAGACATCAGCCAATCTATGTCATCTTCTCAATCTAAAAAAAGCCAGCCCCACTACAAAGCACCCTGGTCTTCCTCTTGAACTTAATAGAGCCAAATCATCCTCCCTAGACCTGATTGAAAAAATTCAGAATCGTGTGGCTGGTTGGAAAACCAAACTCCTCTCTCAAGTTGCAAGAATTACTCTCATCTCTAATGTTGCAGCTTCAATTCCCACCTACACCATGTCATCTCTGCTTCTTCCTAAGATCATATGCAACAAAATTGACTCCACCCTCTATGGTTTTTGGTGGGGAGCTGGCCTAAGGAAAAATCATATGTGCTTAAAATCTTGGAAATCTATATGTCAACCAAAAAGCTATGGAGGTCTTGGCCTCCGTAGAACTTTAGACACTAATTATGCCTTAATTTTCAAGCTTGGATGGTCACTAGCAGCAGAAGAAGACAAAGCCTGTGTGTCCTTGTTGAAATCTAAGTACCTTAAGGGAGTTCCTTTCATGTAGATAATCTCATCCCAAAATTGTTCTTGGCTTTGGAAAGGCATCTTAAAATCAAGGACTCTTCTCAGAAAAGGGTTATGCATAAAAATTGGAAATGGGCAACACACGGCTATATGGGAATCCCCTTGGATTCCCTCTCTTGACAACTTCATCCCATCAGCTCCAACAAACATTCATCCTTCCATCCACATGGTAGCTAATCTTATCATCCCTGATACCTTCCAGTGGGATAGAGGTAAAATTTCCACTCTCTTCGACCCATTAACCGCTTCCAAAATTCTAAATATCCATCTCTCCCCCACTAGTCAACTTGATAAATTATGTTGGGTCCCTAACAGCAATGGCATCCACTCAGTGAAATCGGCTTACCTCACTGACCAAAATGAGAGATTTACTACCACTGGCCCCCTAGCCAAATCTGATTGGAATTCCCTTTGGAAAGCCAAAATCAATTCCTTCGCCACAAAAACCTTATTTGGAAACTAGCATGGGACATCCTTCCAACAAAAGCCACCTTAGCAGCCCGTATCCCATCTATAGACACTACATGCCACTTATGCAATGCCTAGGTAGAAACTGCACTCCATATTTTCACCCAATGCCCCATAACCTAATCTATCTAGCTAACCTCTCCATGACCTATCCACCCAAACCGTCTCCCATTCACATTCATTTCTGACTGGGTTGCCTTCATACTCAACCTAGGGCAACATCTAAACCTCCAATTACAGGAGGCCCAATCATTTACTCTACTTGCTTCTGTTATATGTGACCAAGTTTGGTTCCATAGAAACAAAATGCTAATGAGTACCCAACCCTATCCAGCATCACCTACATCACAAACCAACCCTCCACCCTCCCTACCCCCACACCTTGCCCATGAAATACGCAAAATATTCCTCTTCCACCAACAAGCTTGGGAATTCTCCACCCAACAATACCACTATCCCCACACATAAACCATGGTCCCCCCCTCCCTCCTGGATGGCATAAGATTAATTTTGATGCTGCTGTGAGGCCAAATAAACATATGGTAATCATATGGGAAGGATTACTCATACTTGGGTTAGTGTTGATTCTCATGGCGACGCTCTATGGACGGAGGCCAAAGCTGCTCTTTTTACTGTTTCAAGTGCTCTTATTACCGGATTGGATTCCATTATTTTTGAAGGAGATACTCTACAGGTCATCAACTCTTTACAGAATTTAGCCTCCGATCCTCATTGGTCTATTTCTAATATCATTAATGACATCAATGTATTTGTTTTATCTTTTTCATGTATTTCCTTTTCACGTGTTCTTAGATCTGCTAATGCTCTCGCCCACTCTTTAACGGCTTGGCCCACTTTTGTAACTGTCTTGGTGCCATTTCTATCTCTTCCCTTCTCTCTCATATTGTTTAGGCAGATTTGGTAGATGGTATTGACCCATGACTCCTTCCTTTTTTTAATACATATAGTTTATTAAAAAAAAAAAAAAAAAAACACTCTTTTCTTCTTCTTTGTCGGCCTCTATCTTGTCTTGTCATTGTGTCTATCTTGTCTTAAAATATAAAAACAAATACTAGGCGTGTAGTTTAGACGTGTCTATCAGTTAAGTTAAGTGGCTGAAACTGAATGTTAATATAAAAACAAATATAAAAATAAAATAAAATATAAAAACAAACTGAATGCCAAACTTGCTCAAAGGACTAGACGTGTAGTTTGGGCTAAATCTTGACTGATGGCTGTCAATCATCTTGTAAAAGACAAAACCAAAAAAAAAAAAATCACCACTCTTAATTCTAAACAATATTTTCAAGGGTAAAAATGTAACTACATCTTCCAACAAGGCTAACATAAGAGATAAGAAGCACATAAAAGTCAGAAAGATTACAACTGCTCCACAAAACCGGAAGTGCAAAAGAAAATGAAAAGTGCAACAGAAAAATAGAAAACTTGTTGAAACGAAGAGCAAAACAGAAGAAAATGAAAAGTGCAAAAGAAAACCGACTCAAATTTTTTATTTTTATTTATTTTTTAAATAGTTATGATAACATTTAAATTTACGAGGTTCGTTTATGATGGTTACTCTCATCATCAGACCAAGACATCAATTAATTTGTAAGACATCAATTAATTTGTAATGCAGACGAGATTTGAAACAGTCCCTTTTTTATATAAGGTAAAGGTAAAGATATAAATCGTAACTAATATAATATTTATTATTTTAATGATGCATTATACATATATAAAGTAATCTGTTTTGCGACTCTTCCAGTCAGGTTGAGCCTAGAGATCAGCAGAGAGAATGGAGATGAAGCCGAGGGAAGAAGTGGAGAATAGCGGGATAATCGACACCTGGATGACGAAGCACCGTCTCCTTTTTACAGGAGCTACAAGGCACCCTTTCGTCCTTAGCATCCGAGATGGGACCGTCGATCCCTCCGCCTTCAAAACATGGCTGGTACTACTTTTACATAGCTTTGCTCATTTAGACGCTGTTTGAGTTTTCTCTTTCGGTGGATCCGCTATCTTAAACGGCGGCTTAAACCATTTAGGACACGGTTTTCTCAATTTTGTTGTCGTTTTTTTTTCATTATTATAAATTTCCTCTATTTTAAGAAAAGAATACCAACTGTTTTGGTTCACTACTAGAATGCAACGATGGCTAATTCTTATGTTGAGGTTGGACTTATTGCACAGTGTTTAAATTTATTGTTCCAATTTTTGTGAGTGATGCTACGGCTACAATTTTTTGTTTTTTTTTTTATAAGTGTGACATATATTATTGGTTAAATTATTATTTTTGTTCTAAATTTTGCATGACGTTTTTTTTTTTATATTTTAAATTTTAAAAAAGTTCGTTTTTATATGAATTTCGTCCTGAATTTTTTTTTTTTTTTTTTAATGACGAAATCTATGTAAAAATGAACTTTTTCAAAGTTTGGAAAAAAAGGAATTACATGTAAAATTTAGGTACAAAAATAATAATTTACCCTATATTATACAAATGAAAAAGAGAAGCCCAATCTATTTGAAGAACAAAGTGCAGAAAAGAGCAGAGATGGGAAGAGCCCCTCAACCATAGTTATTAAACCCGGACCGGACATTAACCCGGTCTAGGAAGGGTCATTGGGTCACTGGTTCAACCAGTGGGTCACGGTCGAACCGCAGGTTCAAATACAAAATTTAAAAATATATAAAAATATAAAACTAAGTTTGAGAAATCATAAAATAAATAATTAAATTGAAAATAAGTACACCTAAACTAATTAAAATAAATAAATGTCTTAAAATTCTAGAAACTAAAGCATATCTCAAACTCATAATGTAATAATACTGTTAAATTGCAACATCCAAATAAATTATAAAAATAGAAAAATAGACCCAAAAGAGTAATTTTGAGTCCTTTATAGTTTTTAATTCATTGGTAATTATCAAATAATCCAATTTTGAATAATATAAAAATAGAAAAGTAGACCCAAAAGAATAATTTTCATAAAAATTGCAATCTAGTCGGGTTGTAATAACCCAACCGGGTTACATAGTTTGCACAAAACCAACTGAGTTTTAGTGGGTTTTTGCTGGTCAATAGCATAAATGGTTTAATTAAAAACCTAAACTAGCTTAGGTGCCGATTCATCAAGTTACCGGATCGACCCACCGGTCCGGTCCAGTCCAGTTCAACAACACTGCCCTCAACTATTACAAAAAGGAGTGAAACTGCATGGGAGTGGGCTAAGCAATTAGCTGATCTGAATAGTGAAGTCCTAGGCTTGTTGGTGAAAGATTGGGCCTCCTGCAATTGGATGTTTAGATTTTTGGTATGATTGCTACAATAATTTTTGTTGCATTTTACATACCCTATATAAAGCGTCAACTTTTAAAATTCAAAACAAAAAAATAATAATAATTAAAATTTTATTTACTATATTGTTGACGTGACAGCAACAAAACAATCACATTTATTGTTATCGTCCAAGCTTTTTGAGTAAAATTTGTAATAGTTTAACATTTTTCAATTTTTATTCATTAGTTAGTGCTAGAGACCAACATTTTTTTGTTTGTTTTTTGAGTGATGCTAGCATTGTTAGGTACTACAATTTTTATTACATTAGTTTTACACACTCATGCGTCAACTTTCAAACAACAAACAAAAAATTAAATAAGAAATTGTTTATTATGTTATTGATAATGACACTAGGGATGGTCCTGGGCAAGGGCGAGGTGGGTGACCACCCTAGGTCTCACTTCAAAATCAGGCCTCATCCCAACATTTTTTAAGGCTCTTATTGAAAGGTTTCAATATATTTATATATACAAAATTTAAAAAGTCTCATATATTTAAAACAAGTTTTAAATTAAACCTAATAATAATTTATTTCTCTAACCCAAGTATGTATGAGAACAATTTTTTATATTTATTTGATGTGAAGAAACTAATTTCACTAAATTATGATAATTTGAAAATGTATTATGTTAATCTTGAAGGTTTTTTAAAACCTGATAATTTTTTTTATCTTGATGGTATTGATTTATTTTCAGACTTAAAAGTCTTACAAGAGATTTTACCAAAAGAAAAAAAAGACAACGACAAATATACTTAATTTTATCAAGGAATTGAATTGTTCCAAATGCATTTATTGCATATAGAATATTATTGACTATACTTGTCACAGTCGCATCCGTTGAAAGAAGTTTTTCAAAGTTAAAATTATAAAAATCTTACTTGTGTTCAACTATGTCACAAGAAAAATTAAATAGATTAGCTATATTATCTATTAAACAAGATTTGTTAGAAAATATTGAATTTAAAAGTTTAATTAGTAATTTTGTAGCAGGAACCGTATGTAAAGTCATTTTTCAATGATTTTTTTTTTTAAGATAGAAGGCCTCATTTTTTTACACCGTCCCAAACCTCATAATTCTCAAGACTGGCCCTGAATGACATGAATCATATTCATTTCTACTATCAGTTTGAAAGACTCTACTAATAAATTTGTTGTACATTTAGCTTCTTCTTTTTTCTTTTTTGCAGGAACAGGATTACATATTTGTTAAAGCGTTTTCCCCATTTGCAGCAAGTGTTGTGATGAAGGCATCGAAGGAATCAGATGATAGTAGTGATATGGAAGTCATAATGAGCGTTATGTCTTCTCAAAAAGCTGATATGCGGTTGAAGAGTGAAATCGTCAAGTGGGGTGTTCAACCATCCGACATTGTCCCTCAAAAAGCAAATCTAGACTATTGCAGGTATATAGATCAAAAAATGGTTATTGCAGGTATCATTTCGTCTGCAATACTATTATGACGTATCATATCGTCTCTCATACTATTATAACGTATAGATTTTAATTCCTCCCAATATACATTATATTGGTTAATAGTGATATTTAGGATATTATAAATTTTATTCTATAATTCTTAATTCGATGTGTCAACCTCTAAATATAAATTAAAAAAAAAAAAATTTACTTTGTCATGTTATTATTGATGTAACACTAATCATAATAATTGACATGTCAGTTTTTAAGCCCTTTATAATACATTTAGCATTTTTCTATTGGTTATTGGTTTATGCACTCTTTTAGAAGGCTTGACAAACAAATAAAGCATGATCTTGGTGAACTACTTTATCTCTCTCTCTATATAAAAACAGAGACCATAAGCGGTAAGAGTTTGAGAGGTTATGTCAAGTGACACACTTGAGATTTTGTCAAGTACAAAACTCATTAGCCTTCCACCTTATCTTTTAATTAATACCATTCAATGGTATCATTCTTCTAACCTAAGCATATGTTTAAACAATATGTGTTAAACAATTTACATCAACTCTTTTTAGTGGCTCCATTGGATTTGTATTTCCCTATTTGATTACGGTGGATTGATTGAAATCCGGCACGTGGAAATGGACAAATATTGTTGAGCCACGTAAAGTCTCGATATTTCTTGTGTAATTGTTTTTCTTATTTACTCACATTTAATTTATTACTACTATTTTGTTGGCTTTGGCATAATATCAAATTTCACAATTTCATCTCCTTAGTCCAACATTTTCAACAGTGCCTTGCTAACGTGTATACATTGCTAACCAATCACACATGTTTCCAAGCTATTTAACATTAAATCAATCAATAATAGATGTCAGCAAAGAGATAATATCCATGAATAATAGAAACTTTCATCTTTGGATTCAATGATTGTACTAATTTGGAAAGTTAACTTTCAAATCAAAATAGCCTAAAACTCATATTAGTATAATTTCAACATAAACATCTTCATTTTTTGTGTATTAATTGGAAGTGGGCATAATCATTAAAACCCTAAAATCACAATTCACCTGTACCAATACATAATTCTAAATTAATATTTTGTAATAAATTTTTGTTAACTCAAGAGATCAAATTCGTGTAATTTATCACTCTAAAAAGCTAAAATGAATAGATTTTCAAGACACATCCAACCATTTACTTTACATTCTTACCAAAACAAAAAGCGAGAAAATGAAGTTTCATTTTCATAATCATACTACAACTTATAACATTTACAGTGCATGGCGCGGTTCTCTACTGGTGTAATCTAATTATAGTGCTTGGCTGAATTTTCCAATGCCTATTTGAGTTTAGTCCATACAGTCCGTGGTTGTTCCACTGTTCCATGTTATATAGCCTGTCCTAGCCTGAATAGTGGTCTTATTAGCCAAAGACCGTAATCTTTCTGATTGCCAAAGGTGAAAGCTGATCCTCCTAGATAAGGTCTTTTTTATGTCACTATTTTTTATATGTTGTACTTATAAGCATTTCTACAAAATCCCTCGAGTATTTGTGTACTTCACTTTGAACAACAAATTGAGATGACTCTAGAAGAGACAAGTACAACCTAGTTTCTGCAAAAAGGTGGTTTTGTTAATTTAGCTTATGTCTAAGTTTAACATCATGAATTCTGTTTTTCTTTTCATAAAAGATGAGATCTTACTAGGCCTTTGAAGGCCATTCTGTAGAAAATTAGTTATTCTTTGGATTCTGTTTCCGGATTCATTATATAGTTAAAATTGAACCGATACATGGTTTGCATACTCTTACAGATTTCTGGAGAGTTTGATGAGCCCAGATGTTGAATATACTGTGGCTATCACAAGCTTTTGGGCCATGGAAGTCGTTTATCAAGCGAGCTTTGCCCTCTGCCTGGAAGATGGCTCCAAGACCCCTGCAGAACTAAGGGAGACTTGCAAAACATGGGGCAATGACGATTTCAGTCAGTTTTGTAATTCTCTTCAGAAAATTGCTAGTCGGCGTCTAGAGATTGCATCTGATGATGTTCTCACGAAAGCTGAAGTAGCATTACTACGTGTTTTGGAACATGAAGTTGAATTTTGGAACATGAGCCGTGGGGGGGGCTGATCAGCCTCAGCTTCAGAAGCCTCACATGATAAGTGAGCTGGTGGTTCTTGATTAATAGAGTGTGTACTATATCTTACTGAGTATGATCTAAGTGAGCTGGTGGTTAGTGTGTAATAGAGTGTGACTATATCGTACTGAGTAAGATGCATAGACAAAATAATTATACTCAATATTCCAGTCACATGATCTGAGTGTGCTGGTGGTTATTGTTTAACAAAGTGTGTTGTTAAGATCTCCACTCACCTAGCAAGATATTGTCCGCTTTGACCGAAGCCTTTGTTCTGTATATAATATAGGATCTATCAACATGTATATTTTGGTTCTTCCTCATCTTTTCCCTTTCACCTTCTCTCCTTGGTTTTTTTTTTTTTAGTTGTTAATAAATGAACAGTATATGAGTTCTGTTGAGTCGGTGACTTTATTTGGTGCCAAGTGCATGTGGATGCAAAACATGGGATCATAACCATGTTATGTTAGCCGACTAACATTGTGAATTCAAATAGAATTCTTCACCGTACATGTAACCGACTATATATATATATATATATATAGTATACTCTTGTTAAGTGTGCCGCAATATAGAATAATTAGAGAAAGGTTTTCTCTAGGTTTATTCTTGGTGAGAGAGAGGTTAGGGTGTATTTGGGGTTTGGGTTCTTTGCGAGAGTCTTGGTACCACTATTGTAATCTCCCTATTTTCTTAGTAAAGTTTTCTTTCTGTCGCCACCTGTGGATGTAGGCATATTCCCGAACTACGTAAATTCTTGTGTTCTTCATTTATGTGTTTGATCTCTTTCTCTCTTCTTTAATCTTGTGCAAACAGTTAATTTTCATAACAATTGCTTATGTGAATATATGAAAGTTTATTTTGAATGCCATATGATTTCTGTTTCGATTAGCATCCTTGACAATGTGCTCTTGTATACCTTCAATTTACCTACTAATTGACTTAGTAGAAGTTCAATGTGCTTCTAAATACCTTCGATCTGCTTACTGAATGACTTTGATATAAGTTTGATCATCAATCTTGACTTAAGCCATGGTATGTGCAGATACCCTTTACCCTTTAGATTAAAGCAGAAGCTGTAATCTAAATGGTTAAGTAGGAACTTTTACATATCAAACAAGCCTATTTTTTTGGTATGATTTGTCTTTGATTTCTGTTTTAAGCCATGGTATGTGTAGATACCCTTTACTGATAAGGGCATGTGCAGTAAGCCATAGTTTTGGTTGGAATCTCCCTCAACAATTTGGTCAGTTTGCCAAATCTAAACTCCAAACTGTCAATATTCTATAATTAAAATTTCTTCTAATCTATACTATAATGTAAAACCGAAACTTTTTTTTACTTTTGGTTAACCTCATAATATTGCGTTGCATAAACTGATCTCACAATTTTACATCTCATTATTTTAATATATATATATTTTAATTGAATTTAAATTTTATTCTATAATTAAACATCTCATTAGAATCTTGACACATTATATTTTATTTAATAGAAATTGATAGGACCATCGTCCAAACGGATGGACGACTTTAGGCCCAACAACGGTTAAACCGCGATAAACGAGCCTTGCACCACACTGTCACCCTAACGGGACTGATGGGTTCACCCTTCTACGGATGGACGACTTTAACCCGTACCATGCCCATCGAAGGACTGACGGACGACAACTATTAAATCGTCCGCCTTTACGATTATATGTAAGGACGACCTTAGGTATCGTCCTTGACAGGTGTTCCCTTGTCTCATTAAAGAGTAATCACCGTACGCATAATTAAGTACCAAAAGCGTTACGATCCCATTAATGACAGTATCCCTGAGATACTGTAACCGTCTTCATAATGACTCTCATTTAAATCCAATAAAGTTGGGAATTAAGGAGGGTTCAACGGCTATTTTCTAGAGCATCTATATAAACCTCCAGACAGAAAAGCACAAGGTACGCACACTATTAGCCTAAACACTTTTACTTACTTGTTAACCATTCTCCACCAAATCTCTGACAAAGGCATCGGAGGAACTTTGGCCGGCACCCCACCGGTGTTTTCCTACCGTCGTCATTGTTTGTTCCTTGTTTCAGGTCTTCCATCAGAGAAATCATCCGTAGGACGACCGTGCTGATTTTACACATCATCAGAAATAATATATTGTTCCATATATATTAACATAATCATAATAAATGCCTAATACTAAAATATATTTTATATATAAACACAATAATAATAAATGTCTTTTAATAATCATCATAATTATTAATTTTCATATTTAGACAAAATATAAAAGACAAGAAAAAATCACATTTAGACCAATAATTCTTTAGATTTCATTTTCAGTAATTTTTCCGTACATCACATGGGTTTCTGACTAGTTGTGTGTAATCCTGTATCATATATACTGGATAATTTTTCATAATCAAACTTATGTAGAATGTTTTTTTTTTTTTTTTTTTGGTAGTTCAAAATGTTGTAGGCAAGATCGATAAAGAGATTTTACGAATTGGATTTAGGATAGATCCTACTTTTTGGTTTAAAAAAATAACAAAGAAAGTATTTACCATAGGATAATTAAAATTTAATATAATGTAATTTTTCTTTTGGCATAAGTTGAATATAGTCCAATTTTTATAAAACACGATTCATGTTTATATTTACCATATGGATCATGTTTCCATCCAAAAATAAAATAAATGATACTTAAAATAAGAAGAATGACAAATAAATACATGGGCACATGATTATATGATCAAACCTAAATAATTTTCATAACTCATTTCAAGCTCACATGGTTTCATTATAACAAATCCATCCATCTTTCTCATTGCTAGCAACAAAATTAAATGAAATACATAAGAAAAAAAAAAAAGGAACTCTAAAAATCTTGATGAAAATTGATAATTATGATTATTATTAAAAGATATTTATATTATGTTTATATATGGAATATATTTTAGTATTAGATATTAATTATAATTGTATTTTATATAAGGAATAATATATTCTTATATTAAAGAAAATATGATGTGTCAAAATTCTAATGGAAGGTTTAATAATAGAATAAAATTGAAATTCAATTAGAAAATATATATTAAAATAATGAGGTGTAAAATTGTGAGATGTCAAAAACTTATGTGGCATAACATGATGAAGTCAATTAAAAGTCAAAAAGCTTTGGTTTTACATTATAGTATAGATGCAAGAGCCATGATTATTCCGTTAAATTCTGAACAAAGAAATAGGAGTAATTCAATAATCATTTCATAGAAGCAAGCATACCCGAAATAATTTGCAGTGCTCATAAGTTGTAATTTTGACAAGGTATAGTGCAAACCTGTACCAATCGTGAAGCATCCTTCTCTTCTTATACCACTTGCGAATGTCAAATTACAAAAGTTTTTCTATTTAATATAATACTAATATTATGTGAAAAGCTTAACTGTTGGCTTAGTAGCGACTACTTGTAAGTCTGATATAATCTATTCTTTTCGTTGTGATTGGTCAAATGTGAGATGAAATAAAGAATGCATGTGTTGAAATGGTGAAGATTTTATCCTCATTGATATATAGGATCAAGAGAATGAAATGATGCCTAAAAAAAAAAAAAATCGTCTCTTTTTTTTTTTTTTTTAATAAGAATGATGCAGTTAAATAATGGCAAAAATACACTTTTAGTTAGGGCAAATTGCAGTTTCCCCTATTTATCTATGAGGTCTGTTTTAATATTCCCTTTTATCTATTAAATTAAGCAATGTCCCCATTTATCTATTAGAAATGTGTAACTTACCCCAATTGTCTATTTTTCCGTTAAATCCTAACAGATCTTAAGGAAAATGTCTAAAATATTTTATTTTAACCCATTCAAGAAGTTTTATGGCAAAATGACCATCGAGAATTATTTAAGGCAAAAATATATTTTTGATATTTATATTTTGAGAGTATTTTTGTTTTGATCTCTATATTTTATAACATTTTCCATTTGGTTTCCTTACATTAGATGGATCCACATCATAAAAAATTAGCAAAATTATCATTTTTATCTCTTTCATGCATTCAATTATCTTTTCAGGCTCATTCAAGCACCATGTAGAGGATGCATAGTTTCTTGAGAGAATGACAATTGCAAACCTCGATTCTTCTATTGCTTTCAAGAGCTCTGGTCGAATAGATCTTCATCTCTTAAGTTTTTCCTTATCTTTGAAGGTATTAATGCCCTTATATTTCAAAGTAGCATATAGATGGTCTGTAAAACTATTACAGGTGTCTTCACCTCAAAAAGTAAGAAATACATCATATTTCCATGGTGGTGTTGATGATGATGAGGTTTTTTGAGTGCTCATGGAAGCCCTTAGAAATAATATTGGTAAATCTTGAGCAACAATAAAGATAAAAACGTATATTGGATTAAAATTGCAGAAAAAACTAAGGCTCCGTTTGTTTCGGCTGAAAATGTTTTCCGTAAAACATTTTCGGCATTTGCAGGCGTTTGTTGCGACGTAAAATAAAAGTCAAAGGGAAAAGATTTGTTATTTGATCGTAAAATGCTTTGGAAAAAAAGGAAAACGGTTTACGGAAAAAATTTCCGTAAACCATTTTCCTCCAAAACACGCTCTCGAGCTCACTCCACAGACCACAGCTCTCGACCCAGCTCTCTTCTCTCTGCTCTCGACCCAGCTCTCTTCTCTCTGCTCTCGACTCAGATCTGGTGATGGGTTGCTGGTGATGGTGGTTGTGGGTTTGCAGGTTTGCTGGGTTTCGGGTTTGCTGGTGATGGGTCGGTGAGGGTGGCGCGGCGCGGTGGGACTCGTGGTTGTGGGTTTGCTGGGTTTTCGGGTTTGCTGGTGATGGGTCGGTGAGATCTGGGTTTCGGGTTTGCTGGTGGTTGTGGGTTTGCGGGTTTGCTGGGTTGCGGGTTTGCTGGTGATGGGTCGGTGAGGGCGGCGCGGCGCGGTGGGACTCGTGGTTGAGGGCGGCGCGGCGCGGTGGGACTCGTGGTTGTGGGTTTGCTGGGTTTTCGGGTTTGCTGGGTTGCGGGTTTGCTGGGTTTGCGGGTGATGGGTCGGTGAGCTCGTGGTTGATGGTGGCGCGGTGGGACTCGGGGTGGGTGTGGGGTGGGAGTGGGGGTGGGTTTGGGTGGTTGGCTGGCAGTGGTGGTGCTGGGGTGTGATTCCGGTGGTGCTGGGGTGTATTTTATGCGTGTGTTTTTTTTCATTTTACGTTGCACCAAACGTTGTAAAATATTTTCGGGACTATTTTCCTAAGTACAAACAAACACTGAAAAAACAATCATTTTTCCTGAGATCATTTTCATTTACAAATATTTTACGGTGGAGAATGTTTTACGTTGAAACAAACGGAGCCTAAAAGGAAAAAAATTAGGGAAGAAGAAAACGATTTGACGTGAGATTTTTCAAAGGAGTGAAAGGAGAGAAATAAAAGAGATAAATGGGGTGAAAAGTGAAAAGTGAAAACTCATAAATCTCTTGAAACATCGTCGGATTCAGCCCTATTGTATAATTGCTCGTTTAATTAAGGAATGACCATTGACTACTACTCTACTAGTCAGTCAACAACAATTTATTTACTTATTTTTTAAACAGAGTAGGTGTAAGGTGTTCAAGTGGCCATTTCCTTCAAGAAGCTTCATGGCATAATGAAGACCGAAAATTATTTAAGGCAAAAATTTAACGAAACCTAGGGAAAATATCTATTTAAGTCACCTCAATAAAGAAGATAGAGACATCACAAGGAGAGAGACACGTCACTGAGGACGTAAAGGCTCACCGGCCACTTGCATACGAATAGACTTTTTTATTATCTTCTTGAAGGAAATGGCCACTTGCATAAGTCACCTCAAACTGTGACGTGTCTATTTAAGGTGTCTCTCTCCTTGTAATGTCTCTATCTTCATTATTGAGGTGACTTAAATACACATTTTTCCTAGCTTTCGTTAAATTTTTGCCTTAAATAATTTTCGGTCTTCATTATGCCATGAAGCTTCTTGAAGGAAATGGCCACTTGAACACCTTACACCTACTCTGTTTAAAAAATAAGTAAATAAATTGTTGTTGACTGACTAGTAGTCAATGGTCATTCCTTAATTAAACAAGCAATTATACAACAGGGCTGAATCCGGCAATGTTTCAAGAGATTTATGAGTTTTCACTTTTCACTTTTCACACCCATTCATCTCTTTTATTTCTCTCCTTTCACTCCTTCCTTGAAAAATCTCACGTTAAATCGTTTTCTTCTTCCCTAATTTTTTTCCTTTTAGTTTTTTCTGCAATTTTAATCCAAATACGTTTTTATCTTTATTGTTGCTCAAGATTTATCAATATTATTTCTAAGGGCTTCCATGAGCACTAAAAAAACCTCATCATCATTAACACCACCATGTACATACGATGTATTTCTTACCTTTTGAGGTGAAGACAACCGTAATAGTTTTACGAACCATCTATATGCTACTTTGAAATATAAAGACATTGATACCTTCAAAGATAAGGAAAAACTTAAAAGAGAAAGATCTATTCGACCAGAGCTCTTGAAAGCAATAAAAGAATTGAGGTTTGCAATTGTCATTCTCTCAAGAAACTATGCATCCTCTACATGGTGTTTGAATGAGCTTGAAAAGATCATTGGATGCAAGAAAGAGATAAAAATGATAATTCTGCCAATTTTTTATGATGTGGATCCATCTAATGTAAGGAAACAAAATGGAAAATGTTATAAAATATAGGGATCAAAATAAAAATACCCTCAAAATATAAAGATCAAAAATATATTTTTGCCTTAAATAATTCTTAATCGTCATTTTGCCATAAAGCTTCTTGAAGGAAATGGTTACTTGCACACCTTTTTTTTTT
Organism: Fagus sylvatica; assembly: GCA_907173295.1. Classification (NCBI taxonomy): domain Eukaryota; kingdom Viridiplantae; phylum Streptophyta; class Magnoliopsida; order Fagales; family Fagaceae; genus Fagus; species Fagus sylvatica. The sequence continues at coordinate 725,659 of OU015772.1, forward strand.
TTTTTTTTTGACAAATATCAAGCTTTATTCAACAAAAAGAACACATATAACTCGGAGCATCTCTCCTGATCACAAACACAAATTGATCAGGTAGAACAACAACATTAACAAAACTATTCCAATTATTTACTAATCCTCACTTAGCCAACAAATAAGCTGTTTCATTCTCCTTTTTTTTTATTCAATTAAATCTTACATGGTCTATTTCATTAGCCAAGTCTAGGATATCTTTGAGCACAATTCTAGCCCACCACTTATCAATATGATCATGATTCTTTAAAGACTGATGGATAAAGGATAAAACCCGAAGAAACCCAAAGAAAACACTCAGCCACAAGGAATTTTAAAAGAGAAATTAGGAAGAGAAGATAACAAAGGGACAAAAAACACCAAGGAGAAACTCACAAGCAGAGAGATTTTGTTAGAAACAAGAGAGAGACAGAGAAATAGCACTATTGGTAGACAATTAGAGATAAAACCCCACTATTCTTCAATAAAGAAGATAGAGACATCACAAGGAGAGAGACGTCACTGAGGACTAAAAGGCTCACCGGTCACTTGCACACCTTACACCTACTCCGTTTAAAAAAAAAAAAAAAAATGATTGTCGACTTGACTAGTGGTCAGTGGCCATTCCTTTATTAAACAAGCAATTATACAATATGATTGAATCCAACGCTGCTTCAAGAGATTTATGAGTTTTCACTTTTCAATTTTCACACCTATTCTCTTTTATTTCTCTCCTCTCACTCCCAGCTTAAAAAATCCCATGTCAAATCGGTTTCTTTTTCCCTAATTTTTTTCCTTTTAGTTTTTTCTGCAATTTTAATCCAATATACGTTTTAATCTTTATTGTGGCTTAAGATTTACCAATATTATTCTAAGGGCTTCCATGAGCACTCAAAAAGCCTCATCATCATCAACACCATCGTGGAAATACGATGTCTTTCTTAGTTTTAGAGGTGAGGACACCCGTAATAGTTTTACTGACCATCTATATACTGCTTTGAAATATAAGGGCATTGATACCTTCAAAGATGAGGAAAAACTTAAGAGAGGAAAATCTATTCAACCAGAGCTCTTGAAAGCAATAGAAGAATCAAGGTTTGCAATTGTCATTCTCTCAAGAAACTATGCATCCTCTACATGGTGCTTGAATGAGCTTGAAAAGATCATTAGATGCATGAAAGAGATGAAAATGAGAGTTCTGCCAATTTTTTATGATGTGGATCCATCTAATGTAAGAAAACAAACGGGAACTTTTGCCCAAGCCTTTGCTAAACATGAGGAACATTTCAAGGAAAACATCGAGAAGGTGCAAGCTTGGAGAATTGCTTTGAGAGAAGTGGCCAATCTTAAAGGGTGGCATTTACCGGATGGGTAATATAATTTGACATATTTCTTTCTTTTAAATATTCAAAATATAAAAAAAAAACTTCATCTTTAGTCTTGTTTTGAACCTTATGAAAAACCTACCTACACATTCATGGTTCTTTAAATTTTGTCTTGAGCCAATTTATTTACATTTTTATGTTCAATTGAAAAAATAGAACACTGTATTTCTACTTATTCTTCTTCTTCTTTTCTGTTTTGGCCTATTTATTGGTGGTTTACACTCACCATATATTATTCGCTCTTCATTGCAGGCCTGAGTCAAAAATTATCCAAAACATTGTGGGAGAGTTATGGCATAATTTGAATTATGCATTCTTAGAAGATCTTGAAGGCCTTGTAGGAATAATTTCTCAAGTAGAGAAATTAAAGTCATGTTTGGCTATAGGGTCGAATGACATTCGCATTATAGGGGTTTGGGGGATGGGAGGAATAGGTAAAACAACTCTTGCTAGAGTTGTTTTTCGTATGATTTCGAAGGAGTTTGAAGGTTGTTGTTTTCTCTCTAATGTTAGGGAAGTTTCTAAAAATGATGGTTTGGTTCCATTGCAACAACAACTTATTTTTCAACTTTTTAATGAAAGTATGAGTATACAAGATGTTGATGTTGGAGTTTCCGTGATCAAGAATAGGTTACGTGATAAAAGAATTATTCTCGTTCTTGACGATGTAAATCAATTTGATCAGTTAGAAAAGCTAGCTGAGAAGCATAATTGGTTTGGTTCAGGTAGTAGAGTTATTATAACAACGAGGGATAAGCATTTACTACAAATACTTGAAGTAGACAAAATATATGATGTTGAAGGATTGAATGATGATAAAGCTCTTCATCTTTTGAGTTTGAAAGCTTTTAAGAAAGACCATCCTCCCAAAGATTATCTAGAGTTGTCCAAAGATGTTGTACATTATGCTAAAGGCCTTCCTTTAGCTATTGAGATTTTGGGTTCCTTTTTGTCCCATAGAAGTATCGATGAATGGAAAAGTACATTAAATAGGATTAAAGAATTTCCTGAAAGTAAAATTCTCGAAGTACTTCAAATAAGTTTTGATGGACTTCATAAAACAGAGAAGGAAATATTCCTACATATTGCATGTTTCTTTAATCATAAGTTCAAAAATTATGTGGTAGAAATACTAGATTATCTTGGCCTTTACCCTGATATTGGATTAAGGGTTCTTGTTGATAAATCTCTCATAAAAATAAATGAAAATAGGTTGTGGATGCATGATTTACTACAAGAAATGGGTAGAAACATTGTTCATATAGAGTGTCCTGAAGAGCTTGGAAAGCGTAGCAGACTATGGTTGTTTGAGGACATTAACGATGTACTAACAGAAAATACGGTAAGTGACATGGTTATTTAGAAAACTTGAGCATGTAACCTATTGTATTATTCAAAAGAGTTTAACTTAAAGTAGTTTTGGTGATCATACATTTTTTAATTCACTAATCCCTTTTGTTCATGATTATTAGGGGACAAAAGAAATTCAAGGCATAGTCCTAAACATGCTTACACCAAAAGAGGCACATTGGAATCCTGAATCATTTTCAAAGATGCAACATCTTAAATTGCTCATAATTGATAATGTTTACCTTTTGCATGATCCCAAACATCTTCCTAATGGCTTAAGAATTCTTGATTGGAGTGGTTACCCTTCAAAATCTTTTCCACCAAGTTTTCAACCTAAGGTAATTTAGGTACCCTTATAAAACTTTACTTTTAAGTTTCATTAAATAGTTAGGCTTTATAGAAGCTAATTGTTTTATGTTTGTTTGTTTGTTGTTATCATATTTTTTTAACAGTCTTTTGAGAGGTTGAAATCCATCCGATTGACAAAGTCTCTGAAACTTATTGAAACTCCTAGCTTCACCGAAACCCCAGTTCTTGAGAGATTGGTTCTTAAAGATTGTGTAAATTTACCTGGGGTGCACCCATCAATCGGAGTTCATAAAAAGCTTAAAGTTCTTAATTTAAAAGGTTGCAAAAACCTCAAAAGTCTTCCGAACAAGTTTGAAATGGAGTCTCTTGAGATTCTTACTCTTTCTGGTTGTGCAAAAGTAAAAAAAATACCAGAATTCGGGGGAAACATGGAACGCGTATGCAAGCTTTACTTGGATGGTACTGCTATTACAAAACTACCCATGTCAATTGAGCATTTGAGTGGCCTAGCTTCATTGAATTTAAGGAATTGCAAAAATCTTGTGTGTCTACCTGACACCATTTTTAATTTGAAGTTGCTTAAAGATGTGGTTATTTCCGGATGCTCAAAACTGGGGAGACTGCCAGAGAACTTGGGGAATGCGAAAAGTGTATTGAAGCTTTACTTGGATGGTACTGCTATTACAAAACTTCCCACATCAATTGAGCACTTGACTGGCCTTACTTCATTGAATTTAAGAGATTGCAAAAATCTTGTGTGTCTACCAAACACCATTTTTAATTTGAAGTTACTTAAAGATGTGGATATTTCCGGATGCTCAAAACTTAAGAGATTGCCAGAGAACTTGGGAAATGCGGAAAGTGTAGTAGAGCTTGATGTAAGTGGAACTGCTATAAGACAAGTGCCTTCTTCCATTATTCTGCTGAAAAATCTTAAAAGGCTATCTTTCCGTGGATGTAAGGGGTTATCATTGTCTAATAAATCATGGTATGAGCTCCTCCCTTTTTATTCAATGCCGAGAAGTCCGGATCCTATGGACTTGCTATCATCTTCTCTATCAGGTTTGTGTTCTTTAACCAAATTGGATTTAAGAGAGTGCAATCTCAAGGCAATCCCCAATGATTTTGGTTGCTTATTCTCTTTAAAAGATTTGTTTCTAAATGGAAATGATTTTGTTTGCCTTCCTGAAAGCATTGGTGGACTATCTAATTTGTCTCGGATGTGGTTGGATAATTGCACGAGTCTTCAATCATTGCCAAAGCTTCCATTAAATATTTGGGAAATTGGGGCAAGGGGTTGTATCTCATTGCAGATGTTACCAGATCAATTAAAAGTAGCACAACATCTCTATCTTGATAATTGCTCCAAATTGACTGTCAATCAAGGCTTCATTGACATGTATATTGCAATGATATCAAAGTACCTTCAGGTTTCTCTCTCTCTCTCTCTCTCTCTCTCTCTCTCTCTCTCTCTCTCGTTAGCTTTTAAACATCATGCTTTTGTATGTTTCAGGGACTCCTATCTTCTCAAGATATAGATTATATCAACATTGTTATTCCTGGAAGTGAAATTCCGGAGTGGTGTAGCCATCAAAGTATGGGGGCTGAACTGTATATAAAAGAACCTTCTCATTTATGTAATGACTGGATTGGAATTGCTGTTTGCGCTGTGTTTTGTTCAAATCTAAATCACAGTTTACTTTCCTGGTCTTTGATAGTCAATGGAAATCAAAGCTATCTTGGACGATCCACTATCGAAATTTTTAAGATTTTATCGGATCACCTTTGGCTAATCTATGTGACTCCTGAAATTTTCAATGATGAATGGAAAAAGTCAGTGTTGGATTGTGATGCGAATGAATTTTGTCAAATTGGCATTAGAATTTATCCTAACTATGGTTTTGGTTCAGTCTTGGAGGTGAAGAAATGCGGGCTCCACATAGTATACAAGAAAGACATAGAAGATCTAATCCAAACTACAGCTCAGTGTAGCAACAACAACATCACTCCTTATGAGGGCTTGGATGTTCCCCATCATAATTTTGTCAAGCGAAGTGGTGATGATTATGATGGAGCTGGACCTAGTGGAGAAGGATGCTCTAATGATGTACACACCCAAAAAAGGATTGAAAGGCTCATTGAATTTATGTCCCTAGATAAAACTGATTGTGAGGAGTCAAGTGAGTACAAGGAATGTGGTGAGGAGCTAAGTGATTGGCAGGAATCTAGTGAAAGTGACTTGGAAGGTTAATCAACTATTGTTTTCTCTTGATTACCTGTAAGTCATTACTAACTGTCTTTTTTCTTAATTTAATTTTATTTTTTTGGTTGCCGCATTATCTTTCTTCATTTACTTTTGCATAAACTCGTATTTTATTTTGTTTTATTTTAACTTCAAAATAGTATTTTGCTAGTTTTACCTTAGCTTCATTATTGGCAATTATAACTCACCCCAAACTCACAATAATTAAAACAACTAGTCACAAACCCGCGATTCGTTAAATTTGTAGTTATTTGTTATTTAAATTTAATTACAAATTAAAGACACTTACTCATAAACTAAATATAACAAATGTTATCTATATGATTAATACATAAGATGACGCTATGCTCTATATCATTATCCCTTGTGCTCAAATGTTACGCCAACGACATCCTGAAGGACTCGTTGGTCCAAATGAACTATTATTGGGGAGAAAAAAATGTGGTCGAAACAAACAATAAAAAATAAATAAAAAATAAAAAATCCATCAAAAGAGAAATAAAGATAGTATTAACTTTTTTTGGTTGTGGGTAGAAAATTGAATGAATTGGAAGGAGTGCAGATGGTTTAATAACAAATAAGGAAAATAAGATGGAAGAGAAAGGGTTGCAGCAAGAGTTGAGAAATAATGGGGGGAGAATAAGAGTTTAGAAAAGGAGAAGAGGGATAAAAGAAATATGACAAAAAGTAGTACTCATTGCAAATTAGTATGCATATCATTGAATTGTCATGATTGGTTGAATCAATTGAGAAGCATCTCTCTTCTTGAAGCTAATTGTTTAATCCAAAATTAAAAATTAAAAAAAGAGTCTTATACAATAAAGTGACAAGGGTCGTTTTGGATCAGTGATTTGTGTCACTTATTTGTAGTAGTTGCTCCCTTCATGGAAGATTATTGGACTTGTTCGCAAGGAGAAACTGTCACATGGCTAGGAGAAAAGAAGACAAGTGCAATTCATTGTATGCTCATCGTTTTCATTCTGTTATGTTTAAAGGGTAAAATCTGCACAATATATGCATTCCACTGCAAACATTATAATTGGCTTTAATTGTTATGTTGTTACGTATGATATATGCAAACGCATATCTAGATCACAATAAGATAGCGATGCTAATGCAACTTGGTTACTTGGTCACAGCACTTGGAAATTACAAGGATGAATAGTTTAGCTAGAGGTAGCATCTAGCTTCCTCCCTTAAGGAATATATTATACATAACTTTTATTATGATGCAAAAGTATAATCTTGATACAAGATGGTAAGTTGTAATCGAAACAAACTCACTTTTATATAGGACTTTTGGTCAGTTACTAAAAATCTGCAAGCGAAGCTGAATGAGTTGGAAGAATGGGAAAAAGCTCCAGGTGGCAGTGAAGGGGAAGATCATATATATGGTTTGAAAAAAGAGATCACTGAACTTCTGCTGAGGGAAGAAGTAATGTGGAGAGTGGAGACAGCGGTCCAGAGTGCAATGGCTTCACGAAGGGGACAAAAACACAAAAAATTTCCATGCTTGTGCTTCTTAGAGAAGGAGGAAGAATATTATAGAAGATATAAAGCATTCCAATGGTGTTTGGGTCTCACAGGATCAGGGAATTGCAGATGTGGCTCTACGGTATTTTCAAGATATTTTTTCCACTTCCACACCTTCAACAGGAACAATTAGTGAAGTGCTGGAGCAAGTTCCCCGTAAAGTTTCTGTGGAAATTAATAGGATCCTGGGACGATCTGAGGAAGTGCACATGGTGTTGTCCCAAATGGGCCAACAATAGCGCCTGGTCCTGATGGGATGCCCCCTTTGTTTTTCCAAACTTTCTGGCCTCAGATTGGAGATTCAGTGACTACAGCTATGTTGGAATGTCTCAATAAAGGTGCCTTAGTCAAGGCCTTCAATCATACTCATGTGGTCTTGATCCCAAAGAAGAAGTCTCGTGGTTATCTCTTATCAGTCTGCATAACGTGGTCTATAAGCTTGTTCCCAAAACTTTGGCTAATAGACTCAAGTGTATCCTTACAGAGATCATATCAACTACTCAATCTGCTTTTGTCCCGGGGCAGCTGATTATAGATAATATTTTGGTGGTGTTTGAAACTCTACATTCCTTGAAGAATAGAAGAGGAAGTGGGCCGGGTCAAATGGCTTTGAAGTTAGATATAAGCAAAGCATATGATAGAGTCAAATGGTGTTTTTTGGGGGATGATGAGACAATTGGGTTTTTGTGAATCTTGGATAAGGTTGGTTATGGAGTGTATCACCTCTGTGACATACTTGGTGTTAATTAATCGCTCTCCTAACTCATCAAAAAAAAAAAAAAACAATTAATCCCTCTCCTAAGGGATTGATAACTCCGTCTGGAGCGATTAGACAAGGTGATCCCTTGTCAGTTGTCACCTTATCTATTCAATTTGTGTGCAAAAGGTTTATCAGCCATCTTGACTCAAGCAATGGATGGGGGAGAGTTACATAGTGTGGCGTGTTTTGTTACCCGCCCTAAGCTATCCCACCTATTCTTCATTGATGACAGCTTATTGTTTTGCCAAGCCACCAGGGAGGAGGGTGATGTGTTGATGTCAAAGCTGAACTTTGTATGAGAAAGCTTCTGGTTAGTTGGTGAGTCGGGGAAAAAACGTCTCTGTTCTTTAGTAGTAATACTACGGAGGAGCCTAGGGAGGTTATAAAGGCTTGTGTGGGTGATCCAGAGATTCGTGAGCACGAGTAGTATCTTGGTTTACCATCTTCTGTGGGTAGAGCCACGTATAGTACGTTTTCTAATCTAAAGTAGTGTGTTTGGCAACGAGTAAATGGGTGGAAAGAAAAATTGTTATCGCAGGAGGGTCGTGACTCGTGAAATTCTTATGACAGCAGTAGCTCAATCGATGCCTACATACATTATGAATTGTTTCCTTCTTTCGAAAAAGCTTCGTGATGAGTTGTAGGGGATCATTAGGCAATTTTGGTGGGGCTAGAAAGGGACAGAGAGACGAATTAATTAGGTGGCTTGGAAAAAGATGTGTCTTTCTAATTCTTACGGCGGGATGGGTCTTCGAGACTTGGAGGTGTTTAATATGGCATTGCTAGCAAAACAAGGGTGGCGGTTAACCTAGGATGACACTTCACTATTTGCCAAGGTCTTTAAGGGTAAATATTTTCTCAACTGCTCCTTTATGCAGGCTAAAGTGAAGTAGGGCTGTTCGTATGCTTGGAGGAGTATTATTGCTGTTAGAGGTGTAATCAAACATGGATTTAAATGGAGAGTGGGTAATGGAGCTAAAATCCATGACAGGTGGTTGCCGGTTGGATCCCAATTCAAAAAATTTCTATCCCATTCCCAAGCTACCCGTGGAGGCTAAAGTGGAGGAGCTTATGGATAAGGAGAATGGGGGTTGGAAGATGCAGTTGGTAAGGAGGTGTTTTATGCCAGCTGATTTTCTTGCAATTACTAGTATCCCTTTAAACCCCAAGATGCCTGAAGATGTGTTGTTCTGGTGGAGTACTCCGTCGGGTAAGTTTTTAGTGAAAAGTGCTTATCATATGGCTATGAATATGAAGAGGAGTGTAGATGGTTCGGAGTCGTCAAATTCTTCAGACTTGATAAGGTTCTGGCGTGTCATTTGGGCTATCACTTTGCCAAGAAAATGCCAATCTTTTCTATGGGAACTTTGTAGAAACTGTCTGCCTACTCAGGACAATCTGGAAAGAAGAAACATTCGCTCGTCTTGAGGATGTGTTATCTGTGAGGATGGGCGTGAAACAACTATGCATATACTGAAGGATTGTCTATATGCTAAAAAGGTGTGGGATTGCTGTGGGTGGACGGTATTGAGGTTGCAGCAGATAACTGCCAGCCACAGTCCAAACAAAAGTTGAAGACTATGGATACTGCTACAACTACTCACACGATAGGCACAACAGAGTCTCCTACCTTGGATTTGGCTGATCTGATGTAAGAATGGGGATGATGGCCTGCTGCGTTTTACATCAATGGCATGGAGTATGTGGAATGCTCGAAATTCTGGAATTTTTTGGGGGGCTGTCAAGATTCCTACTGTTCTTTGTAAGGATGCTGAGTGTTATATTCAGGATTATGCAGCAGCCCAGGTTCAATTCGGAAGTCCCTCTAAAGAAGTGCCAAGGAGGGAGATTCGTTGGAAGCCTCCTGAGGGGGGATGGGTGAAGGAAAATATGGATGGAGCTGTGTTTCATGACATTCAAAAAGTGGGCCTTGGTGTTGTCATTCGGACTGATCTAGGTGAGTTCCTTGGGGCTTGTTGTGAATTGTTGAATGTCAGTGGATTCCGAATCACTGGCAGCTTTGCGTGCTATTGAATTTGCAAGGGAGGTGTGCCCCATTGATTTGATCTTTGAAGGGGATTGCATGCAGGTGATTAAAGCCCTCTCCTCCAATGAATTTGATCAGTCACGGTTGGGAAATTTGTATATATTGGCTAAGGAGAAACTTGGGCTTCTTAGAAATTTTCAGATTGTGCATATTGGTAGGGAAGGTAATCGGGTAATCATTGTTTAGCTCAATTTGCAAGAAAGTGCTCTTCGCTTTAGGTTTGGTTGGAATCCCCTCCTCCATTTCTGCAGAGTACTTTGGTGATGGATGTATCTTCTATTTCTGTTGGTTGTTGTTAATGAATCGTATTTTCTTTCTAAAAAAAATTATGATTAAAACATTACATTTATGTTTTTATTTTTTTTGGGGAGAAAGGATAATTCATTCATTAGAAAAACAACTAAACGAGTATCAGTTACAATCAAGTTATCCAATATTAAAATACAAGCTACATTCGCAAGCTCATCAAAATGAATTACAAAGGGTTTCTCTTTATTACATCCTCTTTATGTTCAGGGTTCTTCTTCTTTTTTTACTGAATAAGAATAGAAATTTCATTGAGAGAAGAAAGAGAAAAGCCTAATACAAGCTTCAGGGTTCTTCTTGATTACATCCTCTTTAACTCCACTCATCACTAACACCATATCATGCACCGAAGCACCGATTACATGACACATAAAATTTGTCTACAAAACGAAGATGCTTACACGTGCCACAGAGTTTGGCATGTGGTGAATGGGTGCCTGCCACGTGGTACCTCTGGTAAAAGCAATCATTTACTTTGCATTGACCCCATTTATATAATACCATCGGAGGGTAGGAATTTTTCTTGTAGCTCGGCTTCTTGAAATTAGATCTTGCGGATTCTTCGATACATCCCGTACCTTGCTAAAAAGAAGCGAAGAGTCTCTCTGTTACTACACTCTGCGAGCCAAGTTGGGGAATAAGAGAGAATGGAGGGGAAGAAGAGCGGGATGATCGACACGTGGTTGAGGAAGCACCGTATAAATTACACCGGAGCTACAAGGCACCCTTTCATCCTTAGCATTCGAGATGGGACCGTCGATCTCTCCGCCTTCAAAACATGGCTGGTACTACTTTTACATAGCTTTGCTTTTAGACTGTTTCAGTTTTCGTTTTCGGGGGAACCGCTGTCTTACAGCGGCTTAATCCATTTAGGACACGGTTTTCTGGTTTCTGTTGTTATTTTTTTTTAGGGTAAATTATACTATAGCTTTTTTTTTTTTTTTTTTTTTTTTTTTTTTTTTTTTTTTTTAAGAATTAGACTCACTGTGTCTTAAAAACATTCCGTTCTTAAATTTGTAAAATAAATTAATATTAAAAAAAATTATGAAAAATGTTTACAAATTTAGAAATGAATGAGTGAGAAAGTACACGAGATAGGAAAAAACAGAGAGAAGTTTATAAATCCAAAATCCAATATATATGGTTAGTCTGAAACCATTTTATGTTCCCAAATGCTAAGCCATGATTTCAAAAAGAAAATATAAGAAACTTAAATACTCTACGAAGTCATTGTAAGGAACCATCTTTTAATACAGATCTTGTATAAACAAAAACCAAGTGTAGACACATATATGTCTTTATACCCGAGATCAACAAATCATACAATATAAAAATCTAAACTTTTTATTAGTTTGTTGAGCCAAACCTTGTAAAATGCACTAAAGCACTCCTCCTTAAGCATGTTCCTCGCCACAGTGCCTGCTGATCCCTGACCCAAATGAATCCTCAACTATACCAATCCAAAACAAACAAACAAACAATAACAAACTCAACATAAATTAGTACTCATTCAACCATATTACATAATTGAACAAAGCAAAATCTTCCCAAACAAAACCCATTAATCACAAATCTAAAGCCCATCAGAGAAACTCAATTTGCAGATAAAATGATCAAAATTTAAAGGGTGTCAATGAAAACAGTGAACAGAAACATATGTATCGATCTAAATATGAGAAGGATGCACCTTGATCATATCGATGGGTTAAATGACACAGGTGGCGAGCATACCAAAAGCTCCACCATTAACGAAGGGCTTCACAGTAGGCCACATACCAGTAACAAATATTCTAAGAAAAAACCTAGAAAAAAAATAATAATAATAATAATCGTAGCTTCTTTAAAGTTCCTAGCAAGTAAGCAACGATGATATCAGCTATTCTAAAAGTCTCTAACCCTGGGCGACACGAACAACCCAAACCCACCATTGGGGACCCAAGATTTGAAAGAGGTTGAGCTCCTTTGTAAACAAAAAAATAGGCTCAGAGAAAGAGTCAGATATGAGGAGGGCCGAGAAAGTCAGAAGTGGGGGATTGAGAAAGAGAAAGAAAGCTCATCTTTCAAAGATTCGTAAAAGTAAAAAATGTGGCAGAACCGAGAAAGATTTAAGGTGAGAGGAGAGAGAGAGAGAGCTGAGAAAGAGAGAGAGGGGGGGGTGAGAGAGGTGGACTAAGAAAGAGAAGTAAGAGGAGCCAAGAAGGAACAACAAATATGTCAAATACGATCGGATAGAAATTAAACCGTAATGAACCTTAAAAAATTAATAGAAAATAAATGTTGATGTGTAAAATTGTGAAGACACTAAAGTTGATGTGTCAAAATTATATGAAATCAATTAAAAGAATAGAAAGTAAAAGTAAAAAAAAAAAAATTGGTTTTACATTATAACTAGTCGCAAACCCGTGCGATATATTGAAAATGAATTAAAATTAAATCTAAAAATTTATTGGTCTAACTATGATTTTTATTGTCTTTTATATTTAATCTAAATATGAAAATTGATAATTATTAAAAGACGTTTATTATTATTGTGTTTATATATAAAATATATTATAGTATTAGGTATTTATTATGATTGTGTTTATATATATGGAATAATATATTATTTCTATTATAATATGTCAAGATTCTAATGAGATGTTTAATTATAGAATAAAATTTAAATTCAATTAAATATATATATATATATATATATATTAAAATAATGAGGTGTAAAATTGTGAGAATTCAAAAGCTTATGTGGCACAATATTATGAGGTCAACCAAAAATAAAAAAATTTCGGTTTTACATTATAGTATAGACTAGTCGCAAATCTGTGCGATGCACAGGAAAATTATTGAAAATAAGATCTAAATTAATTTTTATTCATTTTACTTTTTTTGTTGAATATGTATTTTTTTCTCTTTTTTGTAGTTCGAAATGTTGTAGGCAAGATCGATAAAGAGACTTTACGGATCGGATTTAAGATAGATCCTACCTTTTGGTTAAAAAAATAAATAACTAAGA
>OU015772.1:738727-774111 GCA_907173295.1 Fagus sylvatica
ATTAATATGTATGTGAACATCAGACATTATTAATCATTACGGTAAAGAGAGGATGCAAAGATTATGAAAATGTAGGGGTTTAACATTTATAAATTGCTAGTGGAACCCAATCAAGCACCAACCACACAACATGTATCAAACAAACAAACAGATACACATATGTATTGATCAAATTTTAACAGTTGTTTATTTAATATGCCAAACCACGTCCACCTATGAATATGTCAAGAAGACCAAGACAATGGCAACGAAGATAAAGTTCAAGGCAACGAGTCAAAACATATATTTGTAAAGCTTATCATTTTGATACTGATGTGGTCATTGGCTAGGCAATCCAACTCCAGTGTCATGCCAACTAAGGTCCTATGACCCTAGGTATCAAAACCAAGCCAGCCTGAGCTATGAACTCGATGAATGCGACGCACACATGAAAAAAACTTACAAATGAATATTACCGCCAAACACACATGATTGGGAAATTCTTTTTTGAAAAAAAAAAAAGGTTACAAGAAGACCTATATAGCATATTCATAGTGTGCGCACGTATCTGATACTAAATCTCAAGTCATAATTTGACACAAACATCAAACATGCTTCTAGAGGTACGAAATTTTACCACTCCACGATGGCTGCCAATGCTCAGGATGATGATTCGATATGCTTAAGCAAATCTTAGTTTGAGTTTCGAAACGACCATTCGGCTGAAATGAAAAACAGTAAAACTTTATTAGCACATCATAATTGCACGATTAAATGAACAAATTACGCAATCCCCAAAAACATGTTCATATGACACAGTCATTCAAAATCTTACAGTCAACAACATAAACGAAGGAGGCTTGAATGGATACTCCGAGGGCAACTGAATCCGTCCATGATAGATTCCACCCTCGAATTCGGTATCCTGAGGTCCCCTGATTGCAAATTGCCACTCAAATATATTCTCCTGGAAAAAACAAAACATCAAGAGCTTACATTACTAATAAACAATATAATTAGGTCAAATTAAACCCTAAACCAAAATAATTTCGTGCACGCGAATGCACACAATCAATGAATTATTGACAAGAGTATTTTTTCTACTCATAATCAAATATTTAATAACAAAAATAATAAAGGAAACAAGTTCATAAATGCCTATAATATAAAACTAATGTAATTTCAGCTATATGATTAATACAACCATTAATTCTCTAATTTCAGCTAATTGAAGCACAGATCTAACAAAATATTACTCCGCAAACACAATAATCAATTCCAATCCCATTTTTTTTTTTTTTACAAATTTCTAAAAAACCTAGAGTAATTAAAAAAGTGAAAATAGAAAACCTCGAGAGGAAGACTCATGAAATCGTCGGAAGGATTAGATTGCATCTCTTTGACCTCCTGAAGAATACGCTTCACCGCCGGGTTCTTCAGGTTGTACTTGTCCTCCGCCATTCGATCTGATTTACGCCGATCCACCACAGCCGTCTGATTCAACTGAATATACGCGACGCCTATACGTGTATGTATATATATATATAGATAGATATATAGATATTTTTATATTCCAGAGAGTCACACAGACTCTTTGAATTTGATTCGAATACAAATGAAAAAACAGAAGTGGATTTAACAGCGAGAACCGGTGTACTTTTTTATGGTTAAAGAATAAAGACCCGAGTGAGGACGTTGGCTCTGGAGCTGACACGTCATCGGAAGCGCGTTTGCTTGTGTGTCGAAGTTTTATTGGATGAGGTGGGTGTGTTCGAAACTTCGAATTAATTGAGAGTTTTTCTGGTAGTGGGAAAAAAAATATGTATAAAATAATAATTCTAGAATATTACAAAGTTTACCGACCAAACTATCATCAATCATTCAAAATTGAATCTGTTGCAATTTAGATTTTGACTTTATACCCAAACTTTGAAATTTTGGATTGATATTCCAAACATGATGTAATTGTCTCAAAATAAGTCATTCCTGTCATATATGTTGTTAAAGTTTTAGTGCATGTTTAGTGACTGATAAGTTTATAATTATTATTTGTATAATATTACTAATACGTGGATTTATTACTAACATCACTTTAATTATTTATTAATCATGATATATTATTTTCGGTTGATGTAAAAAAAATTGGTTGATGTAAAAAAAATTGTGAAATTTTATGTGTCACTAGATATAATTGATAATTCTATCATATAATCCTAAATTATTAGTGTTGTGTTACATCATCAACATTTAAAAAGAAATATTAAATTTTATTAAATACTATTTTAGTTTTTCTTTTTTTAGTATGAGCTCATCTGGTGGCTTAGGTTTCCATTTCTTTTGCTTCATTTGGGAAATAGACCCCTAAACCCCATTTTAGTTTTTATATAATATATTTATGACGTAACAAAATTTGGGTAGTTTATTTTTATCCATGAGAGTTAACTGGGAGAATTTTTTTTTTGTTGAAAATTAATAATTGCATTGAGGAGAATCAAGTATTACATAGCCACATGAGAGACATTTTAAATATCTATCAATAATTAGCTTCAAACATAAGATGAAGGAGAAACAAACAACAAGAAAAAAATTTGAGGCATTGTTTCCTTTGTGGTACACATGATGGAAGTAGGCCTACTCAAAGACTTAGTGTTAGCAGGAGGCACATTTTATTTTTATTTTTTAGGCATATTATGAGAATTGAGAATCCTAATTCTTTGCTCGCTAGTTCAACTGAATCGATGGAAAAGCTTAAGGGTATGTTTGGTCATAGTTTTCTGTTTTTGTTCTCAAAAATTGGTATTTGTATTGTTCTCAAATTTTGAACCCAAATTGTGGTATTTGTACCGTTAGTCGGAGATGGAGAGCTTGACTGTGATTGGAGCCAAACACTTCGATCTGTGGCTCTCTCAACTTCACCTTTTCTCGGTTCACCATCGGGTTATGAGGCCATTTTTATAGATGAGAAAAAGAGGGTTAGTTGAGGATTTATGAGGAGGTTGAACGTGATTATGAGAAATGATCGAGGGAGGCGATGGCGTAAAGGTCGCGAAGGGAGTCATGAGAAATGACCAAGGCGACGAGCGCGAGACCAGGAAGCAAAAGGGAGTAATGAGGAGATTTGTTGAGAGTTTGAAGAAGAAGCGAAGGGAGTAATTGGGTTTCATGGTCGTTGAACATGTCAGAAAAAGAAGAAAAATTATGTGTTTAATTACTAAAATGCCATCGGTCAATTTGTGCAAAAAATTACAAAATTGCCACTAGTCTTTTGAACAGCAACTGAAACTCACCGAAAACATGTAAAAATTGGTCTCAATTTCAGCCATGAACAGTGAAATTTTTTTAATGCAAAAAGTGAAAACAATTGCCAAACAAACTATTTTGGACCTGGGCCCACCATTTTTTGGATTCAAACACAGAAAATTGTGTTTGAATCCTATCACCAAACATACTCTAACTGATTTGAAATCATGGCCCACCACTAAAATAGAATAAAGCAACATTATATGGGTTGGACTTTGATTTTCCTTATGGGGAGATTATTAGGTAGTCCCGGAGTATAAGGTCAGCAAGTTGACCTTATACTCTGGTCCTATTGAAACATAACAAGTGGCAGAAAAGTCTTACATCAAATACATTTCAAATAGAGAGTTAAATGGTGTTAAGTTGTTCCGTTAATTTCAAATAGTGTAGGCCCGCATTAAAGCCTCTGTTAGTCTTATGAGAAAAAGCGTCGCTTTGTTGTGAAAAAAAAATGCTTCTCTTTGCAGGAAAAAAAAAACTCATACATTTCAATTAATTTCTTTTTGCTAAACACGAAATTTTCAAAGTATTAAAGGTGCATCTTTTTTTTTTTTTGAAATAATGGATAATGATTTGAGTTGATTGTCTAGCCAAAAAGACAAAAATCATAAAGATTCGTTATTGGGTCTACTTCAAGTTGAAGGCTTACCCAGATTGACGCAAAAGCAAAGGATTATGAATTTTTGGTTTGGTTTCATTCCATGCTAGCACATCCATGATCTGAAACCCTTCGTTACTAGCCCCACTTTTTAAAGTTGATTTCGTGTTGGATGAAGAAGGGGGAGTGATTAGGTGTAAAGGATAATCTCAAAGAGTCCAAACTCAAACCAATGACTACTGTAGATAAAACTTCAGACTCATTTCCAACTCAACATAAAGATTATGATATCAACTGTAATTCAACAACTCCAATACGTTATAAACTTATAATCCTAAGTTATCTTTTCACTTTCAATTACTTGAAGACTTGCCTATAAATATTCAATACAATTCACACTCTTTGTATTTAGGAGACATCAAAATCTTCTCTTTACTTTTTCAATCATGGCAACGCAACTAGCAGCTCCTGCTCCCTCTTCTTCCTCTACCTCAAACCTTTTATTCCTAACCTGAAAACCAAAACCCATCTCAAGAAATCATCTCACACACTGACACACATGCGCATAAGCATTTTTTTGCACTATCAGAGGCGTTTTTTTTTTTTGGGCAATAACAAAGCGTTACATATGAGGAAAAAATGTGGGCCCCAATACGATTTGAAATTAACGGAATCAACTTAACGCCATTTAGCTCTCTTTGATGAGCTGGTTCCCTTTAAATAATGTAAGATTTTTTTGTCATTTGTTTTGTTTCTATTAGACCGGAGTACAAGGTCAGCTTGCTGAGCTTGTGCTCCGGGACTACCTAATAATTTCCCTTGTTTATGGCGAGACTGGACTGGATATCGAGAATGGGCCTTAATGGAGTAGGACCGCCTTAACAACTATTGGTTGCACTATTTTCTCTAAAATATTGTCCAACTAATTAATGCTAACATCACTTTTTTTTTTTTGGCAATAGTTGATATGATCTTTTGTAATTGGAATAACATCATTTTCATCCAAATTTACTATTGATATCATTTTTATACGCGTCAATCACGTTTGTAACAAATCATTTTAACAATTATGAAAATATCATATCCTGATATCCCTCAAGTAAATTGAAAATATAAAAATGAACACAAGGTAAGTTGGATGTTGCAAGTCCAGTTCAGCTCTCTCATAGCTTACTCTATGTTAATATGGAACCGAAAAAAACAATGTAAAATCGTAAAATACAAACAAGGAGATTATGAAAATCCTAATAGAAATTTTATAGAAAAAATTCAATCACAAGTGAGTAATGGGAAATTATCTCAGTTAGTCCTCCATGAATTCCATTAGCTGAGAGAAATTAATTTTTTAAAAAAGTTGGAATTATCCTTTAAAATGTTTAAAAATTTGACAAATTTGGAAAATGGACAAAAAAAAAAAAAGAGTAGAAAATTATAAAGATCCAGAATGGAGTGCCGAAAAGGGGACTATGTATTTCGAACGGAATTTTGACTTGATTAGACCAATTTTCTGAGGATTCTTTAAAGCCAACAATTGCAAATACTGTATATGCCCTCTAAAACGGCCTCCTCGCATGCTGAGCATAGTGCAAACGATAGGATTATACTTATGATACATTCTGCAGTCTCTCTATCTCACTCAAGCGGCGTAAAACAAATGGAACTAAAACTTTATTTATCTTGAGACTTGAGCATTAAGGATGTCATAGAATTACAAGTGGGAAATATACAGGAAAGAAAGCAAATTGGATAAGTTTATGCCTATTTTCATAACAATGAATTGATACAACACAATTAGAAACCATAGCATTAAGGTTTGTATTGATGTTTTAAACAATCTGAATGCTTTCTCTCACTGGCGTATCCGCAACATGTTACATACTTTTCTTTTGAATTCTAATAATCATTCTTTCTGGTCTTGTAAATGGGTTCCAGAGTAGCTAATGGTGCTGTTCATTCAATTGCAAGATGGTCTTTACTTAAATAGTTTCTGTGGGGCTTTTGTTTTTGAATCAAGCCCCACTTATTTCATTTCTGCTATTTTGAAGGACTCGTCCCAGTGCTCCACTGGTGATGACCTTGTGTAGGTTGCTTACTATTAATAATATTGTTCTTTTCATAAAAAAAAAAGAAAAAAAAAAGACCATAACACTGTTTGTAGAAAAGATAATAAATGGAAATTAAAACATTTTGTAGATGGTCATTGCGAGACTTAAGTTTGTCATTTTAGTCAATCATTGGAAGTTTCTGCTTAATTGACGTGAGAAAAATGTAAGGAAAAAAAGAAGAGAAAATCCGTCTTTATATGAAGACTCCATAGACCATAGTCCATTCGGCTACCAACTCCAGAAAAGAGTGGTTCACATGTTTCAGAGTACCTTTTGTAAACTATCTTTCATTTAGCTAGTGCTGAAATAACCTGGCAATCTCAAGTGCAATCCTCATCATGAAGATTCAAGGAAGTAAGTTTATTCAACTACTAGTTTATCTCATTGGGCTTCAATGCATGGAGTTCAATTTGAGTGGCGCGGTTCGGTGCGTGGACAGTGAACATGAAGCTCTTCTCAGGTTTAAAGGAGGCTTTAAGAGTGCTTCAGACCGCTTCTCTACATGGACGGCTGAAGAAGATTGTTGCAAATGGAGAGGAGTTGGATGTGACGACACAACCAATCATGTGATCACCCTTGATCTCCAAAGTCATCAAGATCCATCATTCAACATCTTGCAAGGTGATCAGATAAGTAAATCTTTGCTTGATCTACCATATGTTAGACACCTAGACTTGAGCCACAATAATTTCCAGCGAATTCAAATTCCAGACTTTATTGGTTCTCTTCACTATATAGAATATCTCAACCTATCTAATGCCAATTTTCGGGGAACCATACCCAATAATCTTGGAAACCTCTCACACTTGAAGTCTTTGGATTTGAGTGGAAATGGCTTTTCTTCTTTAAGAGCCGATAATCTCAATTGGGTTCATAATCTTTCTTCTTTGGAAGTTCTTGACCTGGGTGGTGTTGATCTTAGCAATGCACAAAATTGGCTTGATGCAATAAATATGCTACCTTCTTTAGAAGAGTTGCGTTTATTCTTTTGTATGCTTCATAAGCTTCCTCAATATTTGCATCATGTGAATTTTACTTCTCTTAAACACCTTGATCTCTCGCTTAATAATTTCAGTTCCACAATACCAGATTGGTTGTTTGACATTGGCCATAGTCTTGTTTATCTTAATCTTGCAAGATGTCAGTTACAAGGTCCAATCCCAGATGCTTTCGGGAACTTGACTTCTCTCACTTATCTTGATCTCTCCCATAATTATCTTGGAGGTCCAATACCATTAACTTTAGGCCTGTTCCAAGAAGAAAGCCAGCTTAACAGATCTTCATCATTGAAAAAGTTGTATCTTTTCGACAATCAATTGAATGGGTCCTTGGAGCAAATTCTTGTACAACTCTCGCAATTGGTTGCCTTAGATGTGTCGGGAAATGACTTGGAGGGTAACATCACGGAAGATCACTTACTAAAACTCAAAGGCTTGCGGGTGTTAGATCTTTCTTCAAACCGCTTGGTGTTGAATGTGAGTTCAAGCTGGATTCCACCCTTTCAACTTGAAACCATAGGTTTGGGGTCATGCGGACTAGGCGCGCAATTTCCACAGTGGCTTCGATCACAAAAGATTTTTTCTTTTATTAATATCTCTAAGAACTCAATTGCTGATGTCGTGCCAGATTGGTTTTGGAGCCTCTCTTCCAGGATAGTGTATATGGATCTCTCTTCCAATGAGCTAGAAGGATATGTGCCAGATTTTTCATTGCAACTCCAACTTTCAGCACTAAATTTGCGTTCCAATAACTTTCGGAGTCCCCTACCTCGCTTCTCTGCCAACTTAAGGATATTGAATCTAGCTAGAAACTCATTTTTTGGAACAATTTCGCACTTATGTGGAATATGGTCTTTGAGTTATTTGGATCTATTTTCAAATAATATATCGGGAGAGATTCCAGACTGTTGGAAATATGAGCACAATTTGGTCATTTTAAACTTAGCTAATAACAGTCTTTCTGGACAAATTCCCAACTCAATAGGCCAATTAATACATCTGAATACATTGCTATTAAAAAAAAATAGACTTTCTGGAGAAGTGCCTTCATCATTGAGGAATTGCAGTGGCTTGATTAATTTGCAACTTGCAAAGAACAGGCTATTGGGTAACGTTCCAGCATGGATTGGTGAGAATTTACAAAACCTGAAGTTTCTTTCATTGGGGTATAATGCATTCAGTGGAAGTTTTCCCTTGCAGCTATGCCAACTGAAATATATGCAAATTTTGGATCTTGCTTCAAATAATTTATCTGGACCTATTCCACGATGCATCTTTGTTGGCATGACTTCCATTGATGAAACTCTTTCCATCATCTATTATCCTTTTACGATCTATAATCATTATACATTTCAAAGAGTTGTTCGTCATTATATGACATTTCTTGACCTTTCATCCAATAACTTATGGGGACAGATTCCTATTCAATTTATGAGCCTTGTCGGATTGCAATATTTGAATTTGTCTGGAAATCATCTGGACGGACCTATCCCACCAAACATCGGTGAAATGGAAAATTTAGAGGCTCTTGATTTATCAAGGAATCAACTTTCATGCACCACGCCAGGTAGCATGAAAGATTTAACCTCCCTTACGATCTTGGACGTGTCAAATAACTACTTGTCAGGGGAAATTCCACGTGGCAACCAGTTCGATACATTTGGAGACTTATCCTATATAGGGAATCCTCAACTTTGTGGGATTCAGCTTCGAAAGACATGCTCGAGCAATGAATCATTCGGAGATCCGCATTGTAGCAATGGACAAGGAGATGAAGAAAAGCAAGGCATTCAAAAAGAAGAGCATGATGGCTCTGAAATACCTTCATTTTATATATGCATGGGACTTGGATTTATTACAGGGTTTTGGGTATTTTGGGGCTCTTTGTTGCTGAATAGATCTTGGAGGCATACTTATTTCCGCTTCTTGGGCAACATGAATGACAAAATTTATGTGATGGTAGCAGTTGTTGCAACCAAATTGCAAAGGAAGTTTCAACGCCAACAAGCTCCTCAAGTAAAGGGTCGTTATTAATTTTGTTCAAATTTCACCTTTGCATGTAACTTCTTTATTTCTCAGTATTAAAAATGTTGAATAAATTGTACTGTTTGGAAGATGCTTCCAATGCTTGCATTGTCATGAATTCTACTGTCGTTTGAAGGTTGTTTTTTTATATTCAAATCAGAGTACTTTGGAAAAAACTTGAATTGCATGCAATAGCACTAAGTTCCCTTTGGATCTTGTCATCCTGTCGTTTCAGTGAGATTACTGTTAGTTTGTTGGCGTTTCAGTGTTTCTATTTTAAACGTAGTTTTCTGTGTTGGGATTTCTTTGAGGAGTGTCTCGGGCTTGCCAGATGTGAAGGCCTTGCGGATGAATGGCCAAAGTCCTCGTTGTTGCAGATGGCTGAGGAGAGGATGGGTTGGTCCAGCTTCTCCGCTATGTTGGCGCCTCTGTTATAGGCTACCGTTGTGTTGGGAGTTTCCTTCACTGAAACGACTGAGGTTGAATTTTTTTTTTTTTATGATGTGTGTTTGTTTTCTTAGGAAATTTTTTGTTTCTTGGGGAAAAATAAGAAAGAACTGTCGGTTTTGTGTTTGTTTTCAAAGAAATGAGTGTTCAACTGAACTGATTTGAAATCATGGCCCACTACTTAAATAGAATAAAGCAACCTTATATATGGGTTGGACTTTGATTTTGTTTATGGCGAGACTGGGCTGGACTTCGAAAATGGGCCTTAATGTATTGTATTAGGACGGCCTTAACAACTATTGGTTGCTCTATTTCCTCTAAAATATCCAACTAATTAATGCTAACATTACAATATTTTTCATAACTTTTTATTTTTATTTTTTTAACAATTATTATTTTTATTTTTTTGATATATGATAGAAATTTTAATCTAAATTCACACACACGTATATTTTGAAGATCTTGAAAATTAAATCCACGTCCTCATAGAGGGTAAGACTTGTTGAGAATAGAATAATAACATTATTTTCATCCAAATTCATTATTGACACCATTTCTACCCATGTGAATTACTTTCGTAATAAATTGTGTTAAAAATTTTAAAAAATATCGTAAATTGACAATATAAAAATGAACACAAGCTAAGTTGGGTATTGCAACTTGCAAGTCTAGTCCAGCTCTCTCATTGCTGACTCTATGTTACTATAGAACCGAAAAATAAAGAATGTAAAATAGTTAATACAAGGAACAAAACCATATAAAGTGCAGGCCCGCATTGTACACTCCTAGGTTTATCTTCCTTCCACGTACTTTTTCAAGTAAGAATTGTTCTTGTTCTATAATATGCAGTTTTTGTCTTTAGCATTATCTTTGTTGCTTGTTTGATTACAATTCTATGTTCTTCTAGTTCTTGTTCCTTACTAGGCTGAACTTCTTAGGAGAAGTATCTTTATTTCAACCTGTTTATGACCTGAAAACACACTATCTTGTATTCCAACTCTTGTTTAAATCTATATGCAATTAATTGTTTGGAGGCATATATCTCTATCCAAATGACATTCATATAATCGAATTAATGTGTGCCACGCTGCAGGCTGCCTTGGTAACATCAACACATCAACATCAATGTAACTGTACTGTCTGTACGTACTTGATGATCCAAGGTGTAAGAATTAAATTTGTTAAATGTAAGATACAATGATGGGAGTTTTTTTTTGTTTTTTATTTTTAAGATAAGGAATATAGAATAATAAAATCAAGTATTTTTCTGTTTGTATAAATCTAGAGTTGTTCAATATAAAACTAGTACTATGTACCATCTACCAACTACAATTGAGAAATTGAGATCCCAGATTGTGAATTTATCTCCATTTTTAGATGGCAAACAAGGTGTTTTCTTTTGAAGTGTTTGGCTTTAATGTAGTTGAAGATAATTTTAGTTCTTTTAATAAAAGTTGGGAGAGTAAGAAAGAAGTGAATAGTGAGAAACACTTTCATTTCAATGGAGCAGAAGATTATGGAGAGTCTGGGGGTATTGATTCCCTTTGTTCTGACTTTGGTTTCTATCACGGGGTCTCATCAGAAGAAGGATTCCTTTTCTCCAAGTATCAAAAACAAGAACAGCAACATGAATCACTTTCAGATTATGGGCTTATTGATGATATGGAGTTCAATATTGTATCTCCACCACTTCACAAATGTCTAGAGGAAATTGCAAAGCTTGGTGGATTCCCAACTCTTCCAGATGTTGAACCCCAAAAGGAAAAGCAATATGGTTTTTCTTTGGCCTCACTTGAGCTCCTAAACAACTATGGAAATGGATTCAAAAGGTTGAATTGGGACAGAATGATTGAGCCAAGCAATGACATGACATGTGCAATGGTGGAAGGCCAGAAAATGTCAACTGAGGAAATCATGAGGCTAGCTGGAGTAAAGTTCATCCAATCCGCTTCCCAAACTGCTGATGGCCTGTCAATGCTTAGCCATCCTTTTGGTTTTTCCTTCTATGGCCTATCCAATGAAGAGACCAGAGATGTGGAGCTTGCTGAATTCCTTTTTGCTTCTGCTGAGAAAGTAGGCTGTCAACAGTTTGACCGTACGAGCAAGTTGCTCAACCAGTGTGATCAGTGGTCTTCCAATACAGGAAACACCATTCAGCGAGTGGTTTACTATTTTTCTGAAGCTCTTCGAATGAAGATTGATCAAGAAACAGGAAGAATCACAACAAAGGACATGAAAAGAAATTCTTTTGATGTTGAGGTGGAACTGATGAGTCCAAACCCCACCGCACTTGCATGTCATGAAAGAATTCCCTTTTCCCAGGTTGGACAATTTGCTGGAATTCAAGCCATTGTGGAAAACGTGGCTGAGGCGAGGAAGATCCACATAATTGATCTTAGTATCCGGTCTGGGGTGCAATGGACGGTCTTGATGCAAGCTCTTTCAACTCGAAGTGAATGCCCTCTTGAGCTTCTCAAGATAACTGCTGTTGGAACTAATTCAAAACATTTAATTGAGGATACAGGTAAGCGGTTGGCAAATTTTGCTCAGACCATGAACTTAACCTTTTCTTTCAAGGTAGTTATAGTATCAAACATGCTAGATCTCAAAAAAGATCTTTTTGAGCTAGATGCTAATGAAACAGTTGCTGTATACTGTCACTACTCACTGAGGAGCATGATTTCACAGCCTAATCAGCTGGAATGTATAATGGAAGTGGTCAGAAGTATTAATCCATGTATACTGGTTGTCAGTGAAACTGAGGCAAACCACAATTCACCTGCTTTCGTGAGCCGTTTCATTGAAGCTCTATTCTTCTACACTGCTTACTTTGATCGCCTAGAAACTTTTATGAAACGGGATGATCCACACAGAATGATCACAGAATCAAAATTCTTTGGTGAGGGAATTAGGAATGTAGTGGCAGCTGAGGGAGAGGAAAGGAAGATTTGAAATGTAAAGATTGATGTCTGGAGAGCACTTTTTGCCTGGTATGGGATGGTGGAGACAGAATTGAGCATGCCATCCTTGTACCAAGCAAGCCTGGTGGTTCAGAAATTTGATTGTAGGAATTCTTGCACAC
The DNA here is from genome assembly GCA_907173295.1 of Fagus sylvatica. Taxonomy (NCBI): domain Eukaryota; kingdom Viridiplantae; phylum Streptophyta; class Magnoliopsida; order Fagales; family Fagaceae; genus Fagus; species Fagus sylvatica. Next base: position 751,262 of record OU015772.1, read on the forward strand.
TTGATATGAATGCAAAATCCCTGATTATTGGATGGAAGGGTACACCAATTTGTTCTCTTTCTGTTTGGAAATTCCTTGACAATAGTTGAAGGGGAGTGAAATTGGTGGATTAGAATTTTTCCTATATTACTACTTTCTTGGGCATATTTATGTGATGATTTATGATTGTAATTGTCAATCACCCTATCTCACATACCATTGTTGACAACCGTGTTCTAATTTAATTGGACAATTTGAAGTGCATGTGATACATGCCTATGATTATTGCTTTACTTTCTTGAACTTGTATGAATGTTTTTTTTATATTCTTTTTCATCTTTTTCTTTGAAGAATGTTTGTGGATGTTATAGTAAGTTGTGTATTTCTTTTCCTTACATCAAGTCTTTTTGAGTGTTGATAATGACTGAAACCTGGGTGACAAATGCAACCACCATAGTCATGTTATTTGTTTTGAACATCTCTAAAGTGGATTGCTATAGTATATTCCTGGCTCACAAGTGTTTACTACTTTACTCTCCAAAAGGAACTCTACCTACCTATCTACATTCTCTCCGAGTCCAAATACAGATGGCCAACCTCTGTTGAAGATCCATAGCCGACACCAAAATTTTGGGACTAAGACTTGGTTATTGTTATTGTATTATAGTATTGATGTGTCACCACTTACAGTTATTACCACGTCAATTTGTAAATCTTTTGTAATAGTAGTTTTAGCATTTTCCATAACTTAAAGGTATCTTGTGAGATTATGGTCTTAAAATAATCATGCCTCTAATGTGACAATCTGCAGAGAACACCGCACCAAGAACTACCCCCTAGGAGACCCGCTTGTACATCTGGTTGGGATAACCAGGTGAGCTTCCATGATGTAATACTACTTCTAGATCATTTGGCTAGGAAAGAAAAATGGATTTGATATCTCACATATTTACAAATTGACTTTTGGTTGTGGATGATGCAGGGAGAGTATAACTGTGCAGGGGCTTAAAGAAGTTGAGTGATGCTGTCACATAATTTTATTGTTCATAAAATGGCATACATTAAAATGACAACAATAAATAAATAAAAAACAACAATAATACTAAAACAAAGCCAAAATCCTTACTGGAAGCCATAGAAGAGAATAGTTTCAGAACTAGAAGAAATAAATTCCAGAATAGTGAAATTATAATATTGAGAAAGCCAGCTCAATTGGTCAAACTGAAACAGTTACCACTTATATGGATCAGAACTTTCCCAAGGCCTCTTCACTATCTGTTATGGGCAACAAATCAAAATAGGAGGATGCATAACAAACAACCCACTATCCCTCTGAAGATAGTAGGTAGAGTGACATGTTATTAAGCCTACATAAGCTTATCAAGTCTTAACACAAACTGAGGACTCAGGGCAGCCTGCTCATTATCAGTAGTCATTTCTTCATTTATTTAAGGGATTAAAACCTTGGGTTTCAGATTATTTGCCAGGCAGCATAGTCGACTAACATTTACGCGCGATGATTACTGAATTTATGACCTCATCAGTTGGATGAAAAACTGATAGAACATCAAAGCCTTGAAGATCACAAGGTTCAATGACAGGATAAAGGAATGCACGAGCTCCATTCGCACTCCTGAGCAATAGAATAGCTCCAGGAGCCATGTGCTTAGCTAAGTGATCAATTGCCTGAGTCTTTTCCTTCTTTTCCATGCCTACTAGAGCTGCCAAGAAGACAACTTCATATTCCTTCAAGCCATTTGACACATCCATAACATCCGCGGTGTGGAAGAACATTCGCTTTGACAAGTCAGGATCTGATGAAACCAAGTTGAGTGCTTTGGAATTTGCCAAAGGGTCAATATCATAGTTATGAAAGCATGTAGACCTTAGGTGATAAGAGGCCAAGATTATTGAGCTGAGAGGGAGGGGACCAGAGCCAACAAATGCAACTTTTGTAGGTACTTGATTGCAATGTTTGATGAGCATGTTGAATTCTAAATGGCTAAGTTTGAGGTAATTGGAATAGTAAGGAAAGAGGCTGATATGGTTAAGTGGGTTGTCATGAGATGCAATGAAGGTAGAGAAATGACTTTCTAGGAGTCCCTCAGCTTTCCCACAAAGTCTAATTAGCTTAGACCTGATTTCTTGGACTCTTTTGCATAGCTTGGTAACATCTATGGGACATGGTGATGTACAAGTTAGTACAAGTTGAGTGAAGAGGGTGTTAATATGCTTAGAAGGATTGAGATTTTCTAAGCTTGAAATTTCATCATAGAGCTCACAAACCTTTCCCACCAAAACCTCTTGTTGATAGTCCATGAAGTGAAAAATTAAGAGTTGCTAAGCAAAAACTCCAGTCCCTTCCAAAAGGCTCCCTCCATGGGTAATTTATAGGCGTGTCTTTTCAAATAGATGTCCATTCATTACCATAATGTCCACTCATAGGATGGCATAATGTGATAAAAGAAAACATTTTTTAGTAAAATTCATAGTCCACTACAATTGGGCCGAGCCATAATGGTGAGGAGTCGGCAAGGAAAAGCAAAAATTTGTCTTATGTCCAAGAATATCATAGGAGTTCTTCACAGGTTCATCATTAGTAGTTACAAGCTAAGCATTAAAGAAGGTCATTGAAAAGCCATTACCTTGTGTAGGTCTAGTCAAACAAGTCATTGGAGGTAAATTTGCATTGTTTCAATGAAATGATCACTCTCAAATTTTTTTTTTGGAGAGAAATTTGAATCAAAATAATGTCACTGAACCGATACTTTTAGCAAATAATCACTCTCAAATTAATAGTCATACAGTTAGAAGAAACACTGCCCCCTAAAATAAACCATGAGAAGATAATTGTATATAGATTACATTACAGCCAACAAAATTTTGATAGGAAACTTCAATAGTGGTCTGCCATAAAGCCATGGTCTAGTCATGACTGACGATGCACTATGAGTTATGAGCAGGAGTGCAGGACCCTCATATGACTATTCCCACCACTGATCCAAGTGTATCGTGTCACCATGCAATGCTAAGAAATGGGATAATACAACAACGCCACGTTATTTATCTTTAAATTTCTAAATGATTTCAACATTGTTACGGGGTCATTTATACCACCATTCTTAAATCAAAAGGTGGTGCTAGAGGGCATCATAGAGAGTAATTCACCATATCTTCATCTACATATGTCGCAATATAAAAATTCACGATAGTGCAGTGTCGGTAAAATTTAAGCTTCTATGTTAGACCACTCCACATTAATCAACACAAAAGGCAACGCATTCATCAATTTTATGAGTCTAGTATGTCGACATTTCATGGCATCATAGTAGCTAGGTTCCCTGCAACTTTAAAATACTGATTGCTTTATGCTATTGCTCTCTGTATCTATCTTAATATTCTATTGATATTTGATAACCTTTAAGGAGACAAATCAGAACTCGTGCATCTGATCTTCACGGTGTTTTTTTTTTGGCTCAACATAAAAAGGGAGCTCGCTAGTGTTCTTAAAACCCCCGGCCCACTTGAACCCTTGTAAATGGCGTTGGACCACTTGTGCAGTCAATCGGGTGTGGCATGACTTGAACTATCAAACCTCATACTCGCAATGTGAATAGTGGGAGGGCTTCCTACCACTGAACCTACCACCACTGGGTGATCATCTGATCATCATGGTTGAATTAAGCCCCATCCATGCTTTTGCCCTTTAAATATATATCTTATCATGCTTCAGGCTCAGGCATTGGTTTGATGTAGTAGTTTCTGGCACCAAACTACGTTCATGGTCAATCTCACAGTAACTAGATAATAGCGGAAGTAATTGTCTTCCAAATATTCAATGATACACATTATTTAGTTGTGTAGATCCATGTTTGGTTGTTGAGAAAGCAACAAAAAATGTTGACCAACCCATGGGAACAATCATATCAAAAGTCAACTGACAGTGGTATCAAGGGCGGATCTACTCAAGGAGCAGTTATCTTGTGTGTCGGATGTATATGACATCCCTCTTACAAGCAAGTGGGACCCATGTCATATACATCCGACATACTAAATCCTTTTTCCTACTCAAGGGTCATATTTTTTTTCAAAAAAAATATATTTATATATAGGTCTAAATATGTTAAAAATAATATTATATTAAGTATAAATATGTAAAAAAAATAATTGGATTCTATAAACTATCCACCTTTAATTTTTTGTTAAATTCTTTTATTCTAGGCATATATATATATAAAGAATAGCATCTGCCTATATATTTTTGTTAATTTTGCTATTGTGTTGATGGTATCCAAAAAAAAAGAGAAAAAAACTCTCAGGTTTGAGATGAAGCGGTAACACAAGAAGATGTGAGAAGATGGAGGTGAGAATCAGGGATAATCTAAAATTTAAAAAATAAATAAATAAATAAATATATATATATATATATAATATATATATATATATATATATATTTAAAAAAATATATATTAAGGGCATTTTGGGAGTTTTGGTGAAAATTTCATTAAACAAAATTTCATTCCCTCCTATTCCTCCCAATTTTGGGGGAATGAAAATTTGGGGTTTGGAGGGAATAGGGAGGAATGAGTGTTCCATTCCATTCCCTTCACTTAAACTCCCAAACAAGGGAATGATCTTTCCATTCCCTCCATTTCCTCATACTTAAACTTTCCAAACAGGGGAAAGGAAATAATATTCTTAAAATATATATATATATATATATTTTTTTTTTTCCATTCCATTCCTTTCCCCCCTCCCCCACCCCCACCTACCTCTCATCTTTAAGTGACACCTAAACCCTCTCTTTCCCCAAAACTCATACACGTTAACATCAACTTCTTTTCTCTCTTCTTTTTCTTCCTCACTCTCTCACCCGAAAACTCCTTGCTCATATTCTCTAAAAAATATTTAGTAAGTCCTTTGTGGAAATCACTATCTTCACAGCAAAATCAAGCGCAAGAACTAATTAATGTAAGGGTTGATGGGCTTAAACAAAGTTAAAAGCAAATAGGTTCAAAGATGCTTGATTTATGAAATTAATTTAGGGTTTTTGATATTGAAGTTTTAATCTTTGAGTTTTGCTATGGATGTTTCTGGAAATTCATGTTGTTATGTGTACTTTGTTTGTGGGTTTGATGTTCTTCTTAATTCATGGTTACATGTGTGGCCATGGTTGATTTATTTGGCTTCTTGAGGAAAAATACCATATGTTTCTATTTTCTATAGTGAACAGAAAATTTCACGAAATTATGTGATTTTTGTAAAAATGAAATGGGGGAAACGGTTTGTTGGGGAATGTTATATTATTTGTCTAGCATGCGTGTATTAAATTTCACATGGAAATATGGCTATTTGGACACCTTTTGAGAATTTATAAGAAACTTGTTCAAATTTGTCATTTAGATAGATTCTGTGTTTGAAGTTTATAAAATAGATAGTAATTTACATATGTGAAATCCAGATATAAAAGATGAATAGAATGAAAGAGTTTTGAATTATCTTTAGAATCTTAAATCTGTCAAAAAATATGAGTATTCTGACTTGCATTAATTTTTATAAATTTTACAAAGACTTTATTTCAAGGGGAAACTTTATATATATTATATATTATATAATATATATATATATATATATATATAATTATTATATATATATATACTATATTAGTGTGCTCTTATGAAATTTCATGATATTTTAAAATGTTTTAGTAGGTCAAATAAAATTTATAAGGAAACTGCCCTGTAGGGAGACAAAATTCCTAGTACATGAATATAATGAAGAATTTATTCTTGCAATTGAGTAAGTGATTTGAGTTTTAATTTGGTATGATTATTTTTTGTCATATATAATACTTGGTTGAATTTTAGTTTTCCTTAATTTTATAATTTAATACCAAAGGAAAAGCATGAGCCATATGATCTTTATTTTGTTATAATATTTCATGATTTTATGGATGACGTATTTCATGTATGTGTTTGTATTTTGGGGAAACCTCTTGGAGGTGGGTTAGGAATTCTTGAGTTTCATGAGTATATAAGAAGGTTGAGAGTTTATGGTTTGATTTTATTAGGCTAATGAGTTGGTAGTAATAAACTCAAATCCTTGGTTTAGGTAACGAGAACTCCAAGACCTAAGGTCCTCCAAGCCTAATCTCTTCGTTCAGCTATCAGGTAAGGGATATGTGATATGAGCTTTTAGTAAGTTATAAAGTTATTTACAAATCTTATTATGCATTAAAAGGATTTGATAAGAAATATTTCATACAAGCATGTTTTGAATAAATATATGTTCATGAATAATTGAAATTCAAAATATGTGGATATAATATAGAAAAGTATTCAAAGAAAGATTATTTAATTGTTATGTTCTATGGTATGATCTGAACTCGGCTAGTATGGGTTAAATTACTGGCTTTCCATGGAAAGGGTTGTTACTGGCCATTAAGAAGTGAGCACTTTGTTGTAACCTCTCTCATGGTTAATGATAATCACATCGAATGGGTTGTGATATATGTTGATACTGAGAATATCTAGCATTGTGGGGAATGCTAGAATGTCTAGCCCAGAGTGCCAGAAACCTCACAAATTGTGACAGACTTATCAGATGGGCTAATTGAAAGGTTATTATGAATATGTATTTTATTTATGATCATGAGATAATAATTATGTGAAAATGTATTATGAATATTATGAAAAGTTATAATCTCTCATGACATAAGTTTATGATGAAAGATGTTTTATGTTCTAAGTATCCACATAATAGAATGTTTTGGTTTACATGTATTCTTACTAAATTCTCATATTACTAACTCTTACTGAGCTATGTAGCTCACCCTTAAAATTTTCAATACACATGTTCTTTTCTTGGAAGCAACAAGAGTATTAGAGGTGACAAGAAGACTGTAAATTATTTTGGCATGGATAGACCATAGAGGTCTTTTTGTTGTAAAAAGGGAATCAAGATGTACTTGATTTTTTTTTTTTTTTTTTTTTTTTTTTTTTAGTATGGATGTACATTTTTAGAATCCTAGCTTGTTTTATAGAAACCCTATTGTAGTGGTTCTAGGGTTGTGTATATGTAAAGAGGTTAGAAAATGTCTTAGTTATATGTGATATTTAGTGTACTCTTAAGTTATAAATATCTTAATATATGTATATTTTGTATATATAAGTTATAAATATCTTAATGATATGTATATAAGTTTGATTAAAATAAATAAATAAACATTTTGAGGTGTATTTATTGTACCAAATTATTTTGGATAATTGTCTTCATGTTTGATTTGGTTCGTGTTGATATTGAGTTGGACTTGATATTAACGACAATCATTCTCTTAAATCCAAAGTACGGGTTTGGGTCATGACAAGTATTTATTGTACTGATACGTAGACTGGTACCGAATCACTTACTAAAATTAATGTACCACTTCAAAGACTGGAGTGTACCGGCCATTACGAGATATATTTCGGTTTCAACCAAAATTTAAATATCGAATCGGAATTTGAATCACCTTCAATTTTAAAGTTTGCGTCACACAACCACTTTCTTATGTTTCACTCGCACAACCAGAGACAGACCCACGAAGGAACCAATGGGGGACATGTCCCCGACCATTTATATATATATATATATATATAATTTTTAGGCCCCAAATATATATGATTGATTTTTTTTCCAAAAAAATATAATAATGTCATAAATTATTAAAAAAAAAAAAAAATTCTAATCTCATCCATCACGTCCCCAAAAAAAAAAAAAATCTTAGGCATTTAGAAAATGTCAAATATCTAACATTAATTTTGTTGTGTATTATTGTGCAATAAATTATTACAATAATTTTGTTGTGGTTTGTAAGGTTGTGAGATATTTTTGTTATTCATTTTTTAATTAGTAAAACTAATTAATTTTTATTAAAAGACTATTGGACATATAATAAAATAATCAATATAAATTTATTTTATTTGTAGATCATGAAAAGTCAATTACAATTTTGATTTTTTAAAGAAAAAATACAAATAATTCAAAAGTCAATATGATGATGCATCATTGCCAAATTATAATATTGATATCCCAATTTTTGAAAATTATCTAACAAAATAATAATAATCAATCAGGCAATCAGCCCATTAACCTCGCAAAAATGATTCAATTAGCCCATTAACCTTCCACTTGCATTAAAGGACGACAAAAAAAAAATGAAGACTTTTTTCCCTAGAGCCCCGGGCCACTTGAGTTGTTAGCTTTGTTTAGTTTTAATGTTTTTTTTTTTTTTTTTTTGAATGGATTTACAATCTTTTGTCAAATTACCAGTTTCCCTTGGGTCACACGTGTAAGGCACGTGTCTGCCTTTTATATAAAATATTATATAGAATATATTTGTAATATAAAGCAATAAGTGAACTTTTTTTTAGGCAAGCAATAAGTGAACTTGGTATCAAGTAAGTTGTTGGGCACTGTAAGATTCAATAAAATATAATGTGACAATATCTCTAAATATAATTATTATTGCCCATCTAAATGTTAGAGTACATTTAAATTCTATTGAGCTGAGAGGGAGACCAGAGCCAACAGATGCAACTTTTGTAAGTATATATATATATATATTATATATATTATTTTTTTTATGAGAATTGTTATTTCCGCACCAAAGGATGCTATTTCCACACTAATGATAAAATAACACATTTTGGTGTGGAGATAATACCACCCTTTTTTCTTTTATGAATAACTTTTGTAGGTACTTGATTGCAAATGTATGATGAGCATGTTGAATTCTAAATGGCTACGTTTGAGGTAATTGGAATAGTAAGGAAAGATGCTGATATGGTTAAGTGGGTTGTCATGAGATGCAATGAAGGTAGAGAAATGACTTTCTAGGAGTCCCTCAGATTTCCCACAAATTCTATGTACAAAATGAAATAACACCCATGATAAGTCATGAAATATTACTTATTTACATGTATTTTGGAGAGATTTTATTGGGGTTGTGTTGCATTTCATGTCTAATTACACTTAAATGGATGTTTGTTGTTCAATTCATTGAATTACATGACTTATGCATTTAAGTGTATTAATTTAATCCCTTATATGTTAATTTGGGCTATGTTTGATTGTAGGCACAAGTTAGATCAAATTGGAGTTAAATATCACAAGCTGGAAGGAGCAAAAGAGAAGAAAAGAGGTGCAAATTAATGTTTGAAAAGAAAAAGAAAAACAAAGCCCACAAGCCAAAAGGCCCACATGGCCACTAAAGCCCACAAGCTCACATTATCCATTGTACTCGCATCACACAAGATCACTACTCAAAGGAGCTTTAATGAAATTCACGTGGGAGCTTTGCTTTGGCTATGGATTGCACATCCTCAACACTTACCCGCATTACACATAATCATTTGGAGCCTTAAGTGAATTTTTCCTTGTCGTGGATTGCATTGCATGCTTTCTTTTTTTACCGCATCACACTAGATTATTTTTCCAATGGAGCCCTAAATGAAAGAAGCGTGGATAGTAATTGGAGAGGAGTAGTCGCCAGGGAGCATTATTATTTTTTGGCTAAATTACAATTTACACCCTTTAACTTTGGTCAAAGTTCAATTCAGTCCTCTAAGTTTTGACCGTTTTAATTCAGTCCTCTAACTTTGATTTTGATTCAATTAAAATTTTCCATCCACTTCTGTTATCTATTTCCGTTAAGTGTCTTAAATTTTATTATATTTGAATTTTATAAATTAAAGAAATTCAAAAAACTAATAAAAATATTTTCCGAAATAAATAAATTAAGAAATTAATTTGTGAGGATTCGGTGAAGACAATCAATCCTTGGCATGGATCCAAAACCCACAAACCAGAATCCAATAAAAATTGGTTTTCGATTATAGCATCTGGGTCTTCTTTGTCTTCTTATTATTGTTCTTCCATTACTACTTGCTGCATATATTTCTACCCATCAACCCAAACTTCACCTTGAACGAATCAACCCAAGACTCCAAATTGACGTGAACCAGCAAGCCTACAGATTCAGGGGGACGATAGAATAATCTCACCAACAATCTCTTCATCCATGAAAACCAATCACCAGTAATTTCATCCCCAAAGTCCAAAACAAAAAAAAAAAAATAAAAAATAACACACGGCCAAATCTGGGATCAAAGCCGTTGCCCTCATGCCCTTGCCAATACCGAAGCCCCTGCCCTCACTTTGTCGTGCGAAGCCCGGCAACCTCGGCTTCCATCGCTGCCCTCCCCGATGGCGACGCGATGGTGGAGATCGTGGCCATGTGGCCCATTGAACCTCTCCGCTTTGGCTTGCCTTTGCTTCATTGAGGATGCTCCAAGGCTGTGATCGAGGGAGAGCTTTAGCAAAACATAGAATCAGAGAGAGAGAGAGAGAAAAGAAGAGAACGAGAGAGAGAGAAGAAATTAATGTTCAGAAAAAAGATTTTTTAAATATTTTTTATTAATAAAAATTTTTTGGGAAACTTAACGGAAATAGTGATGGAGTTAAACGAAAAAACTCAATTGAAGCAAAACGAAAGTTAGAGGACTGAATTGAAACGGTCAAAACTTAGAGGACTGAATTGAATTTTGACCGAAGTTAGATGGTGTAATTTGTAATTTAGCCTTATTTTTTTTAGTTTTCTTTCTAGTTTTCTCTCTAGATATTATTTTCTCTAGTTTTCTTTTTTCTTAGCCATGATTGGCTAAGCCTCTTGCTAAGGTTTCGGGGTGTTTCTCTATACTAGTATGATTCCTTGTAATCCCGATTAAAAAACCTTGTTCTAATAACAATTTACAAGTTGATTATTTTCCTTTTAAAAAGCTTTTGACATGGTTGAACTAATAAAACTCAGGAACACTATATTACCGGAGAAAATAAAGTGGCTAGAGTAATAATTAGAAAGACATTTCAATTTATAGATCACAATACCTAATTAAAACCATGCAATATTCCCCCTTAATCATAAGAAAAACATGATTGAACTTATAAAAAGTATGGAATAAAACATACATCAATTAGGAATTAATAAATTAACAATCAACTGTAATTTAGCATTAAAAATAAAAGGGACTACAACAAAAATTGATGTCGCTCAATAATAAGTGGTACCTTGTAGTATGTGTAAGGGGTTGTCGATCCTCAGGGAGTTTGTGTTTCAAAAGACAATGTAATTTAATATGCAAGAAAGGTAAGATAAATTTGGTTTATGGAAATTTTGTAAGTAATTTATGTAAAAAGGCACTAAGGTTTCGGGGTGTTTTTCTATACCAGTATGATTCCTTGTAATCCCGGTTAAAAAACCTTGTTCTAATAACAATTTACAAGTTGATTATTTCCCTTTTAAAAAGCTCTTGACATGGTTGAACTAATAAAACTCAGGAACACTATATTACCGGAGAAAATAAAGTGGCTAGAGTAATAATTAGAAAGACATTTCAATTTATAAATCACAATACCTAATTAAAACCATGCAATATTCCCTCTTAATCATAAGAAAAACATGATTGAACTTATAGAAAGTATGGAATAAAACATACATTAATTAGGAATTAATAAATTAACAATCAACTGTAATTTAACATTAAAAATAAAAGGGACTACAAGTATTCATACCGTTATGCAGAAAACATAGCCCCTAGCCTTAGCAAGAGGCTTAGCCAATCATGGCTAAGAAAAAAGAAAACTAGAGAAAATAATATCTAGAGAGAAAACTAGAAAGAAAACTAAAAAAAATAATAATGCTCCCTGGCGGCTACTCCTCTCCAATTGTTATCCACGCTTCTTTTATTTAGGGCTCCATTGGAAAAATAATTTAGTGTGATGAGGTAGAAAAAGAAAGCATGCAATGCAATCTACAGCAAAGAGAAATTCACTTAAGGCTCCAAATGATCCGGTCTAATGCGGGTAAGTGTTGAGGATGTGCAATCCATAGCCAAAGCAAGGCTCCCACGTGAATTTCATTAAAACTCATTTGAGTAGTGATCTTGTGTGATGCGAGTACAATGGATAATGTGAACTTGTGGGCTTTAGTGGCCATGTGGGCCTTTTGGGCTTGTGGGTTTTGTTTTTCTTTTTCTTTTCAAACATTAATTTGCATATCTTTTCTTCTCTTTTGCTCCTTTCAGCTTGTGATATTTAACTCCAATTTGATCTAGCTTGTGCCTACAATCAAATATAGCCCAAATCAACATATAAGGGATTAAATTAATACACTTAAATGCATAAGTCATGTAATTCAATGAATTGAACAACAAACATCCATTTAAGTGTAATTAGACATGAAATGCAACACAACCCCAATAAAATCTCTCCAAAATACATGTAAATAAGTCATATTTTATGACTTATCATACCCCCTAACTTGAATTTTGCTAATCCCTAGCAAACTAAAAAACAATGAAAACAACAAAACACAAATGAAAACAAACTAACAAAGCCACTTTCGCTGGCACTCTTGATTGCATTTAACATATGCAATAAGCCTTTAAACCCTGTAGACACCTCATTTTGCCACCTACATTACAATTATAACGTGAATGGGGCTTTACGGACTAAAAATCCAAAAAACGGACCCTGACAAGGAAATCTGTGCACATATAGGGTTTTTGGTCCCAGTTTGTTCTGGGCATCCGATTGATATAAAAATACATTCACACGAGTCGTTAGGTCAACACGATCACAACGACATGATTTGCACTCGATTTGGACTCCGGGCATTTCGGCACGAAAATCCGTGCATTTCTAGGGTTTCGACCCGATTTTTCTCAGGACATTCTGATCGACCCCAAAATAATTTTAAATGAGTCCTTAGGTCAACACGATCAAAACGACGCGTCATACACTCAAATCGGACCACAAACGAGAAAGTTATCGCTAATCGAAGTTTTAACATTTCGGGTACGCGTTAGCTTAAATGTGCATGCATACATAGGATTATATCTCACTCATGCATGCCAAAAATGCTTTTGGAAGGGCAGAAAAATCAGTTTTTCTGCCCATGCACGTTCCACAATGTATGGCCAAAAGAGGTAAGTTGAAAAAAGTAAAAAAAAAAAAGAATGTTTTAAATAACCCAAAATGGAGTGCCGGACGGCACTCTAATTTTTCAAAATAGTGCCGGCCGGCACTCCAATTTTTAGGCCGGCACTCAAAAATTTAATTCAAGTGCTGGCCGGCACTTGGATTTTAAAACACAGTGCCGACCGGCACTGTGTCCCTGGACCCATTTCTGCACTTTTTTTGTCTTTTTTTCAGCAAAGGGGGACAAAGCATGGTTGGCATGCACGTGAGGCAGCTGGTGGGGGGCAAAAAAGCAGCCCCTTCCACCCCTCTTTGACCCTTTCACACCCTTCTTTCTCTATAAATACAACCATGGTTTTCATGGCAAGGGGGTTGGAAAGTGTAAGAGCATTCCCAACGGAAAATGCATTGGATCTCTATTTTACAACTCTAAAAAGCCACTTTTCTATTTTAACTACCCACTCTTACAAAACAACTCCCATCCCATTCTCTATTTTACAATACATCACATTAAAATATTATAAAATAATTCCATTTTTTATATATTTTTTTTCACACCCCAACCAAACCCACGGCAGCCGATCAACAGCAACCGCCCATAACCCCCACATCCGACACAATACATCACATTAAAATATTATAAAATAATTCCATTTTTTATATATTTTTTTTCACACCCCAACCAAACCCACGGCAGCCGATCAGCAGCAACCGCCCATAACCCCCACACCCACGTCGGAAAACCCAAACCCACAACCACCATACCCACGCCGGCAAACCCAAACCCACCACAACCCATTTTGTCTGCAACCACGGCCGAGAAGAGGGAGAGAAATCAAATCCGGAAACCCCATCACTGCCGGCAAACCCAAACACAAACCCCATCACCGCCGGCAAACCCAAACAGAAACCCCACCACCGCCGCGAACCACCATCACCAACAGATCCGGAAAAAACCATCACCGAAAACCACCAACCCACAACCAGCGAACCCAAACACTGCCGGCAAACCCAAACACAAACCACCAACCCCATCACTGCCGGCAAACCCAAACACAAACCACCAACCCACAACCATCACCGGAGAGAGAGCAGCGCAGAGAGAAAGAGAAACGGAAAGAAAAAGGAAGAAAAAAAAAAGAGGAGAGAGGAGAGAGAAGACAGAATAAAAAACGAAAAAAAATTTATACACATTGCTACAGTAACGTGTAAAAATACACGTTACTGTAGCGATGTGTAAAAGCCGGAGTTAAAGTAGAGGGTGGGCTGGGAGGGTTTTTTTGTGCTTTTTAGCTACAGTACCATCTATTTTAACAAAAATCCTACTTTTACAACTCCACTGCGAATGCTCTAAAGAAAAATTAGAGAGCAATAGGGAGAGTTTTCAAGAGTGTTTTGAGCAGAAAAATTCTTTGAAGCAAACCCTCCTCTTCAAGGTTCTAAAGCTCTTGAAGGTTGAGAAATCTTTTAGATTTAACTCACCCTTCATTATCTTTGGAACCAAGACTTGGAAAATATTTGCACTTAAGCTTTCTTAAACCAAAATTCCTCTCCAAAAGTCTTAAAGGTTTTGAAGGTTGAAAAAATCATTTTGATTTGGTTCACCCTTCATCATCTTTACAACTTAGGTTTGGAATTATTTTTCCACCAACCCACATACTCAAACACTTCTTAGGATTACCCATACAACCCACAAATTGTATACACATCCTTAAAGTCATTGAGTCACAAAGCTCACAACCACACAAGTTGTGAAGCACATACTTGATTTTAATTTTGTTTTGCATGCGGGTTAGTTCTCTAACCCATATGATTTAATTTTTGTGTGCTTACATTATGCTTTAATTTATTGTTCTTACATTATGTTTTAATTTCTTGTGTTTATATTTACAAGTTCATTATGATTATGTGTTTAAGCTTACAACTATAACATGAACATCATATTGCAACCAACATAATAACAACATGGACAATTAAAATTAATTTGTTTGCACAACATACACATACATGCATTGACATTACAACATGCTTGGCCATTTTTAATATAAGAGGACCGATGTAAATCGGGCAAAATGGGGTGCCTAATACCTTCCCATTTTGTAACCAAGCCTCCGAACCAAAACCTTGGTTTGCATACATAGTGCCTTACAACAACATTTTATTTTCTTTTTACATAGATTGTAACTAGGAAATTCATACAATATTATTTTCTTAGATTGTATTCTAGGGGAATTTTATTTGTAACATTTACACACACTATTTCATTTAGCAATTGTACAAATTCTAAAATGGAATAAAAGGGGATTACATTACTCTTGTCTTTGGAATTTCTTAATTTGTCCTTTAAAATAAATTAAGTGGCGACTCCACAAACAACATGTCACATCGACTTTCAACCTCGAGGGTCGATTAAAACATTAAAGTTTTCATCCCATCATTTGAGACACGCTACCAATTTAATTTCCAAACCGAAACCAAAATCACTTTAAACAAATTTTGGGGTTTTCGCCTCAGGTTTGAGAAAAGGGGCGAGGTTCTCACAGTGGCGACTCCACTGGGGATATTAGAGGGCTTAACTTCATAAAATATATTAAGCTTGGCCAAGCTTTGTCATGTCTTTGCATTTTTGTGATTTATTGCTTTCCATAAAAATTGTTCATGCACCATGTTGGCAAGTAAATAAATACATAAAGCCCGGAAGCCCCGATAGCCTAGTCATGGATCACGGTCTTCATGAGACTCGGGTACCCTTGATGAAGTTACCACCCCATAGCGTAGTATCGATTTTGATCATTTCTTAATCAATACGTTAACGGATAAACCGTATCGTTTGAACCAACGTGATGCTCATGGCATCACAAGTTGGGAGATACAATGTCCTAGCTTGTGGGTTCCCTCTTTGCCTACCTTCTACCCATGTAGAAAAACCATAGAACTTTTCAATAGGCTTGACCCGGTAAAAATATGTTCATGCCTTGTTTGATTATAACATCTTGCTGTTTGAACGTTGGTTTGTTGTTTGCTATATGATATATTGCTTACACCATTAAAAATGTTCAACACATAAATCAAATGAGTAAATATTTTTTTTACGCCGTAAGGCCCGACAAGGCTTTATCAAAATGATCAAATGTTTTCTATGCCGTAAGACCCTACAAGGTCCAAACGAATGAGCTTTTTTTTTTAACATAAGGTCCAACAAGGCCTAGATATAACAAATGACGTTTTGGAAAATTAAAATGCATGTTTTAAATAATACCTTGAGTGGTTAAAATTTAATACACACGATGCATTACATTTTTTGAAAAAAATACACGTTGTAAAACACCTTAAATGGTTAAAATATAACGTATCACATATTCATAATTGAAAAATTAAAATGCATGTTTTAAATAATACCTTGAGTGGTTAAAATTTAATACACATGATGCATTACATTTTTTGAAAAAAATACACATTGTAAAACACCTTAAATGGTTAAAATATAACGTATCACATATACATAGTTGAAAAATTAAAATGCATAATTTAAATAATACCTTGAATGGTTAAAATTTAATATACACGATGCATTACATTTTTGAAAAACATACACGTTGTAAAACACCTTAAATGGTTAAAATATAACGTATCACATATTCATAATTGAAAATTTAAAATGCATATTTTAAATAATACATTGAATGGTTAAAATTTAATATACACGATGCATTACATTTTTAAAAAAATACACGTTGTAAAACACCTTAAATGGTTAAAATATAACGTATCACATATACATAGTTGAAAAATTAAAATGCATAATTTAAATAATACCTTGAATGGTTAAAATTTAATACACACGATGCATTACATTTTTTGAAAAAATACACGTTGTAAAACACCTTAAATGGTTAAAATATAACGTATCACATATTCATAATTGAAAAATTAAAATGCATGTTTTAAATAATACCTTGAGTGGTTAAAATTTAATACACACGATGCATTACATTTTTTGAAAAAATACACGTTGTAAAACACCTTAAATGGTTAAAGTATAACGTATGACATATACATATTTGAAAAAAAAAATATAAATGCATATTTTAAATAATACCTTAAATGGTTAAAATTTAATACACACTATGCATTACATTTTTTTAAAAAAATTACACGTTGTAAAACACCTTAAATGGTTAAAGTATAACGTATGACATATACATATACTTGAAAAATTAAAATGCATAATTTAAATAATACCTTGAATGGTTAAAATTTAATATACACAATGCATTACATTTTTGAAAAAATGCACGTTGTAAAACACCTTAAATGGTTAAAGTATAACGTATGACATATACATACTTGAAAAAAATTAAAATGCATAATTTAAATAATACCTTGAATGGTTAAAATTTAATATACACAATGCATTACATTTTTGAAAAAATACACGTTGTAAAACACCTTAAATGGTTAAAGTATAACGTATGACATATACATATTTAAAAAAAAAATTAAATGCATATTTTAAATAATACCTTAAATGATTAAAATTTAATACACACTATGCATTACATTTTATTGAAAAAAATACACGTTGTAAAACACCATAAATGGTTAAAATATAATGTATCACATATTCATAATTGAAAAATTAAAATGCATGTTTTAAATAATATCTTGAGTGGTTAAAATTTAATACACACGATGCATTAGATTTTTTGAAAAAAATACACGTTGTAAAACACTTTAATTGGTTAAAATATAACGTATGACATATACATATTTAAAAAAAAAATTAAATGCATATTTTAAATAATACCTTAAATGGTTAAAATTTAATACACACTATGCATTACATTTTTTTAAAAAAATTACACGTTGTAAAACACCTTAAATGGTTAAAGTATAACGTATGACATATATACATAGTTGAAAAATTTAAATGCATATTTTAAATAATACCTTAAATGGTTAAAATTTAATACACACTATGCATTACATTTTTTAAAAAAATTACACGTTGTAAAACACCTTAAATGGTTAAAGTATAACGTATGACATATACATTCTTGAAAAAAATTAAAATGCATAATTTAAATAATACCTTGAATGGTTAAAATTTAATATACACAATGCATTACATTTTTTAAAAAACACACGTTGTAAAACACCTTAAATGGTTAAAGTATAACGTATGACATATACATACTTCAAAGAAAATTTAAATGCATTTTTAATAACACCTTAAATGGTTAAATATAATAGATCATGTATACATAATTGAAAAATTAAAATTCACGTCCTTAATTACACCTTAAGTGGTTGAAATTTAACATATACATAGAATTACATTTTGTAAAAAAACAAATTTTTTGAATAACACCTTAAATGGTTAAAATTTAAATATATCATGAATTACATCTTAATTGATTAAAATTCACCACATTTTTTTATAACACCTTAAATGGTTCACATCTTGAATTACATCTTAATTGATTAAAATTCACCACATTTTTTAAATAACACCTTAAATGGTTAAAATTTAAATATATCATGAATTACATCTTAATTGATTAAAATTCACCACATTTTTTTTAATAACACCTTAAATGGTTAAAATTTAACAATATCTTGAATTACATCTTAATTGATTAAAATTCGCCACATTTTTTAAATAACACCTTAAATGGTTAAAATATAAAGATCATGTATACATAATTGAAAAATTAAAATTCATGTCCTAAATTACACCTTAAGTGGTTGAAATTTAACATACACATAGAATTACATTTAAAAAAAAAAAACAAATTTTTTTTAATAACACCTTAAATGGTTAAAATTTAAACATATCATGAATTACATCTTAATGGATTAAAATTCACCACATTGTTTAAATAACACCTTAAATGGTTAAAATTTAAACATATCATGAGTTATATCTTAATTGATTAAAATTCACCACACTTTTTTTTTAATAACACCTTAAATGGTTAAAATTTAACAATATCTTGAATTACATCTTAATTGATTAAAATTCACCACATTTTTTAAATAACACCTTAAATGGTTAAAATTTAAACATATCATGAACCACATTTTAATAAATTAAAATTTACCACATTTTTTAAATAACACCTTAAAGGGTTAAAATTTAAATACATCATGAATTACATCTTAATTGATTAGAATTCACCACATTTTTAATAATACCTTAAATGGTTCACATCATGAATAACATCCTTAAAGGATTAAAATTCACATTTTTGAATTACACTTTAACTAGTCAAAATTCATCAATTTTATCATACATTGGGTAATACTCTTAATGAATATGGAAAAAAAAAAGTTTAAAGTTTAGGTTGACATCGCTTGACATAAAGTTTGAAAAACAACATTTTTAACATGTCATTAGGTCCAACAAGACCTACGAAAAATAACATGTCTTTGGTAGGACCAACAAGGCCAAATAAAAAGAAAAATATTTTTCGACACATCATTAGGCCCAACAAGGCTTAAAGAAAATAACATTTTCTCACCTGCTGTTAGGCATGACAAGCCTTAGGTAAAACTTTTTTTTTAGTAAGGCCTAACAAGGTCTAAACCAATTATCATTGCCCGTTCGGTCCAACATGACCTGGGTAAATAATAATTTTTCTTAAGGCCCAGTAAAGCCTAATCAAATTGAATAACATGAGTCTAAAATGAGAGTCTTAAAGTATGCAGGATAAGGCTTGGACTCATGAAGAGAGGGGACGTTTGGAAGATTGTTCTTCACCATCTTCGAAGTTGAAGAGATTGTTGTTCAGTGATAGTCCAAGCCCAAGTGACTCCCAGTCCGAACAAGAATCACCAATTTCTTCCAAGAGCCTGTCTTTTGCCATGGGGGAAAGTAGTAATTCGAAATCCAATGAGTTGAAAGAATTGTTGCACACTTTGATCGTGGGCCAAACACAATTGAGAGAAGACATACAACAAATTTTCCAATATTTGCTATCTAGAGAACCTCAAGTTACGCCAGGGGGGTCCAACATCGAGAACAAAGTATTGGTTACAACGAGTTCGCCTATGACTGAGTCCGAGAAGAGGTTGCTCCAAAGGGTGGAGCAAATGGAGAACGTTATCAAAAAGACTTGTAGATTTGACGAGATGGTGGATCTACAGTCATTATCTCTTTTCCCCAAGGTTCGACTACCTCCGAAGTTCAAGATGCCATTACTAGACAAGTTTAATGGCATAGGTTGTCCAGTAACCCATCTGAAAATGTATACAAGGGCCATGCACCCGTTGGGGGCCGATGACGAGATTTTGGCACAACTATTTCAAAACACCCTTACAGGGGTGGCTTTGAAGTGGTTTTTCAATTTGAAAGACTCCCGCACCAACACTTGGGAAGACATTTGCTCGGAATTTTTCAAGCAATATCGGTTCAACAATGAAGTGGATGTTACAAGGAGGGATCTTGAGACTACCAAACAAGGTGCCAAGGAGACCTTCTTGTCTTTCATTACGAGATGGAGGGCAAAAGCCGTCCAAATGACCTCTCGGCCTAGTGAGGAGGATCAGTTGCAAATGGTAGTTAAGAATTTGTTACCTACCTACAACAAACACTTGTTTGCGCAATACTTCCCAACTTTCAAAGCCCTAGTTGCAGCTGGTACCCAAATTAAGGATGCTTTACAGACGGGTACAAAACAAGATTGAAGTTCAAAGCCTCTCAAATGGTAGCCCACAACACTTGAACTTCAAGGTCATATAAGCCCAAAAAATCACCCATGCTACAAAAGGCCACACAAGCCCAAACAGTCACTTATTCCACCAAAAAGCCACACAACCTTCACCATTCCCCATACTCCACAAAAGGCCACACAAGCCCAAACAGTCACTTACTCACCAAAAGGCACACAACCTTCACCATTCCCCATACTCCACAAAAGGCCCTACAAGCCCAATTTCCCAAACACTTACCCACATTTACAAAATGTCACACAAAACCCAAACTCCTAAACAGCTAATCATAAGCTCAAGATTCAAGTTCAAGGCCACATAGTCAACCATTCTACAAAGACCAACAAGTCTTCACTTCAAAATTCAAGACAATTCCGTAAGCCAACCGTTCTATAAAAATACAAGTCTTTAAGTGAAATTCAAGCTCAAGGTCGCTAACCCCATTCACAAAGACCTCACAAGTCTCTTGTCCACAAGGTTCACCCCTGGGCTTCCCCTGCATCACATCCCCTGGACAAACAAATACTCATGTGAAAACTTCATCATCCATCATTTGTTTTACAAATGCGAATGTTTTGTTTGAAAGCTTTGTCTGTCTATTGATATGTAGTGTGAAACCTGGGATCAAGAAAGACATCTTTAAGATGACACATTCTCAAGCTACAAAATCATAAATTGAATCACACCTCAATGGTTAAAATTTCACGTTTTGAATAACCAACATTAAAATTCATTGCTCAAAATTTGATCACAATCATCAAAAGGAATTTCAACAAACAACATTCTTCAAGACTCGCACTTCTTCATATCATTTTAAGAAAAAAAATTCAAAATTCTTTTTGAAAAATACTTTTGATAAGAAAATGAGTTCTTGGGTAACAATGACAAGCCGTGAGGTCACATATCGATAATCAATTTACATGGTAATAATCATTTTCATTCAACATATAAAAATTCGCCAACACACAAAAGAATGGGTCCTAAAAGGCAATCAAGGAAATTAATCATCGAGGAATCTCGAGTCGCTTCTTCCAAAATTCCTTTTTCTACATCCGTCATGATCTTCACATTCTTGCACATTCATTCAAAGTGTGTCCTAATAATAGGGCTTACAAGGGCCATCCATGCAAAAAAGAAATGAAAGCCCTTAGGTCGAAAACCTGAAAAGGCGACTAAGCAAAATTAGGGCTCCACAAAGAGATAAAAAAAAAAAAAAAAAAATCGAAGAAGGAACTCATCAAAAGAGCTCAAACGCTTCATGAAAAAAGCAAGCTCTACCAAGGATAGGAGGCCATTTTTCATTGAACACAAAATCATCCATGACAAATACAATCCATTGCGAGCCAACTTGGGCCTTTTAAAAAAAGAATGAGCCTTTTCTTTCTTGAAACCCAAAAACCAAACCTGGGGTGGGAATTCTAGATGTGCACAAAAAAGAGATTATGGTTTCTTTTCACAAGATTAAAATGTTAAAGAAAAAAGAACAAAAGAACAGAGACGTCTATCTTCAACAATGAGAAAGACAAAAGAACACTTGCTATAGACTTCAACATACAAAAAAAAAAAGAGTCTGACAAAGACGTCACACGAAGACAAGAAATGTTGAAAGCGTTAACACAAATACAGCGAAGACGTGATGGACAAAAGCAAAAAGAAGAAGTCACAAGGCAAAATTTAATCCTTAGAATGCACACTAGAGGTACAATTGGGGAATTTGAGCCTATATATCCTTCTTTTTCAAAGCCTAAACTCGGCCGACATTACAACCGATAAACCAAGCCTTCCTTGAGGTTTTGCTGGCTCAAGACATGAAGTTAGCTTTTCCATTGGAAGTAAAAAAAAAAACGCTCGCTAGGTTGAAAACCTGAAAAGGGCGGCCTAGGCAAAGTTAGAGCAAAAAAAAAATTGATGGATGGTCCAAACACCAATCAAATTTTCCTTGAAAATATGAATTGTCACAAAAAGTTCAAACCCGAGGCACACTTTCTTGTTGCAGTCATTCCAGTCTCTCTCCAAGACTTCAACCACACATCTTCAAACTAGGGGCATTCTCCCTAGTTTGTCGAATCCTCACTCAATATGATCTACACAAGATCATACATCTCCAAACTAGGGGCATTCTCCCCAGTTTGTCGATTCTC
>OU015772.1:774211-793167 GCA_907173295.1 Fagus sylvatica
TCAAAATCATAAATCGTATAAAAATATCATATCATATGTGTCATCATCAAAAAGGGGGAGATTGTTAGCCTCAAGGTTTCAATAATTATTAATTGGCTAATTAATCCAAGGACATTCATGTAGTTTTGATGATAACCATGATTTTAAGTTGTTCATTAATGATATTTTCATATGAACTAATGATTTATGTTTTAAAGCTTAATTTTGACTATTGATTTAATTGGACCAAGATGGCCAATTCAAATATCAAGCAAATGCAAAGTTGACAAGTTGCAAATTCATTGAAGATCAAAGTCATCAAGACTCAAGACAAAGAAATCAAGCTCAAAGACAATGATCCGAGACATATGAGAAGTAAGAGTTAGGTTTTGTAAAGTTTATTAAGATTTGATCTTTAAGGCTCAACTTTAAAACCAACTTCAATTGAAAAATCTCTTAAAGTTTTCAAAGACAAACTTGATTGGTTGAAATTCAAATGTAAGACAACCATATCAATTGAAAAATCTCTTAAAGTTTTCAAAGACAAACTTGATTGGTTGAAATTCAAATGTAAGACAACCATATCAATTGAAAAATCTCTTAAAGTTTTCAAAGACAACTTGATTGGTTGAAATTCAAATATAAGACAACCATATCAATTGAAAAATCTCTTAAAGTCTTCAAAGACAACTTGATTGGTTGAAATTCAAATATAAGACAACCATATCAATTGAAAAATCTCTTAAAGTTTTCAAAGACAACTTGATTGGTTGAAATTCAAATATAAGACAACCATATCAATTGAAAAATCTCTTAAAGTTTTCAAAGACAAACTTGATTGATTGAAATTCACATGCAAGACAACCATATCAATTATGGTTGAAAAATCTTAAGAAGAAAAGTTTTCAAAGAAAGCAACTTGATTGAAATTCACATGCAAGACAACCATATCAATTATGGTTGAAAAATCTTAAGAAGAAAAGTTTTCAAAGAAAGCAAATTGATTGATTGAAAATCAAGAAGAATGCAAGACAACATGATGGCTATAAATACTACCCTTTCTTCATTTCTAAATAAAAAGCATACAAGAGAAATCAAAGATAGAAAAGATAACATCTTATACATCAATCCATCCTTCTCAAGCTTATATTTTCATATCATTCAAAATCCTTGATTGAAAAATCAAATTTCTCTAAACACTTTTTGAGCCATATTGATCAAATCCTTGATATACTATTAGAGTGAGCATATTGTGTACAATTACTCTTTGAGAGAGCCTTATCTTGTACAACAAATACTTTGTTGAAACCATTGAGTGTTTTTGTTAGGGTTTTGGTATAAATCCTAAGTAGTGAAAAGGATTTTTCACTGGGTGGTTACTCTTCACCTTGTAAGGAAGATTTGTGGGTCTTGGTATAAATCCTAAGAGTGAAAAGGATTTTTCACTCGGTGGTTACTCTTCACCGTGTAAAGAAGATTTGTAACGGTCTTGATCTTCACCCGAAAGAAGATTGTCAAATTAGTGAATTTGGGAATCCTCGAGAAGTGATCTTGAGGCGGGGACGTAGGCGGGGAAGCCGAACCTCGATAACAATCACTGTGTTTGATTTTCTCTATCTCTATCTCTTACTTATTCAATTGCTTATATATGTTTGTGTTTGATTTTCTATCATATCTTATTGCAATTGAATTATGTTCTTAAATTTGTTTTTGCTAATTGAAAATAGTTTTTAATTCCGCATTTAAATCGAAAAAGTTTGCCTCAACCTAAATCACCCCCCCTCTTAGGTTGATATTTGGGTAACAAAGACCTCATTGAAGCAATCACCAGTTTTTTCACAAGAGGTCACATTTTCATAGAGATCAATCGCACCTTCATCACCCTCATACCAAAGTCAGATAAAGCAGCCAAGGTTAACCAGTTTCGACCAATTAGTCTCTGCAACACCATATACAAAATAATTTCGAAAATTCTAGCTGCAAGACTCAAGCTTCTTCTCCACAAAGTCATCTCCCCATGGCAATCTGCTTTTGTTCTTGGTAGAGTTATCCAAGATAACTCCATCATTGCTCATGAAGTCCTGAATACAATGAAAAAAAAAGAGTGGGTTTGTTGGTCTGATGGCTCTTAAAATAGATACTGAGAAAGCCTTTGATACAATGGAATGGTCCTTCTTGCTTAATGTTCTCTGTCTCCATGGTTTCGGCCCTACATGGATAAATTGGGTTAGCCAATATATATCCACTCCAACATTCTCCTTCCTTATAAATGGCAGTCCCTTCGGCAACGTCAAATCCTCCAGAGGCCTTCACCAAGGTGACCCCCTCTCACCCTTTTTGTATATTATCGGTGCTGATGTGCTTTCCAGACTTATCCAGAGTGTTGAATCTCTTGGTTCATTGCAAGGCATTAAAATATCCCCTGGCTACCCTCAAATTTCCCACTTACAATTTGCTGATGACCTTCTCATTTTTTCAAAGGCCAACCCCACTAATGCAGCCACCATTCTTGATTGCCTCGCCTCTTACCAATCTTGGTCAGGACAAAAGATTAATTACAGCAAATCAGGTGTCATCTTCAATAAGAATACTGTTGGACAGACATCAGCCAATCTATGTCATCTTCTCAATCTAAAAAAAGCCAGCCCCACTACAAAGCACCCTGGTCTTCCTCTTGAACTTAATAGAGCCAAATCATCCTCCCTAGACCTGATTGAAAAAATTCAGAATCGTGTGGCTGGTTGGAAAACCAAACTCCTCTCTCAAGTTGCAAGAATTACTCTCATCTCTAATGTTGCAGCTTCAATTCCCACCTACACCATGTCATCTCTGCTTCTTCCTAAGATCATATGCAACAAAATTGACTCCACCCTCTATGGTTTTTGGTGGGGAGCTGGCCTAAGGAAAAATCATATGTGCTTAAAATCTTGGAAATCTATATGTCAACCAAAAAGCTATGGAGGTCTTGGCCTCCGTAGAACTTTAGACACTAATTATGCCTTAATTTTCAAGCTTGGATGGTCACTAGCAGCAGAAGAAGACAAAGCCTGTGTGTCCTTGTTGAAATCTAAGTACCTTAAGGGAGTTCCTTTCATGTAGATAATCTCATCCCAAAATTGTTCTTGGCTTTGGAAAGGCATCTTAAAATCAAGGACTCTTCTCAGAAAAGGGTTATGCATAAAAATTGGAAATGGGCAACACACGGCTATATGGGAATCCCCTTGGATTCCCTCTCTTGACAACTTCATCCCATCAGCTCCAACAAACATTCATCCTTCCATCCACATGGTAGCTAATCTTATCATCCCTGATACCTTCCAGTGGGATAGAGGTAAAATTTCCACTCTCTTCGACCCATTAACCGCTTCCAAAATTCTAAATATCCATCTCTCCCCCACTAGTCAACTTGATAAATTATGTTGGGTCCCTAACAGCAATGGCATCCACTCAGTGAAATCGGCTTACCTCACTGACCAAAATGAGAGATTTACTACCACTGGCCCCCTAGCCAAATCTGATTGGAATTCCCTTTGGAAAGCCAAAATCAATTCTTGCCACAAAAACCTTATTTGGAAACTAGCATGGGACATCCTTCCAACAAAAGCCACCTTAGCAGCCCGTATCCCATCTATAGACACTACATGCCACTTATGCAATGCCTAGGTAGAAACTGCACTCCATATTTTCACCCAATGCCCCATAACCTAATCTATCTAGCTAACCTCTCCATGACCTATCCACCCAAACCGTCTCCCATTCACATTCATTTCTGACTGGGTTGCCTTCATACTCAACCTAGGGCAACATCTAAACCTCCAATTACAGGAGGCCCAATCATTTACTCTACTTGCTTCTGTTATATGTGACCAAGTTTGGTTCCATAGAAACAAAATGCTAATGAGTACCCAACCCTATCCAGCATCACCTACATCACAAACCAACCCTCCACCCTCCCTACCCCCACACCTTGCCCATGAAATACGCAAAATATTCCTCTTCCACCAACAAGCTGGGGAATTCTCCACCCAACATACCACCATCCTCACACATAAACCATGGTCCCCCCCTCCCCCTGGATGGCATAAGATTAATTTTGATGCTTGCTGTGAGGCCAAATAAACATATGGTAATCATATGGGAAGGATTACTCATACTTGGGTTAGTGTTGATTCTCATGGCGACGCTCTATGGACGGAGGCCAAAGCTGCTCTTTTTACTGTTTCAAGTGCTCTTATTACCGGATTGGATTCCATTATTTTTGAAGGAGATACTCTACAGGTCATCAACTCTTTACAGAATTTAGCCTCCGATCCTCATTGGTCTATTTCTAATATCATTAATGACATCAATGTATTTGTTTTATCTTTTTCATGTATTTCCTTTTCACGTGTTCTTAGATCTGCTAATGCTCTCGCCCACTCTTTAACGGCTTGGCCCACTTTTGTAACTGTCTTGGTGCCATTTCTATCTCTTCCCTTCTCTCTCATATTGTTTAGGCAGATTTGGTAGATGGTATTGACCCATGACTCCTTCCTTTTTTTAATACAATATAGTTTATTAAAAAAAAAAAAAAAAAAACACTCTTTTCTTCTTCTTTGTCGGCCTCTATCTTGTCTTGTCATTGTGTCTATCTTGTCTTAAAATATAAAAACAAATACTAGGCGTGTAGTTTAGACGTGTCTATCAGTTAAGTTAAGTGGCTGAAACTGAATGTTAATATAAAAACAAATATAAAAATAAAATAAAATATAAAAACAAACTGAATGCCAAACTTGCTCAAAGGACTAGACGTGTAGTTTGGGCTAAATCTTGACTGATGGCTGTCAATCATCTTGTAAAAGACAAAACCAAAAAAAAAAAAATCACCACTCTTAATTCTAAACAATATTTTCAAGGGTAAAAATGTAACTACATCTTCCAACAAGGCTAACATAAGAGATAAGAAGCACATAAAAGTCAGAAAGATTACAACTGCTCCACAAAACCGGAAGTGCAAAAGAAAATGAAAAGTGCAACAGAAAAATAGAAAACTTGTTGAAACGAAGAGCAAAACAGAAGAAAATGAAAAGTGCAAAAGAAAACCGACTCAAATTTTTTATTTTTATTTATTTTTTAAATAGTTATGATAACATTTAAATTTACGAGGTTCGTTTATGATGGTTACTCTCATCATCAGACCAAGACATCAATTAATTTGTAAGACATCAATTAATTTGTAATGCAGACGAGATTTGAAACAGTCCCTTTTTTATATAAGGTAAAGGTAAAGATATAAATCGTAACTAATATAATATTTATTATTTTAATGATGCATTATACATATATAAAGTAATCTGTTTTGCGACTCTTCCAGTCAGGTTGAGCCTAGAGATCAGCAGAGAGAATGGAGATGAAGCCGAGGGAAGAAGTGGAGAATAGCGGGATAATCGACACCTGGATGACGAAGCACCGTCTCCTTTTTACAGGAGCTACAAGGCACCCTTTCGTCCTTAGCATCCGAGATGGGACCGTCGATCCCTCCGCCTTCAAAACATGGCTGGTACTACTTTTACATAGCTTTGCTCATTTAGACGCTGTTTGAGTTTTCTCTTTCGGTGGATCCGCTATCTTAAACGGCGGCTTAAACCATTTAGGACACGGTTTTCTCAATTTTGTTGTCGTTTTTTTTTCATTATTATAAATTTTAAGAAAAGAAGACCAACTGTTTGGTTCACTACTAGAATGCAACGATGGCTAATTCTTATGTTGAGGTTGGACTTATTGCACAGTGTTTAAATTTATTGTTCCAATTTTTGTGAGTGATGCTACGGCTACAATTTTTTGTTTTTTTTTTTATAAGTGTGACATATATTATTGGTTAAATTATTATTTTTGTTCTAAATTTTGCATGATTTTTTTTTGTTTTAAATTTTAAAATTCGTTTTTATGTATGAATTTCGTCAAAATTTTTTTTTTTTTTTTTAATGACGAAATTCTATGTAAAAAATGAACTTTTTAAAGTTTGGAAAAAAAAATTACATGTAAAATTTAGGTACAAAAATAATAATTTACCCTATATTATACAAATGAAAAAGAGAAGCCCAATCTATTTGAAGAACAAAGTGCAGAAAAGAGCAGAGATGGGAAGAGCCCCTCAACCATAGTTATTAAACCCGGACCGGACATTAACCCGGTCTAGGAACTGAGTGATTGGGTCACTGGTTCAACTAGTGGGTCACTGGTCGAACTGCAGGTTCAAATACAAAATTTAAAAATATATAAAAATATAAAACTAAGTTTGAGAAATCATAAAATAAATAATTAAATTGAAAATAAGTACACCTAAAATAATTAAAATAAATAAATGTCTTAAAATTCTAGAAACTAAAGCATATCTCAAACTCATAATGTAATAATACTGTTAAATTGCAACATCCAAATAAATTATAAAAATAGAAAAATAGACCCAAAAGAGTAATTTTGAGTCCTTTATAGTTTTTAATTCATTGGTAATTACCAAATAATCCAATTTTGAATAATATAAAAATAGAAAAGTAGACCCAAAAGAATAATTTTCATAAAAATTGCAATCCAGCCGGGTTGCAATAACCCAACCGGATTACACGGTTTGCACAAAACCCACTGAGTTTTAGTGGGTTTTTGCTGGTCAATAGCATAAATGGTTTAATTAAAAACCTAAACTAGCTTAGGTGCCGATTCATCAAGTTACCGGATCGACCCACCGGTCCGGTCCAGTCCAGTTCAACAACACTGCCCTCAACTATTACAAAAAGGAGTGAAACTGCATGGGAGTGGGCTAAGCAATTAGCTGATCTGAATAGTGAAGTCCTAGGCTTGTTGGTGAAAGATTGGGCCTCCTGCAATTGGATGTTTAGATTTTTGGTATGATTGCTACAATAATTTTTGTTGCATTTTACATACCCTATATAAAGCGTCAACTTTTAAAATTCAAAACAAAAAAATAATAATAATTAAAATTTTATTTACTATATTGTTGACGTGACAGCAACAAAACAATCACATTTATTGTTATCGTCCAAGCTTTTTGAGTAAAATTTGTAATAGTTTAACATTTTTCAATTTTTATTCATTAGTTAGTGCTAGAGACCAACATTTTTTTGTTTGTTTTTTGAGTGATGCTAGCATTGTTAGGTACTACAATTTTTATTACATTAGTTTTACACACTCATGCGTCAACTTTCAAACAACAAACAAAAAATTAAATAAGAAATTGTTTATTATGTTATTGATAATGACACTAGGGATGGTCCTGGGCAAGGGCGAGGTGGGTGACCGCCCTAGGCTCACTTCAAAATTAGGCCTCATCCCAAATTTTTTAAGGCTCTTATTGAAAGGTTTCAATATATTTATATATACAAAAATTAAAAAGTCTCATATATTTAAAACAAGTTTTAAATTAAACCTAATAATAATTTATTTCTCTAACCCAAGTATGTATGAGAACAATTTTTTGTATTTATTTGATGTGAAGAAACTAATTTCACTAAATTATGATAATTTGAAAAAGTATTATGTTAATCTTGAAGGTTTTTTAAAACCTGATAATTTTTTTTATCTTGATGGTATTGATTTATTTTCAGACTTAAAAGTCTTACAAGAGATTTTACCAAAAGAAAAAAAAGACAACGACAAATATACTTAATTTTATCAAAAATTGAATTGTTCCAAATGCATTATTGCATATAGAATATTATTGACTATACTTGTCACAGTCGCATCCGTTGAAAGAAGTTTTTCAAAGTTAAAATTATAAAAATCTTACTTGTGATCAACTATGTCACAAGAAAATTAAATAGATTAGCCATATTATCTATTAAACAAGATTTGTTAGAAAATATTGAATATAAAAGTTTAATTAGTAATTTTGTAGCAGAAACCGTATGTAAAGTAATTTTTCAATGATTTTTTTTTTTAAGATAGAAGGCCTCATTTTTTTACACCGTCCCAAACCTCATAATTCTCAAGACTGGCCCTGAATGACATGAATCATATTCATTTCTACTATCAGTTTGAAAGACTCTACTAATAAATTTGTTGTACATTTAGCTTCTTCTTTTTTCTTTTTTGCAGGAACAGGATTACATATTTGTTAAAGCGTTTTCCCCATTTGCAGCAAGTGTTGTGATGAAGGCATCGAAGGAATCAGATGATAGTAGTGATATGGAAGTCATAATGAGCGTTATGTCTTCTCAAAAAGCTGATATGCGGTTGAAGAGTGAAATCGTCAAGTGGGGTGTTCAACCATCCGACATTGTCCCTCAAAAAGCAAATCTAGACTATTGCAGGTATATAGATCAAAAAATGGTTATTGCAGGTATCATTTCGTCTGCAATACTATTATGACGTATCATATCGTCTCTCATACTATTATAACGTATAGATTTTAATTCCTCCCAATATACATTATATTGGTTAATAGTGATATTTAGGATATTATAAATTTTATTCTATAATTCTTAATTCGATGTGTCAACCTCTAAATATAAATTAAAAAAAAAAAAATTTACTTTGTCATGTTATTATTGATGTAACACTAATCATAATAATTGACATGTCAGTTTTTAAGCCCTTTATAATACATTTAGCATTTTTCTATTGGTTATTGGTTTATGCACTCTTTTAGAAGGCTTGACAAACAAATAAAGCATGATCTTGGTGAACTACTTTATCTCTCTCTCTATATAAAAACAGAGACCATAAGCGGTAAGAGTTTGAGAGGTTATGTCAAGTGACACACTTGAGATTTTGTCAAGTACAAAACTCATTAGCCTTCCACCTTATCTTTTAATTAATACCATTCAATGGTATCATTCTTCTAACCTAAGCATATGTTTAAACAATATGTGTTAAACAATTTACATCAACTCTTTTTAGTGGCTCCATTGGATTTGTATTTCCCTATTTGATTACGGTGGATTGATTGAAATCCGGCACGTGGAAATGGACAAATATTGTTGAGCCACGTAAAGTCTCGATATTTCTTGTGTAATTGTTTTTCTTATTTACTCACATTTAATTTATTACTACTATTTTGTTAGTTTGGCATAATATAAATTTCACAATTTCACTCCTTAGCCAACATTCCAACAGTGTCTTGCTAACGTGTATACATTGCTAACCAATCACACATGTTTCCAAGCTAGTTAACATTAAATCATCAACAATATTAATTAGATGTTAGCAAATATATATATATATATATATCCATGAATAATAGAAACTTTCATTTTTGGATTCAATGATTTACTAATTTGGAAAGTTGACTTTCAAATCAAAATAGCCTAAAACTCATATTGGTATAATTTCAACATAAACATCTGCATTTTTTGTCGTATTAATTGGAAGTGGGCATAATCATTAAAACCCTAAAATCACAATTCACCTGTACCAATACATAATTCTAAATTAATATTTTGTAATAAATTTTTGTTAACTCAAGAGATCAAATTCGTGTAATTTATCACTCTAAAAAGCTAAAATGAATAGATTTTCAAGACACATCCAACCATTTACTTCAAATTCTTACCAAAACAAAAAGCGAGAAAATGAAGTTTCATTTTCATAATCATACTACAACTTATAACATTTACAGTGCATGGCGCGGTTCTCTACTGGTGTAATCTAATTATAGTGCTTGGCTGAATTTTCCAATGCCTATTTGAGTTTAGTCCATACAGTCCGTGGTTGTTCCACTGTTTCATGTTATATAGCATGTCCTAGCCTGAATAGTGGTCTTATTAGCCAAAGACCGTAATCTTTCTGATTGCCTATGGTGAAGCTGATCCTCCTAGTTAAGGTCTTTTTTATGTCACTATTTTAGGTTATATTGTACTTATAAGCATTTCTACAAAATCCCTCTAGTATTTGTGTACTTCACTTTGAACAAAAAATTGAGATGACTCTAGAAGAGGCTAAGTACAACCTGGTTTCTGCCAAAGGTAGTTTTTGTTAATTTAGCTTATGTAGTTTAACATCATCAATTCTGTTTTCTTTTCATTAAAGATGAGATCTTAATAGGCTTTTGAAGGCCATTCTGTAGAAAATTAGGCTTTCTTTGGATTCTGTTTCCGGATTCATTAGTATAGTTAAAATTGAACCGTTACATGGTCTCTTACAGATTTCTGGAGAGTTTGATGAGCCCAGACGTTGAATATACTGTGGCTATCACAGCCTTTTGGGCCATCGAAGCCGTATATCAAGCAAGCTTTGCCCTATGCCTGGAGGATGGTTCCAAGACCCCTGCAGAACTCAGGGAGACTTGCCAAAGATGGGGCAATGACGGGTTTGGTCAGTATTGTAATTCTCTTCAGAAAATTGCTAGTCGGTGTCTAGAGAAGGCACCTGATGATGTGCTCACGAAAGCTGAAGTAGCATTACTAAGCGTTTTGGAACATGAAGTTGAATTTTGGAACATGAGCCGTGGGGGGCCTGGATCAGCCTCAGCTTCAGAAACCTCACATGATAAGTGAGCTGGTGGTTCTTGTTTAATAGAGTGTGTACTATATCTTACTGAGTAATCTAAGATGGTGGTTAGTGTGTAATAGAGTGTGACATAGAAAAGATGCATAGACAAAATAATGATACTCAATCTTCCAGTCACATGATCTGAGTGTGCTGGTGGTTCTTGTTTAATAGTGTGTGTACTATATTGTACTGAGTAAGATGCTTAGAAAATATAATGATTACTCAATCTTCCAGTTAGACAATGATGCATCTCACTTGTTTGTACTATAATATTTCGTCAATCTTTGTTCTATAGGATCCATCAAAACATGTATGTTTTGGTTCTTCCTCATCCTTCCCTTTACTTCCTCTTCCTTGGTTAGGAGTAGTTAATATATACTGAACTTATACATGCTTAAAAGCTGGTTGCATATGGAGACGCAGAGTGTGTGAGATTGTACACTGATGCTTCAAAATGTAGTAATATGTGCTCTCTCAGTTTTGTAAGTTTTGTGACAACAATCCGTGGACATATTTTCCTTCACAAGAGTAAAACCTATTTGATGTTCTCAGTTTTATTAGTTTTGTGACATCACTTACTGGATATATTTTCCTTCACAAGAGAAAAACCTATTTGATGTAAAGCACAACAGGTGACATTACTTTGTGGATACATTTTCTCTCACAAGAGTAAAACCTATTTATTGCAAGTACAACAGTGAAAAGGATTTTAAAACCTGGTCCAGTAGTGTTGCATTTTTAGGAGAGAGTCGTTGGTGGTTCTAGTTGTAGTGGCTCTTTTTTCTTTTTCTTTTTATGCCAAATAATGAAACTTTATTGAGAGAGGTCCAACGGGCAACAAAGTGGGTCAAACAATTGTTTTCTTTTTATTTTTTGTGCCAAATTCTGTTCTTGCTGCTTCAAGCTCTCTTGGAATTACTGGGCTGGACTTCTTTAACACTTTATTGAACATTTGTA
Source organism: Fagus sylvatica (assembly GCA_907173295.1). Taxonomy (NCBI): domain Eukaryota; kingdom Viridiplantae; phylum Streptophyta; class Magnoliopsida; order Fagales; family Fagaceae; genus Fagus; species Fagus sylvatica. The sequence continues at coordinate 785,633 of OU015772.1, forward strand.
TGATTATTAGAAGAACATTGGGCTCTCTCAGTCATAACAGTGTGGCTGTAGTTTAGTGGTAAGAATTCCACGTTGTGGCCGTGGAGACCTGGGCTCGAATCCCAGCAGCCACAGAATGTAATACTTTTTGGTTTTTCCAACTTTGCTGCTTCTCCAAGTGAATGCACTTCCTTCTCTTGTACGTAATATGGTCTTACTCAGTGCAGAAAGCTTACTTATCAATCTTACATAATGCCCAGGCTCCTGCATCTTTGAAAACAATGAGAATCTGATTGAATTTGTACTATTATGATTGTAATATTATGAAGAAAGTGATGTTAGGATATTACAAATTTTAGTATAAGCTTTACAAATTGATTTGTCTAACTTTTTTATTTTTAATCTAAAAGATAGAGAATGTATAAACTTTTGAACACAAAACAGAATGATAATTAATAGATATATTTATTATGTCATGTAAATAATATTAATCACATATTCACATTCATTATCATATCAACTTGTAAAGCTTTTGTAATAAATAGTAGAAACATTAACATTTGCCTTATGAATGATACAAACAAACACAATATCTATCACAACAAATAAATAAATACTGATTCTCTAAGGGAAAACCCAACGATTAAATATTTTTATTCATCAAACAAAAAAAGTTACAAGCATTGGATTATATTATTAAGATGAAGACACAAAAGGAGAGGACTCATGCTTACAAAGACACAAAAGGAGAGGACTCATGCTTACAACCTTACATATCACTACTAAGGGAAACTGTTGCATTATATTCAGCAGTGACATCCCATAGTCTTTCTGCACCGAAATTGAGGGGAAATTTGGGCTGCTTATTTGGGAAGAACAAGCCAAAGTTTTTCTCCAACTCTGGTTCTTTCTGATTCTCATTAAACAAGGCAAATAGATAGGTCTCTATAGCTCTGCCAGGCCTCTTTGGTGTACCCCCTTGGACATGCCCAATCAAATTTGAGTAATAAGTTCGTGCATTATCAAATGATGTAGCAAATCCACCTGCTGATGGCCATCCACTCTCTGACACAACAATCTCCAATGAACCACCCCAAGCCCTCTCAAGAGCTGAGTACAAGGAATCTATCATTGCATCAAAAAGGTTTTGGTATCCATTAGAATCATCCCATACAACAACTGATGGGGAAGTGAACAAAGCATAAGGAAGAGAAATGTCACGAGGATTTCCAGCATAGCTAAAATAAGTGTACACATTGGCTAGCAAAGGTGTCTTAGCATATACTAGATGGCCAATAATTGGGTCCAAATATGATCTAACATCATCTCTGAAAGCTCCTTGTGATGGAGGGTAGGAATTTCCCATCAAAGTCATGTCAATTGCAATTGAAACCTTGATTTGGTCCTGAAGGCCGGCAGATCTAACTGCGTTGAATACGTTCACCAAGGCGGGGAGAACAAATTGTGCTAACCCAGATGTGCCTCCATTAACAGGACTCACTTCATTTCCAACTGCAATGTATTGAAATCTGACACTAGGCCAGAAGTTCAATACATTTCTTTGTACCCATGCTTGTGCATCGGAAGGGTTAGCAAGGCTTTGAAGGTCTGAGTTTGGGACACCTATCATGACTTCAATGTTTGAGTCTCTAAGGGCTTGTAGAACTGCTTGATTCGGATCATAGATTCTCATTCGATTGATGTTGTTTGATTTGTAAAGAGATATAACTTCTTGCACAGATGGTAGATCGTTGCCAAGCATTCCATAACAAACGCCTACTGCTTGTGCACCTGCATTCAGAAATAACATTAATAAAAGTAATAAAAAACGACATGCTAATTAAGAAAAATAATAGAAAGTATGACTTCGGATAACATAGAATGGTGGAAATGAATAGATGTGGTCGACCCTGACTAATCTATTGAGGATCCATAACTGACCCAAATTTTTTGGAACTAAGATTTGGTTATTGTTGTTGTTGTTATCATCTATGTAGTGGTATTACCAGTCATATTTATGACTTGGGCACATAAGGGTACTATGGATCATTTGCTAATTCTAAGGAGATTTGTTTTCATTATCAGTTAAGCAGAGTCCTGTATGGAAAAATCATTGCAATAAGCTGCACTAAAACATTGTTACAGAATCAGGATGAAGAGTATGAAAGACAAGAAATTTGAGATACATCATACATGCTTTGTTCTTATGCCATACGAAGTAACAAATAAATAACACACTTGGTCTAGTAGTTAATATTGATAACTCTTGCAGATTCAAATTACACTTCAAATATGATACAAATTAAGCAGATGTGTGCAGATTTTAGGAAAGAAGATATTTCAGGCTTGTCTGGAAAAGCTATTTTTGCTAGGAACATGCCAATATGGGAACCAACACAAAGCAGTCAGACTGTATGATGCTAGTCCTTGGCATGTTCAGCAATGAAGTGGATTTATCAGGCCTCCTGAAATTTTGAAAACTAACATGGAACTTCTTTGCATATTGCAAATGATCTTATATTTTCAACATTTCTTACATAAGAGATAAGACTGCCAATGTTGCAATTGTTAAAACAGTCTTTGAGGCAATGATATGACAGCCACCATGCATGGCTTTTGCTAAACTAGTTTTGAGATGACATGATGGCATGATGCACACTGACACATTGTTTCAAAAGTAAATGCATAGAAGTACACATAAAGAGAGGCACAGTGAGATTAAAAAGGAAACCTGTTGTGGCAAGGTTTGCCATTAAGAATCCCAAAAGAAACACTATAGTAGCCATTAAGGATCTGTTACTTGTTTCAAAGAAGGTAGCCATAGAGATGAAAAATTAGCACAAATCAATTAGCTTGAAAGCTTGTATTTGTCACCTCCATTTCCTTTCTTTATATAGACATAGAGCTTATAGTTGCCTGACTATATTATGCCATTCTATTTATTAAAAAAACTATATTATCCATTCCTAATTAGAATGTTCAGTTTTATGGCAGTCTTATGTTCAACGCATGCTCATCTCTCTCAATTCACTTTCAAAATTTCTAAGTCATCCACTCATCCTAGATGAGATCGATGTCTCTGTCTTCGATAAATAAATAAATAAAGGGTTCATTGCACTTTCCTCTTAACCTAGTATAACGCAATTGCAATGTCTCTTTAACTATTGATAATAAGTATTTGATACGTTCACAATTTTTGGATAAAGAAGAAAAATAGAATTGGTGCAAAACCATAAATTAAAAGAAAAGATGTGGATTTAGTTGAAGAAATCCTGACCTCAAATGGATTTAACTAAGGAAATCCTAACCTTTAGATATAGGTTTTTTGGGGAAACCTAACCTCCAAAGAGTCTTAAAGACTACAAATATTTTTATGATTAATCAGATTCTTTCATTTACAGAATTGAAGGAAAATTTATACAACTTTATCTAATTTCCAAAGCAATAAAATAGGAATCCACTAACTAAAAACAAGGAACCAATACATAGTTAGACTCAACAATTTATACAAATATTCCTAAAAATCACAACCACTTGATAAGCAACCCACATGACTTTAGGCACATTCTTAGCCCAACAATCCCTTGATATGTACTCCCAATCCCTTGATATGTACTCCCATGACTCATCAATAACAAAGAACTAATTAATGAAAGTCTCAATAACAATTATGAAATTCACACAAATGACTTTCATTCCTTGCACGTAACAATCTACCCCCCTTAAAATCAGCCCTTGTCCTCAAGGGCATAATCCAAAAATTTTTGTAGCAGGCTTTGTGGTAAAGGAATGTAATCAAGTGAAGGTGAAGGTGGTAAACTTTTGAGATTTGCAAAAATTTCTTCAACCCAATATTGTTGTTTGCTGAAGTTGTGGGAAGCTGAATTGGTATGATTCAGTAACTCTCCCATGGTCTTCTTATCTTCAAGCTTGCATTGCTCAGCACTCTCCTTAGTTGGCTTCTCTTGTTCATAGCCACGACTAGCCAAATCTAAGGCTTGACAATTCACTTGCATATCCTTGATAATTTCCACTTGATCACGGACTAGAGAACGTATTTCTTTCAATTTCTCTACGCATTCTAACCACGGTTTCTCCATACCTGGATGATATGCTTACAAGTGTGGGGTTTCCTTTTTGGTGTGAAGTGGTGGGAGGATTGGTGGCTCTGATACCAATTGATACGTTCACAATTTTTGGATAAAGGAGGAAAATAGAATTGGTGCAAAATCATAAATTAAAAGAAAAGATGTGGATTTAATTGAGGAAATCCTGACCTCAAATGGATTTAACTGAGGAAATCCTAACCTCTAGATATAGGTTTTTCGAGGAAACCCAACTTCCCAAGAGTCTTAGTGCGTGTTTGGTACACGCAACTGAAACCATGATTCTAGATTCAAATCCAAAAAATCGCGGGTCTCACGGTAAAAAATCTTGTTTGGTACAAACGATTTAAATGAGGATTGAAATCTCAACTTGAATTTTATGTGGGTCCCATGGCAAATTTGAGTTCACCCCTTCAGCTGTTTTTGAATTTTGAATCCAAGCCGGATTCAAATCCGGACTCAATTCCGGACTCAATTTTTTGGGTCCCAGTTTTTACCGGGTCCCAGTTTTTACCGTTGCTGGGCCCACACATTTCTCTTTTCTCCCAATTTTCTCTCTCTCTCCTCCAAATGCTGTGCTGCTCCTCACTCTCTCGGCCATTACAATTTCTTCGAGAACACCACATACGGCCACCATGGCCGATTGTTCAAACTTACCCATGGAAAAACCCAATTCAAGCTAACAAATCACCCAAAAGCCAACACAACAACACTAAAAAAAATCTAATCCATATCTCTGTAATGATCCAAAAAACACAACAAAACCCAGCACAACACCATCAAACCTTTCTGCTTGTACTTGGCAGTGGTACCGCCACTCTTCTTGGTCTGGGTTATTGTCCCAGTGAGAAAGAGAAGAAAAGGGGAAAAGAAAAAAAAATAGAGAAAGAAGAGAAGTGAAGAGAGAGACGGTGAGAAAGAGAACAAAAGGGGGGAAAAAAAAAAAAAAGAGAAGAAGAAAGGATAGTTCAGGAAGCAACAAGAAGAAAGGAAGAAAAGAATAGAGAGAAATGGGGGAGGGGGGTTGTATGTCTGGTGGTGGGGGAAAAGTAAAAAGAAAAGGAGGGTGGGGGTACGTGGATGGTGGGGGAAAAAAGGGGAAAGAAAAAAGAAGAAAAAAAGAAGAAGAAGAAGAAGTGGTGTACGTTGGTGGTGGGGAAAAAAAAGAAAGAAAAAAAGAAAAAAAAATAATAATAATATAATGTTAAAAACTAAATCTAAAAACCAAAATTATGTACCAAACACAATTATTTTTTTAAATTGTGATTTCAGTTGTGAAACCAAAACTATGTACCAAACAAAATTTTTTTTACAATCTTGAATTCAAATCAGGATTAAAGTTCCAACTTCAATAAAGTAAAAAGTCACGAAACCAAAACAGAAAACGAAAACACGTACCAAACAGGCCCTTAAAGACTACAAATATTTTTATGATTAATTAGATTCTTTCATTTACAGAATTGAAGGGAAATTTATATAACTTTATCTAATTTCCAAAGCAATAAAATAGGACTCCACTAACTAAAACCAAGGAACCAATACATAGTTAGACTCAACAACTTATACAAATATTCCTAAAAATCAAAACCACTTGATAAGCAACCCACATGACTTTAGGCACATTCTTAGCCCAACAATCCCTTGATATGTACTCCCACGACTCATCAATAACAAAGAACTAATTAATGAAAGTCTCAATAACAATTATGAAATTCACACAAATGACTTTCATTCCTTGCACAAAACAATCCACCACCCTTAAAATCAGCCCTTGTCCTCAAAGGCATAATCCAAAAAATTTTGTAGCAGATGCACTTGATCTTATCAAGGCATTGTGGTAAAGGAATGTAATCAGGTGAACGTGAAGGTGGTAAACTTTTGAGATTTGCAAAAATTTCTTCAACCCAATATTGTTGTTTGCTGAAGTTGTGGGAAGCTAAATTGGTTTGATTTAGTAAATCTCTCATGGTCTTCTTATCTTCAAGCTTGCATTGCTCAGCACTCTCCTTAGTTGGCTTCTCTTGTTCATAGCCACGACTAGCCAAATCTAAGGCTTGAAAATTCACTTGCATATCCTTGATAATTTCCACTGGATCACGGACTAGATAACGTATTTCTTTCAATTTATCTACGCATTCTAACCACGGTTTCTCCATACCTGGATGATATGCTTACAAGTGTGGGGTTTTCTTTTTGGTGTGAAGTGGTGGGAGGGTCGGTGGCTCTGATACCAATTGATACGTTCACAATTTTTGGATAAAGGAGGAAAATAGAATTGGTGCAAAACCATAAATTAAAAGAAAAGATGTGAATTTAATTGAGGAAATCCTGACCTCAAATGGATTTAACTGAGGAAATCCTAACCTCTAGATATAGGTTTTTCAAGGAAACCCAACCTCCCAAGAGTCTTAAAGACTACAAATATTTTTATGATTAATCAGATTCTTTCATTTACAGAATTGAAGGGAAATTTATACAATTATCTAATTTCCAATTTCCAAAGCAATAAAATAGGACTCCACTAACTAAAAACAAGGAACCAATACATAGTTAGACTCAACAACTTATACAAATATTTCTAAAATTCATAACCACTTGATAAGCAACCCACATGACTTTAGGCACATTCTTAGCCCAACAACCCCTTGATATGTACTCCCATGGCTCATCAATTTTAGTATAAGCTTTACAAATTGATTTGTCTAACTTTTTTATTTTTAATCTAAAAGATAGAGAATGTATAAACTTTTAAACACAAAACAGAATGATAATTAATAGATATATTTATTATGTCATGTAAATAATATTAATCACATATTCACATTCATTTATCATATCAATTTGTAAAGCTTTTGTAATAAATAGTAGAAACATTAACATTTGCCTTATGAATGATACAAACAAACACAATATCTATCATAACAAATAAATAAATACTGATTCTCTAAGGGAAAACCCAACGATTAAATATTTTTATTCATCAAACAAAAAAGGTTAAAAGCATTGGATTATATTATTAAGATGAAAGACACACAAAAGGAGAGGCCTCATGCTTACAATCTTACATATCACTACTAAGGGAAACTGTTGCATTATATTCAGCAGTGACATCCCATAGTCTTTCTCCACCGAAATTGAGGGGAAATTTGGGCTGTTTATTTGGGAAGAACAAGCCAAAGTTTTTTTCCAACTCTGGTTGTTTCTGATTCTCATTAAACAAGGCAAATAGATAGGTCTCTATAGCTCTGCCAGGCCTCTTTGGTGTACCCCCTTTGACATGCCTAATCAAATTTGAGTAATAAGTTCGTGCATTATCAAATGATGTAGCAAATCCACCTGCTGATGGCCATCCACTCTCTGACACAACAACCTCCAATGAACCCCCCCAAGCCCTCTCAAGAGCTGAGTACAATGAATCCATCATTGCATCAAAAAGGTTTTGGTATCCAT
>OU015772.1:793267-814602 GCA_907173295.1 Fagus sylvatica
TCTTTTCCCCCTCACATTTTTTCCCCAACACACACGTACCCCTCTCCCTTTTCTTTTTTCTTTTCCCCCCACCAAGGCACCGCACACGCACACGCTTGATGGCATACTTGGTTTTGGACAAGCAAATTCATCCATGATTTCACAACTTGCTTTAGCAAGAAAGGTGAAAAATATTTGCACATTGCTTGAATAATGTCAATAAAGGTGGAATCTTTGCCATTGGGGAAGTGCCTTGCAACCAAAAGTGATTTTTGCTTGAATAATGTCCTGAGTGTGCCTAATAAATATAAGCATGATGTTTACATTTTAAATGATAATTCTCTGTTTTTATTTTTTTATTTTTTTTATCCCTCAGGCCTCAACCCAGCCTCACGTCTCTCTTTCCCTTTTTATTTTTTCACTTTGTTTGTTCTTTCTTGATCACGTCTCAGTCTCACTGTCTCTCTTTTCCCTTTATTTTTTTTTTTTTTGTGATTTCTATTGGATCTACAATTTGTTGTTTGTGTTTGTGTCTGTGTGTGTGTGTTTTTTTGGCTCTACAGATTCTTTTGTTAGTGTTTTTGTGATTTTGACATTTTGTTTGTTATTTGTTTTGTGTGTTTTTGTGATTCGTATGGGGTTTATTTTTTGCTGCTATACAGAATTTTTTTTTTTTTTGATTTTGTGAATTTGCTGTGATTTTTTTTTAATCAGTGAAGCGTTATTTTGTTGTGATGGTTTTTTATTTGGATGTTACTATGAAGAAACAAACCAACAGAAAAAGGAGGAGCAAAAAAAACAGAGCAGTTGGGAATTAATTAACAAGTAGTTGGAGTAATTAATGCCCTTGTTAGTGTGTCCCACTTGCTTTAGCAGAAATGAGAATCAGAAGCTAAAATCAGAATCCAAAAAATTTTGGATTCTGACTTCTGCTCTAGAAATGAAAATTTCCAAAAATGCATTTTGCCTAGAATGCATTTTGCATTTGCCAAAATCCCAACCAAAACACCTCAACTTTTCTTGAGAATGCATTTTGTGCATAGATATCCGAGATAGTTATTTTGAGTAGAGGATCCAAACACCATCTTAACCTTTTGGGTATCCATGATAAGGTAATGTTGTAAGTTATTTATTAGGGACAGTATTTGATTTTTGGTACGTCCTGGACATGGATAATATTTTCCCTTTGTTTTTGGCACCCCCTTAATTACTTTTGTTGAAGTTACTTTGTAGATATGACTTGACCAGATTATGTCTCGACTCATCAATTAAACTTATAAATATTTTGAGATATGTTAAACCTTTGTTTTATTTTTTGTGTATTTTCTGGTGAAACAGATTGGTGCACCTGAAGCAATTATATGCGTAATAGCTTCCCAGATTGCTAATGTTGGTGAGAGCATAATAGGTGCTGCACTTCAAGAGAAGAAAGGATTTCAATGGGTATGCAATGATTACTTGGTTTCTTTCATTATCCCAATAATTCTGCCAATCTTTCGAGTCCTATTACTTATGATCAGTCTGTGGTAGAAGTTTGTTGGGTTTGATTGGATTACAAATGTTGGGTTATTGCATGGTTAATAGATCTAGTCATCTCGAACTTTGAATTATTTGAACATGTAGGCAACTTCTTTCTTTTTCCCCCAGTTCTGGAGTTGTGGGTTCTGGTGGGGCAGGGTTGACTAACATACCTATAGTTTATGCCATGCAGCCATGCCAGCCTGAGTCATGGAAAACTTGGTTAGTGGCTGGTGGAATAAGTGCTCAAATAATATTATATATTCATGATAAGCTTAATATAATATGTCGAGAAAAAGTTCTAAGGCCTTGTTTGGCCCCCCAGATTGGGTTGGAATCGTTGGATTGGATAATTATTATCCAATCCTGTGTTTGGTGCAAGTAATTATCCAATCCTGTGTTTGGTGCAAGTAAGGATAAACTTCAATGTTAGAATTTTTTATTTAGGATGAAAAAAGGAAGTTCAAAATGAAGTGTGCTCAACAACCACTACATGCACTTGGCAGCAAAGTCATCACGCCACACAACCACCCCTCCCACCTTCCCTCCACACGTGGCCACCACCCTACACTACACAAACTCTAATGAGCATTGATCACCAGCCACAATCGCCGTGTAGGGAAGCTGTATGTCTCCCATAATTATTTTGATAAAATCAACTAGTGTTATTGCACCGAGATGGGTCTCTTGCTGGACACCTGTGCCACTCACTTTCGGGTTGAGTAAGATCAATGATCTAGCTCAAGTTCAAGTTCAAGTTCTCCATGTGCTTCAGCTCATGGTCTTATTCTCCTGGTCTCAACAGCAGAGATCAGCTCCTGTGGGAGAGATGAATGGTCAGATTCTTCAGTGGTGAGTTTGGATTGACTGGAAATGAGTTCGAGAAAAATGAGTGGTGGCTGGCAGAGAATGAGGAGATGACAGAGATAAGTTTAGTCTCTTGGACCCAATGGCCGAGACTGGATCTCCAGTTTTTTTTTCGCAACTTTAATGCCTGAATATTTAGTCCCAATCCCATGAAATCCCAATCCCCTCTTTGGATTCATTAATCCTACATTCATTGAACCATATGGGTTGCTTTGCTTTATTCTTGTTGTGCCTCGAGGCTAAAATGTTCCAAAGTGCCACGGGATTTATTCCTTCAGATTCATGCATCCAAAGGCTGAAATGCCCTAACATGGGACTGGTACTATTTAGTCTTATCCTACTCCCGGTAATGTGGTCAAACATGGCCTATATATTTAGTTTTTATGAAGAATTGGTAAAATTTGATCATGCAACTATTCAAGGGTCCATTCTATGGTTGAACCCTACAATGCAGCCCGTCTGTTTTTCTCTGTTTTTCTCCCTCTTTCTGTGGTATGACTTGACTAGCTATAAAGATCATGTGATGCAGGAAAATAATTGGGGAAATCGAGATAGGCAAAAGAAGAATAAAAACAAACAAAAAACAGAACAAACCCAAGGAATCACCACCTAGAATCTGCCTGCAAAACCCTTGGCATCACCACCTAAGGGGTGTTTGGCATCACCACCAAACAAAGATAAGAGAAGCATCTCTAATAAAAAAATTCTTATTCATATTATTCAATGGCTGCCTTACAATTTTGTTGGAGCCTCTTTTTAATAGGCCTCTAGAATTACGTCAATATGGAAATATCTAATCAGCCATAATTACATTAAACCATAATAGAAGCTAAATTCAAAATTCAAAAAAAAAAATCTGCTATAAATTCTGCCGTATCATACTCTAGTTGGAGAAAACTCGACCTTGAGTTTTATAGTGATGAAGGAGCAAAATTCTTGACGTAACAGTTGCTTCAAGATTGGAACCACAATTGGGAGAATGGAGAACAAAGAAGCCTTGGATGTCATTACAACATTAAATTTGTCAGGAATTACAAATTCAATGTGTGGAATCAGTGTTGGAAATGAAACCACTTTGTCTTCATCGAGTATATTAGTCTTTCTTCTCAACAATAGTGATGCAGGACAACAATTGGGGAAATAGAGATAGGGAAAAGGAAGAGAACAAACAGAACAAACCCTAGGAATCACCACCTAGAATCTGTTTGCAAAACTCTAGGCATTATCACCTTAGGGGTGTCTAGCATCACCACCAAACGAAGAAGAGAGACGCATCTCTAGTCAGAAAATTCTTATTCATAATTATTCAATGGCCCCCTTACACTTTTGTTGGAGCCTCTTTTTAATAGGCCTCTAGGTTACATCAATAAGGAAATGCCTAATCAGCCCTAATTAGATTTAACCACAATAAAAGACAAATTTAAAAATTCAAAATTCAAAATAGAAATCCAAAACACAATATGCAATAAATTATGCCGTATCAAATAGGCAAGAAATCTAGCTCTTCAACTAACTTGAAAGTAGCTTCCGCAGCTTGTCCAACTTTAGCAGGACAAATAGTAGCTTAAACAACACCCATAGCTTCCTTGAGATAAGGTGTAAGCTTCACAGCACAATTAGTGATTACTTTCTCCCCCAATTTCCACGCAATAGGTGACACATTCTGAATTTCCTTTCTTACACTAGCTAATAGCAGATTGAGAAGATCTAAGGAAATTTCTTGACTCTCATCTATGATCATAGTCATAATGGTTTTCATGGTTGAAAATACATCATGTGGATGGATGGATTGGAGCTAATGATTTTGAAGAAAGTTTGAAACATCTCAACAACCAATGCATCACACTCAAGGCCTAGCATCATCAAGCATGACCTGACCTTTGCAATAGTATCAAGAATTGAAACAGCCTTCGTATAATAGTGACTGGACACATGAGACAAATTTTCAAATACAACTATGGTTAGCTGAAATATGTCCTTCATTTCCTCATCATTATATGGGGCATCTAGTGCTGTAATCCTTGTAATTTTAGTAATGCAAGATAGAACTGAAACCTTCACATCCATTTCAGCATGCCTCAAAAGTTCATTAGTGATCAGTGTGTTCATTGAGGGTAAAAGTGCATCGTGCATTGATTTGGATGGTGTTTTCTCCACGTTTACTAACAACTTCTCAATTCTATCCAGAAGAGTGAGGAGCTCATCAATGGAGGAAGGAAGATTAAGGAGGTTATTCCCAGCTTCCTTAAGTTGTTTCTCAAGGTGTGTCTCAATGGTAATGGGTGGCTTGAACAGTACCATAATTCACGAAAAACAATAAGCTTCAACAAGGAATTTTAACAAAAAAAAAAAAACCTGGGATGTCACTGGTGTGCGAGCCTGAATCATGTGTGTTGAAACTCTTTATTGGGTTCATAGGCTTATTGGACTTGAGTGGTTGCTGATTAGTGGGCTTACTAGGCAATACAATGAGAACTCACTTGGGCCTAAACATTGGCCCGTGTTGTTTTTTTATTTTTATTTTTTATTTTATTTATTTATTTTTTAATTTTAAAAACCCACTTCTCAGAAAATCACGAAGGTTGGAGAGGGCTTCTCGGTGGAGGAGATTGGCGGCGAAGGATCGTTAGCGCAGTAGTAGAATCTCGCAAAATCTTGGCCGGCAGTATCGGGCCTGATTCCAATCGAACTGGGGCCTCATGGGTTGGGTGGAACTCCGGTTTAGATGGTTTTTAGGAACACGGCGGTGGCATGGGTTGTGGTTGGTCTTGCGGCGGTGTTGGGTGGTGGCTCTTGGCGAGATGGGTTGGTTCACGGCGATTGCTCTCTTGTCTGTCTTCTTTGTTGTTGTTGTTTGGATTTACAGTGGTGCTGGGCTGTTTTTGTGACAGTGGCAACTTTTTGATTTGGTGGGTCTCGGATCTCAACAAGAGTAGTGGCTTAGGTGTGATGGATTTCATGGATGGGGTAGGATGGTGACTGTGTTGATCTGAGCTTATTTGTTTGGGTTTGTGATGGTGGTGAGATGGCAGAGGAGAAAGGATGAGGTCAAGGTAGAGGTGTTGCTTTCTGATTTGGGTTGGAGTAACAGCGATACCAAGTTGATGCAGGACAATAATTGGGGAAATAGAGATAGGGAAAAGAAGAATAAAAACGGAACAAATCTTAGGAATCACCACCTAGAATCTATCTACAAAACCGTTGGCATCACCACCTAAGGGGTGTCTGGCATCACTACCAAACAAAGATAAGAGAAGCATCTCTAACCAGAAAATTCTTATTCATATTATTCAATGGCTGTCTTATACTTTTGCTGGAGCCTCTTTTTAATAGGCCTCTAAGATTACATCAATAAGAAAATATCTAATCAGCCATAATTGTATTTAATCATAATAAAAGCTAAATTCAAAATGGAAATCCAAAAAAAAATCTGCAATAAATTGTGCCGTATCATCATGTATGCATTTCACTCTCATAATAAGTTGCCTCTGTTCTGTTTTGCAGCTCAACAACGATGTTGTCAATATTATCAATATATCCATGGGCAGCATTTTAGCGGTGCTGATGCAGCAACTTCTGCTCCGAAATTGGCTCACATAAATTCGCTGTCACCTATCCCTAGATATGAGGCATCTCAACCCTATGTTCTTGCTCTGGTATCAATGATTTGTCATGCTCAAAGAATTAATTCTTCACGGATTATGGCAACAGGATGCAATTAACTGTCTTCATTCTTAATGTCCCTTTTCTTTTGGAGGGGGAAAAATTTATGGCAATATGAGGACATCATTCCCATTGTAGATTAAAAGTTTCAATTTATAGTTGACAACTAGATTTCCTATAACATATTTAAATAGTTTTGGGAAATTGGAAACATCATCCCTTGTATAGTTGTAATATCCAATTTATTTTATTTCTGGTTTCTTTTCCTCTTTATCTTCATCAATCAAAATGATTATCATATGTTCATTTGAAATTAGCGATCAAAGAGTTTCTCGGAAAAATAAAACAATGAAGTGCTTACACCCTCAGTGGAAAAATTATTTATTTTTGTTTTAGTATCTCTTCTTTCTTAATTGACATATTTGTATGTTGCAGCTAATCATGGACAGTTCATCGCTAGAGATCGAGTACTTTAATATATCGCATAGAAGCTTGTGCTCAAATAGGGTATTTAAGGTAAGATACTAACAATTTGCCTTTGAAATCATGGCCAGGATCTTGTAGTCGTTATGCTTTAATTCGAAGACTGGGTTATCATGAATTAAGATTTTTTATTTTTATTTTTTTTGGGTCAATTTGAAAAGAAAATAAAAAAGAGAGTTAAATATTCTTCATTGATTTTGTATCCTCTTGATGCTTTTACATCTCCTAACCCACCTAGAAAAAGGGTGAGCACTGAGCAATATGAAACTAGGCTGTAGCTTTAATTAAGAGTTACTGTTTTTTCTAATGTTGAACCTTGCTCATCTGAAGAGGATAACTTGATGTTTACTAAGAGAAGGAAAAATTCAAGCTCCATGAAGAAGGAAGAAAAGACAATTGTATTTATATAATATTTATTATTTTCCAGTGTTTATGTTAATATTTTATTTTAAATTAGAATGTAACTTAATTAAAATAATTTATAAATCTAAACAATGATTGCCATAACATTTCTTATTAGGTTCACGTTACTTTGACATCTTAGTTCATTAAAGACAATACATGTGACAAGCTCACGGTCTTCGAGCATGGTTGGAAAGAACAGAGGGGATATGTTTATCAGTTATGTAATAAGTGGAAATCAAATAATAAAAAAATTCAAGCACAAGAAATGTCATCAGAAAAGAATCAAAAGATCATCATTAATCATTTGAAAGTGCATGAGAAGCTATGATAACTCATTTTCAAAGGGAAATTTTTAGGAAATGACGTGTTTCAACTAGGTTTTGGACAATACCAACCAAGTGCATCTCACAAGAATCATGTTTACTTGTTATACGTTTGCTTTGCCTCCAGAAAGGTACATTTTTAATCATGACCAAAACGCTACTTTCTGTTTTTCTTATATTTTGCTTCTAAAAGAAGGTATATATAGTGTAAGCTTTTAATGTCACAAACCACATATCTATGTAACTGGATGAGTCTCACAAATTTGGGTTTTGGACTGGATGAGTTGAATAACCTGCATATATGTGAAACTGAGTAAATGAAATAACATAGCAAAAAGACATAAAGCATAACTTCATGCATAAACCAATGCTTTGGAATATTGCTTTGCAACAAATCCCTTCTCCCATTTTACAAAGTTGTAGAAGAATAAATTCTGACGAACCTACAAGGCCATTATATAAAAAAATAAATAAATAAAGGAAAAAGTTGGAAGTTGAAACAAGTACATGCTACATAATCCCGTGGATTAGAAGATGCTCTGGTAAGAAATCAGCTCGAAAGGCATTCATACTTTCCAACATGCTTTTAAATTTGAAGAAAATTTGCTGGACAAACAACAAACAAATGAGAGTTAAAAAGTTTGATTTACATGTATGCTATTATACTGATTGTAAATTTGTAATTTATGAAATTTGACTTTTGATTCTTCTACACTTATTCACTAGGTGGTTGAATGCATGCATTGTCAAGTGCTCATGAAAGCTCATTTAAGCCTTTTGACCTTTTTACATACATGTCATTGAAAGTAATTTAATTGATTATTGTAAGTCATATACTACTTTATTTATATAAAAAAAAAAAGTCATACTACTTTCCTCTGCCTCTTGTGGTTATGGAGGGGGTGTGTGGATTGAAGTTGCTCAAAGTTCAATTCTCTTCTTTTTTTCTTTGATAAGAAGAGGAGAATTAAGAAGAATTTGAATTTAATAAGGGGGAATTTAACCCCACTTCTAAACCTATTAAATTTATTACTTCTACAAAAAACCTATTAAATGACCAACTACAAAAATATGACCAATTCATGATTCAGTTGCAATATTCATAGTCATTTATTATGTTTTACCTCAAACCCATTAATAACAAACAAACATCAGTCTAAAGATGAAGCAAATTCAGGTAACCAACACCCACAAAATGCAATTCCTTGAATCTCTTCTAAGAAGAAGCCAAAACTTGATGATAAGTTCCTTGTTTTCAACGCCCAAAACCACCAGAAATCTCTCCTTAAACATGCCCTCCTCGTTTTCCCACCTCAACACACCAACCTTGTATTCTACTGATTCACTTTGTGTCTCAAGCCAACCAGAAAATGTCATCTTCTTCACATGAAATTGTCCTCACTAGCTCTCCTGATGGCCCTATTATTGCTTATGATGCATCATCGGGCGCTCTTCTAGCCCGCTTCACAGGCACCCAATCACCACGTCAAGGCCTCACCCTTGTGGGGAACACTTCTCTTCTAGCCCGCTTCACAGGCACCCAATCACCACGTCAAGGCCTCACCCTTGTGGGGAACACTTTGATTGCTGCTTCTCATATCTCCTCTACCACAGCTTCTTCTTCCATTCACCTCTACAATTGGTGGTCTTCAACTGTCTTCCACCACATTCCTCTCCTGGAACCTGCTGCTCCTCTCATTGCCACTCCTGATGGCTTGTATCTCTTTGCTGGTGGCATTTCAGGCAATATCCATGCACTCTCACTTCCCTCACGGAATGTACTCAAAGAATTTCATGCTCATGACAGTCCTGTCTCTTGCCTCAAAATCAGTGATGATGGATCGCTTCTGATTTCGGGTGGTGATGATGGTACCATTGTTGTTATCCCAATCTTTCAATGTAGGGGCCTCAACAGATGAGAATGCATGCAACTTCATATTGCACAGGTTTGTTGCAAGCTGATTCAGTGACAGACATTACTTCCGGAAATATTGGGCTATGCAACTCTACAAATTTCTTGCTCACTGGATTGTACATGTAAGTTTTGGAATCTTTTACATGGGACACACCTGCGCACGGTGGAATTCCCATGCACAGTTTTTGGGGTTGCATTAGACCCAACAAGTCGGAATTTTATGCTGCAGGATTAGAGGTTTTTATACAAAGGAACAATGAAGGTTGAAAGAAACAACTTGTAAGCCGAGGCTGTGAGTGGTGAATGGACTCAAAAGCATGATGGGGCAGTCATGTCTTTGGTGATGATGAATGAGGGGAGGAATTTGGTATCTGCTGCAGAAGATGGAAGTGTTTGGGTTTGGGAAGTCACAACAGGACAAGTCATTATCACTTGGAAGTAAGATGGGGAGGAGCATTAGTGATATGGTGGTGGCCACAGGCACAGGGATTAGTTATGGCAAAGGGCATGGTGTTAAATGGATGCTGAAAGTAATGAATCAGGAGGGAATTGGAGCCTTGGCTTATCTGGTAGAGAGTTGAGTTTGCAGGTAAAGCAAACACGAGAAATGGAAGATATATTGAGTGTGGTTGCAAGGATAGGAGGAGAGCCATTGATATGCTTGAATCTGCCATTGAAATGTATGAGAGGTTGCTGGAGCTCATCCTCAAAGAAGCCAAGAAAGGCTCTAGCAATGGTGGTGAGTAAGAGAAAAGGATGACATGCAAAGTTCATTAGCTAAGTTTGTTATCCAAACCAATCAGTAAAGAATAAACATTTGAAGTCGTGCAGCACAACTGATTATATATATTCTATAATCACAAACAAACAAATTTTATAAACCTTTACTTCAATTAGGACCTTATATTACAAATATGGATAACTAGAAGAGAGCATTTGAAATGACTCATGAATTCGAATTAAATTTTGAATATCAAAAGGCATATTTCATGTCATGTCATATAAGTTTTAAATGATATAACACTCTGTACTTGTCAAATTTAGGAAATAAAATATTAATAGTAAAATAAACTCTTTACTTGAAATGAAAAGGATCATGTTCCATAATTAGAGAGGTCAACATTCTTGATGGTTATGTTTGTATGCCATAATTGCATAATAGACCATTTGTTGGGGTCAAATTTCCAGCAACAATATGTGTCAATGCTTGGTTGGATAGTGATTTTGACCCAGGTTTAAATTTGGAGAGTCAAGCCCACTACTTGTTTTATCACGAAAGTGATAAAGGCTAGTGGTGCATTTTGAACGAATCCAGCAACCTCAAATGAAAGGTGAACAAAATTCTTTAAAATAAATTTTATTAATATAGGAAGATGTATGAAAAAAAAAAAGCATCAAAACAGAAATACAAGATGAAAACTCGTTCTTGTACTTGAGCAATTACAAAAGATAAAATTAATGTATGCGGTATTAACTTTGTGGGTTTTTTCTTCTAGCTCCCAGATCCCCATTTCACGTCGGTTTTGACTTTTGCTTGATAATGTTGACTAGATCACAGTAAAACTTCCAAGGATCCACAATATCCAGTAGTGCATACCATGAATTGCTTTTAATAGTGAACAATTTGTATATCCCATAAATCATGTTTCTTTTTCCTAAACAGAGGATATACTTAACATAGTTGACCCTCTCAAAAGAGAAAAAGTACCTAGGAGGTGCTGGATTTGTGCTCCCTAAAAATCAAGTCTTCAATGCTCACTGGAACCAACGTTGATATTAGTTGAGCAAGAGTTTCAATCCATTGGCTTAAACAAATCTCTGCTCTTACTAACAACCTTTACACGACATGTTTTGTTGAGAGTTTGTGGGTTTAAAGAGCAGCATTGTCTCACGCGTGAGCTTTTATAGCACCTAAGACTCTCTTTGCGGGAAAATGTCCCCTATGCCCTCCACTTGTTGGATGTTTGTCACAGTGGGCCTGGTGTTGTTTTTGACAAAACCACAAAGTAATAGACCAAAATTGGATTTGACTTACGTCCCGCGTACAGTAGCGTCCCGCCAACAGTAAAAAAATAATTAAAAAAAGTTGTGACCGGTTGGGCAGGTAGCCGGTTTACAATAAATGACATAAAAGTTATACAATATGACATACATTTTACAAGAATAAACTAAACAATACTAATATTAACAAATATTGTACTATAGTAAACTAAAATATTATCAAAACTTTCAATTACTTTACAACACTAAAGAGTATTAATCCAAAACGTGAGAGAAATTACAAACTTTGACAATATTTACACATATTATGAGAAGTTTTGCAAATATTTACTCAATAATTACTAACAATCAGGGCAGTATTTACAAAAACTAACTAAAATAATATATTATAACACACAAATTACTACACTAAAGAGAATAATCCCAAAGATAAGAGAATTTACAAACTTTAACAAATCCTTAACATTTTTTGAGACATTTTGCAAATATTTACTCAATTTTTACTAACAATCACAAAGGCCATTATTTACAAAAACTAACTAAAATTAATATTTTATAACACACAAATTACAACAATAAAGAGAATTAATCTCAAAAGTGAGAGAAATTACAAAAACTAACTAAAATAATATATTCATAACACACAAATTACAACACTAAAGAGAATTAAATCAAATTACTACACTAAAGAGACGTAATCCCAAAGATAAGAGAATTTACAAACTTTAACAAATCCTTAACATTTTTTGAGACATTTTGCAAATATTCACTCAATTTTTACTAACAATCACAAAGGCCTAGTATTTACAAAAACTAACTAAAATAATATATTATAACACACAAATTACAACACTAAAGAGAATTAATCCCAAACGTGAGAGAAATTACAAACTTTGAATCAAATTTTAAAAAGTATTTAATGAGAAAAAATTTTTTACAGAAAAAACAAAAACTAAAATAAACTAACTAATATATTATAACACACAAATTACTACACTAAAGAGACGTAATCCCAAAGATAAGAGAATTTACAAACTTTAACAAATCCTTAACATTTTTTGAGACATTTTGCAAATATTTACTCAATTTTTACTAACAATCACAAAGGCCATTATTTACAAAAACTAACTAAAATAATATTTTATAACACACAAATTACAACAATAAAGAGAATTAATAAAGAGAAATTACAAAAACTAACTAAAATAAATTAACACACAAATCAATAATAAAGAAAATTAATTCAAAAGTGAGAGAAATTACAAAAACTAACTAAAATAAATTTTTAACACACAATTAAACAATAAAGAAAATTAATCTCAAAAGTGAGAGAAATTACAAAAACTAATAAAATAATGTATTATAACACACAAATTACTACACTAAAGAGACGTAATCCCAAAGATAAGAGAATTTACAAACTTTAACAAATCCTTAACATTTTTTGAGACATTTTGCAAATATTTACTCAATTTTTACTAACAATCACAAAGGCCATTATTTACAAAAACTAACTAAAATAATATTTTATAACACACAAATTACAACAATAAAGAGAATTAATCTCAAAAGTGAGAGAAATTACAAAAACTAACTAAAATAATATATTTTATAACACACAAATTACAACAATAAACAGAATTAATAAAGAGAGAAATTTACAAACTTTAATCCCAGAATTACAAACTTTAACAAATCCTTACATTTTTTGACATTTTGCAAATATTTACTCAATTTTTACTAACAATCACAAAGGTCATTATTTACAAAAACTAAACTCACGTGCCAGAGTTATTTAGAGAAAAAAAACTAATGAGCGTATCGACGATCGGAGAGGTCACTTTCTCGGGAGTACGAGTACTAAGGCTGCTGGTACTTCTCAAGTTTTGCTTTTGCTAGTAAGGTTTATACAGTTTCTATTAGGTGTCTGATTTGAACTGGCTACCCTAATTTACCCAATGCTCTTTTTATGACTTCAAGGTATATTTAATCAAATCTTAAAGGAGTCTCCTTATTCCTTTCGTGTTGACTAAACTCTATGTTTAAAGATTATGATGGACTATTTAAGGATCGTTCTTGTGTTGGGTAGTAAGGTTTATACAGGTTTTTCAGGTTCTGATTTTGAACTGGTCTAATTTACCCAGCTACCCTTTTTATGACTTCAAGGTATCATTTAATCAAATCTCAGGAGTGTTATTTGGGGCAACTTCCTTCCGAAAGGATGTTAAATTCTCCTTATCAGTGTTGACTAAACTCTATGTTTAAAGATTTTATGACTGGGCTATTTAAGGATCCGTTCTTGTGTTGGTGATTTTTTTATTTATTTTTGTTTGAGATGGAATCAAACTTTATATTGATATTATTTGCAGTTAATTTTCTTTGTTTTCTTTCTTGTTGTAAACTTTAGACTCTTTTAAGTATTAGTGGACTATATTACAAACATTTTATTTACATACTATTAGTAAATTAATACTAACACTCACTAAAGTCTAAAAATATGAGAAAACTTTTTTTTTTTTAAATTACATATCTTGACAAAGATTAACATTTTGATAAATCTAAACAACAACATTATCCTTGTGAGATAATTTTAAATTTTAGAACATATAGAAATTATTACTAAACCTTTATTAAGAAACACTAAAATCCATATAACCCCTAAACTATTGAACAATACTTCACAACAATTTCATGTTCGTACAAATCTTACAAAAGATCACAAATTATGTCAAATTATTTATGGGTTTTATCAAAATAATTATGGCCTTTAATTATAATTAATTATAATATTAAACCTTTGCAATTTTGAAAAACAAAATTCAAAATATGCATGATATTTAATTAATAATCTCCCTAAATTATTATGTTAATATAAGTAAAAATAAGAACATTTTAAATAAATATTTTATGGACATGTGTGTTTGGGGGGAGGGGGGACAGAGTTTACCTCCAAATGTATTATCTAAAAACGTGACATGACTTGTTAAAAAAGTCAGGCGACTAAAAATACACATGACTTGTCTATTTAATAGCCACGTAGTAGATTGGAGGATAATCTTCAAACGGAGTAAACTATTTCCTGTTTTGGAGTGAACGTTTTAAATATCTCAATTTACGTTAGCGTATTTTGTTAAGAAAACTCACTTTGATTCCAATTAGTAATTTTAATTCGATAAGAAGTCTATTTTAATTTTAATTTTGTAAGAGACATTATTAATTGAAATCAATGAATAATTTAGAAAAATTATAAGATGTGAAGGGTATTTTTGGTAGTTCATAAAAGTAGACATGAGGGGAGCAATCTCTTAATAGTAATTTTAATAGTAATAATTAAATAACAACACCCAATACTTGATATGATTATAATAATAATAAAAATGATAATTAAATACAAATAAAATCAACAACAATACTAATAATAGTATTAAAATATTAGTTTTGAAATTTTTTTTATGATTATAATGAATATACAAATAACAACACCCACCTAACCACTCCGTTTATTCGGCAACACTAGTTCCTTCGTCAGCCAAACCTAGAAAATTATAGATTAACCTTTAAAAAAATAAAAACATAATAAGATAAAAAAACATACACCGAAGAACTATGACAATTAAATAAAAATTAGTAAAAAATTATCACTTTTGAATAAATGTCAATCAATATGATACTAATACATATAATAAAAAAAAATAATAATAATTCTTGCCTACCCACATAAAGCATAATAGTAGTAAAATTAGCGATCGATCGCAAAAATTTGCAATCGATCGGTTTTTACACTGTACAATTTCTGGAAAAATTTGCGATCGATCTCGAAATTTCAAAGGAGTTTTTTGCGATCGATCGCTTTATTTACTGTTCATTACTGTACATTTTCTGTACAGTGAATTTTCCGATCGATCGCAACATTGTACAGAATTTTCCGATCGATCGCAAAAATTGTTGAAATTTGCGTCGATCGCAACAAAATCCCAAAAATTGTACAGAGAATAAACCGATCGATCGCAAAAATTCCTTTGAAATTAATTTAGCGATCGATCGCAAAAAATTCCTTGGAAATTTCTCGATTATTCTTTTTTACAAATTTTTCGAAGATTTTAATTTCTCTACAATCATGAAATTCATAAAGTAATGATGTATATTGCGCGTATTTTTTTTATATAACGTAATCATTTATTATCATTTAAAATAACATCATGCTTATATTTATTAGGCACAATTAGGACATTATCAAGCAAAAATCACTTTTGGTTGCAACACTTCCCCAATGGCAAAGATTCCACCTTTATTGACATTATTCAAGCAATGTGCAAAATTGACCTCTTGCCAAAAGAGTTGGGCATTAAGTTCTAACTAAAAAGATATATGGATTGTACAATGGTTAGAGGGTCTCACCAAGTAAAAAGAGCGTGTGATTGGATTTAGTAAAAAAATACGCAGTTCACATCTTTAAATAAAAAATGACTAATCTTGTATTTCTCTAATAAGAACATGATCGATCGTGATAGTAAAAAGTGTAAAGTTTATTCATTTTTCATTTTTTTTTTTTAAAGAAACCCTTTTTTTTTATTTTTTTCCCTCTTATATAACCCACATCATTATCTTAAAAAACCTTGAGGTGCAACAAGTATTGATTGTTAGAATAAATTTTTTTCTTGATGTAACTAATTTGTTGAGAATGAAATCTAATTGTATTTTTATTTTAATTTCAAATTAATAATCTGCAAATAAATTTCATTCCTCTTATTTTATATTTAAGTTTATTTATTTTCTTTCATGGATATTATATTAAAAAAATTAATTCTAATGGAATTTACTAATAATGGAAATTTTCACATTACCAATAGAATAGAGTAGATTTAGGACTGACGTGGATAATGGAATTAGGACTAATAATGGGAATTTTCACATTACCAATAGAATAGAGTAGATTTAGGACTGACGTGGATACAATGGTTATCAATGTAACGGGTAGGCTTTTATTTATTTATTTATTTTTTTTGCTTTTATTTTTTTTAATAAAAAAAAAAAAAACAAATAACAATGAAGATAAAATCATAATTTTGCACAAGTCCCAATTCTTAAGCTTTCAAAGCATTTTTTCGTCTTGAATCCATATTTTTTGTACAATGAACATAAATAAGAGGATTTCCACTTATGAAGATGAAATTGGCTAATTCAATAGCAACACCGGGATGACCCTCAATATGGCACTTATGAAGATGAAATTGCTCGCTAATTCAACTAGCAACACCGGGATGACCCTACAATATGGCATTTTAATTTCATTAATTATCAATACATGCAACTCATTCACATTGTATTATTTTAACTACAAAAATTTAATTTCAACAGCAAAAGAATAGATTAAAAGTCATATACGTTAACTTATTTAGGAATACCTAATAAGTCACACATTTGACCATTTTATAGTGTCAATGTTCAACCCACATTAAACCCATAGCATTACAATCCATATATTCCCATAATTTAATTCCTTTAACTTTATAAATATTTGTTGACCAGTAATTTTTTTCAACTACTAATGTATTGGAACCAATAATTTCCAAAATGTGAGAACCTTAAGTATCTCCTGTAATCAAACAGACAACAAAATCATTTGCAATCCAAATTAAAAAGGATTTAAAATCCTATCTCCTCCAACACAGTTCTTAGCAATTTTTTTTTCGTAAAAATGGATTTAGCAATTTTCCGAAATTGTAATTTCTGAACCTGAAATACAAAAAATAATCAACAAGTCAAAGTTGGAAACAAGCTAAACCAATATATAGTCCCTAGCATTTTTTTATTTCGTTTTATAAAAATGAATTAAATTAACACCAATCAAATCTTCTGAGATGAAAAGCTTGGATATTGTGTGGATTAGCAAAAACACATAATTGTCAACGAAAAATGGAATTAAAAAACAAAATGCATCAAACTTATTTCACTAAGATATTCCCAACAAAAAAAGAAACTATTATATATGATGTTGCACACATAAAAGAGATCCATTTAAAATAAAAAACTAAAAATTCCAAGTGCAATCAAATCATAATGCATATCAATTCAATCAAATCGAGAATAAATGCATACATAACATAGTTGTCAAGGTCAAAAGCATATTTTACAAACACGTTTACAGTATAGAACAAACTATACAATATCATAAATTTAACTTCCACAATTTCAACTGAAATTTTTCTTCTGCCCCAATAAAATTCTCAATAAATTAGATTTACAAAACGACCCAACTTTCCAGAATTGTGTATTGGGTAATCCATGGAAAGCTTCTAGTGGGAATTGAACCCATGATGTCTGAGACTACAATTCATCCCAAGCCTCCTAAGTCCTACCACTAAGCTGCACCCTGATAGGTAATTGCAACACTAGATTTATCAAGGAGAAACACATCTAACATCATGCATCATGAGACGTCTCTTGAATGCATAACAAATGTATAAAAGCTAAAAACTAATAGGATAATTGTTAACTCCTGATGTAAGCTTGTTGGGACTAAAAGTTCTAATTGTTTCTTAGTAGTTACCACTAACCACTTCATCATACATGTTACTAATGACTGGTCCGCTTCTAAACCTACCACATTTTCTTCCTCAACTTAATATCTAGATATCCTAGAAATATGCTTAAACAATCAATAATACCATATGCAAATCCTTATCCCCCACAATTCCTCTCGTGTGGTAAAGGATCATTGCTACATTCTTCATAATTGATATACATATGTATTATGTGTTAAATTTTCACCATTACTGAGGTGATAGTGGAAAGAAGTGAAATTACAACAGTACAAGGTGTGAGTGTGAGGTGCAATGCAGTGGAAAAATTTAGCAGATAAAACACAACTGCACAAAATTACAACAGAGCAAGGTGTGACTTGTGAAAAAAAAAATAAAAAATACAAAGCAAGAAAATGTAAATGTAGCTGTTCACTTCAAATATGCAGATGTACAAAAGGTTACACCAACAATGGGACAAAAAGAAAAGATAGGGAAATAGGAGAGAATGAAAAAAAAACACAACAAAAAGGGCATCGATAAAATATAAAAATAGCTGGAAAAGCATGCTAGTGACAACCTGGAGGCCTAACAGGTGGATCTGTCCGTAACTGAAACCTTTGATGGTTGCGTAGTATTTCACAGATTTCATTCGGCCGAAGCCAACGGTTTTGAGCTTCTATCAATATCCTGTCAAGGTCTGCCAAAATCCAGGAAGGCAGCGATGGTTAAAGATCTTCGACACAATCAATAAAATCCGTTCTACTTCTATGGCAGACATGCAGTATAACCATAAATGCCAAAAACACCAAATCCCCCAAATCGAAAATTGGTACCAATAACAATATAACATTCATGCAACTTTAGCAAGCATGCTGCATTATATTCATCTAGTGAATTATACGTAAAATTAGAATGTTAGAAATCCAAATATACCTTTTGTAAAATTAGAATGTTAGAAATCCAAATATACCTTTTGATTCGAAGCGTAACTAAAAAACTCATCATAACGCAATATGATGTATATTCATTCATTTAACAATCAAAATCAACATGTACACTGAAGTACTTGACAAGTGTGCATGAGTGAATCAAATTGAGTTCTAGCATTCAGCTATTACACACACATACACACGCATACACATTACCAAATTTCTAAACCTCAAGAACGCATTGAAGCAGAGAATCAAAGAAAATGAGGGAAAAATAAATCATACCTAATGGTTGATTGATAACGTATCTTCTACCTTCAGCCATAAACCCTAGATTTCATCAGCGAAGCTCCGAATTGAAAAATCCACAAAACCGATTCCAAACCTGCAAACAAAACCAAAAGTTATCAAAAAAAAAAAATGGAGAACCAGAGCTGAAAGAACGAAAACAAAAAGCAAATCCAGGAGAATTAAAGAAGAAAATTACAGGGAAGGAGTTTAGAAGGTTCGAGAAAAGATGGAAAACCCTAAGAGAAACGGTGAAAATGAGAGAAAAGCGAGGGAGAGAATGGGTTTCAAAGAAACGGACCGTGTTTTTGTAAGAGAAACTGAGAAAGAGAGAAGCGCGTGAAAACCACTAAAAAGAAAAAACAAAAAAGAGAGATTTAAGTCAATGGAATTATGGTTCGTGTTTATACTGGCTTATTCAGGATGGATCAAGTCTGACGTGGCAGAGGTCGCTTTCGGACGAAGCTGACAGGAGTTATAGGGGGATTTGTTTCGTTTGTGTTATCGTATGCATGGCGTGGAGGCTTTTTGTGTGTATGTGTATGATCAGGACCGTTGATATAGTGGACCAGGGTAACAATCAACAGCCTTCACAGATGAATGAATGTAATAAAGTCAGTGATTAATTATCCTGTATATCTAAGCTGTCATGAAATCTAGTTGATCTTGAAAAGACACGGGGGAATTAAATATCGAGTTATGAAATTTTTTTCTCATTTTTGAAGTTAATTTTTGACATGCAAAGAGTGATATTTTAGATTTTTAGGATAATAACTAATTAAAGGACTTAGCATTTTACCTTCAATCTAAGCTTATATTATAGCATAGAATTTTTTAGATTTTATGAATAGGAAAAGTTCTATAAGATGGATTAATATAAGGTTTTTTGAATGATAACTTACTTTTTCACTAAATAGATTGACAATTGTATGTTGTGATGGATCCAGTTGAGGTGAGTGTGTGAGAGAGGATGTGAATTTTTCTATGAAAAATTCTACTTGTAACACAACTGACAAACTAAATAATGATATATGCATGGGTATACCTTGTATTCTTTCCTCTTATTAATGGTATTACATTGAAATGGGAAAAAAATGTTTGTACTATTTGAAAATAATATTTGCACCTATCCTAGTTAAATTAGTACATAAAATTGTTTATTAGTGTAATCACTTTTAGTCTTCTTTAGTAAATTTTGCACTTTTAATCCATGAAATTTCAAATGAGCTTTTATAGTCCTAAAGTTTATAAAATAAACATTTTTAGTCTTGAAGTCTCAAACAAGCGATTTTATTTTTTGAAACAAGTGTTTTTGGTTATTTGAAACTTTGGGGACGAAAATTACTCGTTTGAAACTTTAGCAACTAAATGCTCATTTGAAATATTAGGGAATAAAAATACTAGTAAGTAATCTGTAGGGACCAAAAAGTATATGGTATACTACTAAGCGTGAATTGAATTGCCTCATCTCATGGTTTCTCGTAAGACTGATATACAAAGAAGATCAGTTATCAGAATCGTTCAAAGAGATTGAACTAATCTGGTTTTAATAAAATATATTTGACCTTTATGATTTCTTTGTTCATAGATCTGCCTGCAGGTATAATTTGGTTGGCTACTTTACATTGAGCTAACAAGTCAAAATTATTTCGGCCATAAAATGGGGAAAGTAATTGGACTGCCAATGATGTAGATTATCCCATGAAAAGAGGATAATAAATTATAGTCATACCAAGAGATTGATGCTAACATGATCCTCTCTATTTCACTTGAATTTGAGAGAGTCAATTTCATGTTGATACACATTTAAATTTGTATTAGAGGATTCTAATACAAGTACTGTCATTCCAATCAGAGGGCCATAACTTTGTGTGGCATAATTATTCCTGTAACCAATTACCTGTACTAGAATTATTCCAATCAGGCAATCATAGGATAGTTTACTTCTCTTAAAAAAACTTTAAAAAATAAAACAGCATACTCCTTGCATACTTTTATGTCTGGCAAAAGTTAAAAACACCATGACATACAGAACTTCATCATTACATTAAAATTGGTTTGACTTCATTTGCCTCAACATATCAATAAACAGAATCAGAGATTCAATGGAAGTTAATACTGATGGCCAATTGAAAGACAGACACCACAAAACAGAGCTATTATTGTCACTGTCACAACAGAACATTCCTTAGAATACACCCAAAAAAAAAATCCATAATAGTTTGAAGATGCTTATCTTCCTTACTCAACTACCACTTCATGCTTTGGGCCTGCCTTTAAAGATTCGTCCTAAAGGAAAAGGAAAAGGAGAAAAGCTTGTTAAATTGTAATCAAAGTAAAAAACTTGGACCCATCTCATCGGACCAATCTTTTTCCAAGTGAGAGTGTACACATAACTAACCGTAAATTCTTTTACAAGTGATCAGGAAAGTTGTTATTT
>OU015772.1:1414702-1589610 GCA_907173295.1 Fagus sylvatica
AGAAACAGAAAGAAATAACAAGAATTTGATATAAAGAGAAAGAACAATGAAAACACAAAGGCTTGTCTTGCAAGGTGGGTTTTGAAGACTAGGGGTGTGGCTCTTTATATAGGCAGTCTATGATACGTGTTGTCGTGTTGAAATTGGTAATGTTTGATATTAGGGGAAAAGAATTATTTTGCTGTATCTTTTTGCCAAAATTATGTTTGTGATTTGGTACGTGGCATGTAGATGATAAAGTTTGTGTGACACCTTGTGAAATATGGCTATTATGTGTTTATTTTCATATATTTTTTCCTTGCATAGTTGAAATAAAGGGTTTAAAGGAATGATCATTTAAAATTTTAAATTGAATTTTCATATGTCTACATGCACAATAGACGGCATGAAATTAGTTGCCTTGTGATTCAGCCTCTCATAATCAAAGATTCATATATATGTCATTATGTCTACATAATTACGGGAATTGTTTTAATTCCATTAAGCTTTCCTTTTCTTGCCCTCTTAGAGAGAATAAGTTGAAAATGGAAATTTTAAGATTTTTCATTTAAATTGAATTTTTTTAAAGAGTGATGTTAGGAATATTTTTTTGTGATTGTCAGTTTTCCTCTTACCTTTGAATCTCGGATTGTATTATTGAGGAATCAATTCCAATTTATTTAAGATTTGCTACATCAATGCAAACATTTACTATCATATAATCATATATTCCATCTTTAATGACTGAGGATTCAATTTCAAACCTTGAAAACTGAAGCGGAATTATCTTTATAAAGATACTTGCCATTTGAACCAGTGTAAAATTATTGCATATTATTTTCATAAATTTTCAGCGGTTTTCCTTTTCTTTTTTTTCTTTTCTTTTTTTCCACTAAATACTGGAACTTTAGTAAAGACGACAAAAAGCTCAAATCTCTAAATCAAGCCTCTTGAAATAAGGAAGGGATTAATGTGAAGAATATTCTCCTATGTATTCTATATGTTTCTCTTGGGTAACACGTTACACAAGCATGATTGGTGACAAGTGAAAGTTTATATTTGTTACCGGTATTTTAATTAACACAAGCTTGAGGTTCCTTAATTAAAAACCAAATCAAATTAATCAATAATACGAGCTATATTTGCTGATACTTTGATTATGCTACATTTTTGGAATTTTATAATCATATTGAATCCATGATAAATATGTACCAAAACAATTAAATCCGGTCAATAAGAAGTACATGAAGGGCCGGTCCACCCTATAAACAAGTTAAGCACTGCTTGAGGGCTTGAGGCCCCAAAAAAAAAAAAAAAAAAACTCACTGCAAAAAAAGGCCCCAAATTTAAGAAAAAAAATACCCACAAGTCCCAATTTAAAAGAATTTTGGAATAAATAGAAAAGAAAAAAAAAATCGTTGAAGTCAAGTGGCTTCAATTTTCTTCTTAATTGGCCTCTTATTCTCCATTTTTTTCTTTCTCCTCAGCTCCTCACGGCTACACTTGCGGTAGTTCTCCAATTCTTCTTCTTCTTTTTCTCTCTCTCTTTCTCTCTTTTAATTTTTTTGTTTTTTTTTTTGTGCCCACATGAGTTGCTACTGTCCAAATTTAACCTTAGTGAGATATTTTCAATTCTCACCTACCAAGCCACCCATGTGGCCAATTATTGTCTTTATGTTTTTTTCCTTTTCTTTTTTCTTTTTTTAATGACATTGTTTTTTTTCCCCTTAACTCTATTATTATTATTAGACTAATTTATTGGGTCAATGACAATGAGTGATTAAGATATGATGTTATAATATAATTTTTCTCTTTCTCTAAGCCATATATATTTTTTTTTTCTTTATTAAATATATTTTTTTTTCTTTCTAAATCTCACTTTAAAAAAAAAAAAATCTATTATATTTTTTTATCCTCAGATTTACAAATTCTTTAGATGTCAAAATGCAAGTGTGGTCAATAATTAACAAGAATAAAATTCTAATAATTTTTTTTTAATAAATATGAATTTAATATAATATAAAATAGGTTAAAAGCCCCAAATTGAGATTTGACTTGAGACCCCCAAAATGATTGAGATGGCCCTGTACATCTGTATCTGTACATGCGTGTATGATGTCTATGTACCTACATCTATATGTTGATGAACGTCTACATTATAACTCCAAAATTAGTGAGGGAGAGATGATGTGATGATGACATGCAATATCGTTTACTACAGCTCATGCTAGTATTTGTGGAGGTCTTTATTGTGAACTGTTAAATTGAGAACACTTCCGTATAGACCCAAAACAAATGGCTACGCGTTAATATACAAAAATCAATCAATAAGGGTGCCACCAGCACATAAACTAATGTATACAAATTCGTGGCATTGGCACATGCAAGTGAAATTCATTGTTGGGGGGGGGGGGAATGTATTTTTAAATTATATTCTTGATTCCAACAATATTAGACACGTATGTGATACTCATATCATGCAGACAAGTGTACGTATTTTGTATAGATACGATAGGACCTTATGTAACAACAAGAAATTTTACTAATTCAACTAACTGGAACCACATTAAATAAATATACGTGTTGAGGCGATAAAAACTAAAAAGGAAGAGAATTGGCTGAATAGATTTCCCAACCTCTAAAATAAAACACTTCCAAAGTTGAAAAGTATTGTCGCTGATCAGAATTGTGTTCTACGTGGAGATTCGTGTGTTTTATAAGTTGTAACTGTCATTGAGTGCACTGTGCATGATAGAGATCGAGGCCACCGTATGATTGAGATCTTGAAATTGAGGTGAAGAATTGCTATATGATTACATACCATCACTTAAAATATATAGCAATATTTAGCAAAAAAAAAATAAAAAAAATATATATATATATATATATATATATATATATATATATATATATAGCAATTTTTCATCAAAATTGGCCTAAATAATAAGCCTCAATTGGTTGTGTGGATTACCAAAGTTTCTTCTTTCGACCTTTCTTACATTTCGGTTTTTTCCTCTATATGTCTTATGTGATGGATGATTTTTTTTTTTTTTTTCTTTTTTACTTGATTTGAATTACGAGTACAGATGCCATTATGCAATAAAATCTTCTTCCTTCTGTTTTTTACTTTAAGCGATAAAAACCAATCATCTTTTATTGCATAACCAACCCAAAGGCCAAAGGGTCACATAATATCATATTATTATTAGGAAATAGTTTTTCTCCAATCCGGTTTGGAGGAATTTTTCTTGAACCCACTACGTGGCAAGTAAATAGACCATCCACGTGTACTTTTAGTCATATGACATTTTTAATGAGTCATGTGACTTTTTAAAATACACATGTGGATTATCTATTTGCTTGTTACATAGTGGGTTGAAAAAGGATTCTTCCAAATCGGGTTGGAGAAAAACTCTGTCCTTATTATTATATACCACCGTGAGAGTGATGGTCTAGTAATCAATATATGTACTCTTATATGGTTTGAGAAGTGGAGGCCCCATGTTCGAATTTAGGTTAGAATAACAATTATGACTCATGCACATGTTTTGAAACTAGCATTAAATTGGTCGAAAGGCTATTGGCTAGTGGTGCGGCATTTATTGGTGCAACATTAATTGCCACACCAATTTGGCACCGAAAGATTGCATTAAGTCAAAAGTTCCTAATTTTATTATTATTTTTTATTTTTATTTTTTTCGGCCCCCTTGACTATCACTTGTTGTTTACGGCTAATACTAGGTTTGTAAATTGTAAAAGGTGCCGCATCTCTGTAAACACCAAAGTCAGCTAGTCCATGTTTGTTGTGCATCCAAATGATACAAATAGACCTGGCAAAATCTGACCCAGGCCCATTTCCTGACCCGAACCCGAAGGAAAAATATGGGTAGGGGTAGGGGTTTTTCGACCCGGGAACAAAGATGGTGTCAACCCGTACCCGATCCGAAAAACGATGGGTCGGGTCGGGTCAACCCGCGGGTCACATGGGTCGACCCGTTTTTCAAAGGATTTTTTTTTCTCCCGAAGTCTATATTATTATGTTAGGAATTAAAGTATTATGAGATTTTTTTTTTTTTTGAATGATTTGGAATTTGACTATTATAAAAGTTCACATAATGCCAATTAAAAAAACAATTCTTAAATTAAATTTGTATTTGAAATAGGCTAAACTTAACCAAATCAACACACAAAATTAGATGTTCTTTCTTGGTAGAAAGAGAATTGCAATCTATTTTCTTAGTTTTATTTAATATTTTAATGGCACACGTTTTTTTGGGTATTATTATAATTGGGTTTACTTCTGAATCAAGTTTTAGCATTTGAGGTAAAATTTTTAATATTAATCTTGTCTTTTGCCAAAAAGTGTAGAAACTTTGATTTGCACTTAAAGTTAATTAAATGGATTTGAAGATAATATCTAATCCATTAGTAGAATAGCCATATTTATTAACTTTTTAAATATTTATTGACCCATTTACATTGTATACTAAAAGTTATATTAAAACTTTGTATTGTAAATGAAAATATTAATGAAATTACTCACCAACTTGAGGTGCAATTTTCAAGTATAAATATTTTCACTGCTAGAACTACTACCAACTTCGAGTAGATTGAGGTCCAATTCATATAAATTTATTTAGTTTTTTTTTTTTACCAAACATTTATGTTTTATTCTTGAAACTTTATATATATTGTCATCTTGATAGGTAATTTAATTTAATTTCATAATTTTCATGCAACTAATACATCTAAGGAGGTTCAATTAGCAAAAAAAAAAAGTACATCTAAGGAGGTTGATAATTTGATATGGTCAATGACATCTAGTATTTTTTTTCCCATATTCTTTTATTTGTGAGTGTTTTTGTTTATGTGTTTTCTTATTTCTATTGAAAGAAAGACAAAGAAAACTAAATGATAATTTTAGACTATAGGATCAAGTTTATTTTCATTTTGTATATATATATTTTTTCATGTGTAAAAATATGGGTCAACCCGGTTTTGACCCGACTCTTAAAAGACCGGGTATGGGTCATAGGTTGTGCAACCCATTTAGGACGACCCGGTTTTTGACCCAAACCCATTTGACCCGAACCCACATGGGTCGAACCCGAACCCGATTGACCCGACCCGTTTGCCAGGTCTAGATACAAATTAAGATTCTCTAAAGTTCATCGAATGCTCTACCAAATGAAGTTCTTTTAATCTTGACATTTATTTTATAATAAAATGTCAGAGGGTCATGCCATCAATCCATCACCAACAACCACTCTCCATTTAGTCAACAAGTTTCATATATAAAAAACTCTTAAATGAAACAATAATCCACCCCATGTAGTCCTCCCCATTAATTTTTTTGATAGATTAAATTACTTTATCAAAACCAAAAGTCTATCTCCCTCTTTTTTTTTTTTTTTTACTAGGATTCATTCATCTCTTTACGCACGCTTTAGCCTGCCAGCGATTAAGTTACAATATTAAAATCAAAAGTCTATCCTCCTCTTTTTATTTTATTTTATTTTTTTCTAAGATTCATTCCTCTTTATATGCACGCATGCTTAGTTTACCAACCTTCTTTTCCAAAAAAAATCATTTATTTTGATAAAACCCTATGAATTACATATATAATATATATATATATATATATATATAACACATATAAAACTTGACAATATGGTATCCCAAGTTTAAATTTCTGCCTCCGCCCTTGCTTGGGTAGGAGTAAGACATGGGGTTTTTGGTTGATGATATCTAATGTTAGCCCAGCATTTTCAGTCTATTTGTTTTAATAATATTAATGCAAATTGTAATAGGGTTGCACAAGCCATAGCTAGCTATGGAGACACTGTCCTCAAATCTGGGTGCAGTCATTTCTTATTCATAAAACTACAATTATTCGTTTACATTAAAAAATGAAAAATAAAAAGCTGTTGAGGAAATCGTTGACTAGTAATAGTATAAGAGGAAAGCAGAAAAGGTTAACACTTAACATAGTTGATCTCAAAGAAAGAGAGAGAGAGATATGGAGCAAGAGAAGGGAGTGGTGAAGCACGTGGTGGTGGCCAAGTTCAAAGAAGGAATCTCAGAGAAGCAGGTAGACGAACTCATTAAGGCTTATGCCAACCTCGTCAATCTCACTGAACCCATGAAGTCCTTCCAGTGGTAAACTCTTAATTGAATTTGCTGTTTCTTTTGTGTAGGGTTCTGTTCTGCTACATAAATTAGCATTTGGTCTACTTATATACGATGTGACATTTATATAATGAATCGGTAATTGGGACTGTAAGATTATGAAAGCTAGGTTTAATATATGTGTTATAGCCCAATAAAGATAATTTTAAAAAAATAATAATAAATTATTGGTTTTAGCATAACCTGACTGCCCTGATTAGTATCTTGAGGATTTATAGCTGACTCCAAATTATACTTTTTTTTTTTTTTTTTTTTTTTTGTACTCAGAGCTGTTATCACTGGATAAATAAAAACTATAGTGAATTTAAGTGACTGAAATCCTGTTTTGAGTTGCCTTCCTAACTTTACAGATAATAATTTTGTCTGTCACTTATTTTATATTAATATTACAATTACTTTTAATCTTTCAGGGGCAAGAATGTCAGTGTCGAAAACTTGCATAAGGGTTTCACTCATGTATTTGAATCTACATTTGATAGTCTAGAGGGTGTTGAAGAGTGGGTAGCTCATCCTGCCCATGTTGAATATGCAAAATTT
Organism: Fagus sylvatica; assembly: GCA_907173295.1. Lineage (NCBI taxonomy): Eukaryota > Viridiplantae > Streptophyta > Magnoliopsida > Fagales > Fagaceae > Fagus > Fagus sylvatica. The sequence goes on from OU015772.1 coordinate 1,421,408, forward strand.
TTCAAGGCCAACTTGGACAAAGGCATTGTGATTGACTTCATACCCTCTCCCGTTCCTCTCTGAATGGAAATCAGGGCAGTTAAATGGGATTGTCAATGGAACTTTACTATGCATAATAAATGTGGTGGTGTACTCTTTTTTGTGTTTTATCTTTGTTATGCCAAGTTAAATGGGATTGTTCCCAAAAAATAATAAATTTATGGATGTTTTATTGATATTGTTGCTAATGAGGTTGTTTATTTCTCAATTTCTAATTGGATGGAAGATGTCCCAATCAGCTAAGCTTCCAATAAAGCTCTTTGTTAATAATAATTATCTCATCCATCCAACATGCGTAATCGTCTCTCTCACAACATGTGCATCTCATATGTTGTGAGAGAGACGATACACAAGATACTTTCTCCGTCTCTGCAAGACTTAATGACGTAACCAATTCTCAACTTCTGGAATCATTCTGTTCCATGTTGGACGGCATAGCGGCACGGCGGTGAAGGGCGGCACCAGCAAAAAGAGAAAAGGAAAAATATATATATATATATATATATATATATATATATTTGCTACTTTGTTTCTGTTATTTTTTTCTTTTTTGATAGAACTTTGTTTCTGTTATTTGGCACAAAAAGAAACTCAAAGTTTATCATTTCCATCTTCTATATGTTAATATTAGAGAGTATAGCTAAATATTCACCTAAGTTTTTTACTACTAAATATATTGTCCAGCTTTTGAAATCGAGTTAATGATAGTGGAAATCATATCCGAAAAAGTTACAGACATCTTAATATTGCTCAATGAAACGTGATAGGCCCATTTATGGACCTCATATACGCCCCATGAAATAATCAGAAAGCAAACCCATAATTAAGTACTAGGCATGAAACTAATCATTAATTTCCCATCAGCAATTGCATATATTAATAAGATATCTAAAATCATATTTATACGAAAACATGTAATTGTTCTATAGATCTCAACCGTGACCAAGTTTTCAATTCTATGGTCTCAAGGTATAACATATTGATACGACAACTTGATCAGCCAACCAAAAAGACACAAAAATATGAATCTATATTTAATCATACCAAAGATTGGTATACCACTTATTTAATAAAAATATTTTTTTGGAACATACATTTGGAAATAATCAAGTATCCAAACCATTTAAGTTTTTTTTAGAATAATCGATAATTTATCTTGGTATCAGATCATGTAATAGCTTAAAATTTTAGAACAGTTGATAATTTATCATATTACTCAATTCAAATGGATAATATATGTAAGATACTAAAAACCTCAGTCGCCTCAAATCACAATTCTTACACTCTTTAAGGCACATAATTATATTATAGTCGTCAAGTAATAAAATGAAATAGAAGTGATTTAAAGTAACAAAAAGAAACACACACAAAATTCACAACTATTGAAATATCATGTTGTGAATAATTAATAATAAAGTTGTATCAGTAATAGATGCTAATAAAAATAAATTTCAACTATAGTAAAATTTGTTGTAACTAATATTGTTAGGATTACTCATTATGAAAAATTAAGTCATGATAAAATACCGAACCAAAAATGCAACCGGTTCACTTCAATTCGGTTCTCTTATCGTACCTATCATGAATCCAAAGTGTACAACATGTTGTTCAGTTCTGGTCTTGCTTTCTCTCTATCTTATCTGATCCCAACAAAACACAAAAACTAATTTTTGGAGTGAGAGAGAGAATGGCGTCTTTGGCTCAGCAATTCACAGGCCTAAGATGTGCACCACTCTCTTCCACACGTTTCTCAAAGTCCAAGCCTTTCAGTCATCCAAACCAAACCCACAAACCCACTTTGCTTCTTCCTATTGTCTCTGCAGTGGCAATCTCAAACGCTAAGACCAAAGACAGGACTGAGCTCAAGAAACTCTTTGAGGATGCCTATGAACGGTGTCGTACTACTCCTCTTGAAGGCGTTTCTTTCACTCTCGATGACTTCAACGATGCTCTCGAAAAGTACGACTTCAATGCTGAGATTGGAACCAAGGTTGGTTGCCCACTCTCTTCTTTGAAATTGTGAGTGGGAATTGGGTTTTGAATGAGAGTTTTTTTTATGGGTATGAGCTAGAATGAGGAATTGTTGTACTGTTCTAACTGAGGCATGTATGGAATGGTGGTTTGTGTGTGGGTTTTTAATGGGTGTGAGCTAAAATGAGGAATTTTTTTATTTTATGTCAATGACTTTTAGTGTTTTTTCTTTGAAATTGTGAGCTGGAAATGGGTTTAGAGTGAGAGTTTTGATGGGTATGAGTTAGAATGAGGAATTGTTATATTGTTCAAAGTGAGGCATGCATAGAATGGTGGTTTGGTTATGAGTTTTTTAAATGAGTCTGAGCTAAAATGAGGATTTGTTATGTGGGTTTTTTGTGCAATTTGATATTGCGGGTGTGTGATTGGATTCACCTTGAGTTCCAATGATGAGTTTGATATTGCAAACTGCAAAAAGTACATAGGGAAAAGGATGAATATTGTTTATGGTTTTTGACACATTTGATTGAATTATGTGCTAAATTGATTCAATTTTACCAAATTTGTAATCTTAAGGAAGATAAGGTTTCATCAAATCTATTTATTCAAAAAATAAAATAAAGGAAGGATATGGTTTGCATTAATTTTATTTTTAGGAAAGGGAATTTTTCGTATGAGGCACTATCCTGAATTGTAATCCTTTAAACCTCTGTCTACTTTTATGCCCAAAAAGAAGTTAAAATAAAAGCACATGCACACACAAAAGGAAGATTAGCTTGATGAGTTCGATGCATATTTTCTCTCAGGTCAAAGGAACTGTGTTCAAAATAGATGCCAATGGTGCACTAGTTGACATTACTGCAAAGTCATCAGCATATTTGCCTGTCCAAGAGGCAAGTATTCACAGAATTAAACATGTAGAAGAAGCAGGCATAGTTCCTGGTTTGAAAGATGAGTTTGTAATTATTGGTGAAAATGATGTTGATGATAGCTTGGTCCTGAGCTTACGATCTATCCAGTATGAACTTGCATGGGAAAGGTGTAGACAGCTTCAAGCTGAGGATGTTGTCATCAAGGGTAAGGTGGGTATTTTCACATCAAAAATTTGCTTTCTTTTCTGTTTCTTCTTTTGTCTAGATTATTAGTATGTGATCCTTGTCCAGTATTTTCATCTAGGCAATGAGTGAGATGCTAAGCGTCTTGAGTATTATTCCCTGTAGTGTTGCAGGTCAAAGGCTTTCTTGTACCTTAGTAAAGTCTAAATAAGCAGTTGTGGAAGTTCTTGCTTTAGATCCTTCTTTTTTCACTTCCTATTGTCTCTTTTATGAATTTGATTATTCTTGCAGTAAGAGAACTGTCTGCTGTTCAAATAACTTCCCTATTCGTTGGTTTTGTTTAAATTTAATTCCTCGAATATATATATATATATATGCAGGTTGTTGCTGCAAACAAAGGTGGAGTGGTGGCTGTGGTGGAAGGCCTTAGAGGGTTTGTTCCTTTTTCACAGATATCAACGGTTAGCTCTTAAACATGGCTTGCACGATCCCTAGGCTCAATTTGGTTAGCTTGAATGTCTGAGAGGTTGCATTAAGGTGCATGTGAAGTAATAATAGGCGAAAAAAAATTTAGAGTTGGAAGTACTAGTCTATGTCAGAATGAACTGGCTGTAATATGGCCCACATTTAAGCATGCATCAAATGATGATAAAATTAACATGTCTGTAACTGCCTCACAACAAAGTATGCTTGATACTTATTTTGATGTCACGTTGAGAAGTTTCTGCCTCACTAGTTGTATTAGTTAAGCATTATACACACTATTATATATGTGATTTGATTTTATCTTGTATGATTCAGAGAATAAGATCACCATATCACAACTTATGTTCTTTCTCTTGGCATGCATTTCTCCCGTTCATGAGCTTTATATTATTTGTAATCCAATTATTTAATCCAAATTTGTCACTCTTTCTTGCATATGTATTAGAAATCAACGGCGGAAGAGCTTATTGAAAGGGAGCTTCCACTGAAATTTGTGGAGGTTGACGAGGAGCAGTCAAGGCTTGTCCTCAGTAACCGCAAAGCCATGGCTGATAGCCAGGCACAACTAGGAATTGGATCTGTGGTCATTGGAACTGTGCAAAGTCTAAAACCATATGGTGCCTTCATTGACATTGGTGGAATCAATGGCCTTCTTCATGTCAGTCAGATCAGTCATGATCGTGTCTCAGATATTGCAACGGTACTTCAACCTGGTGATACTCTCAAGGTATGTCCATAACATAATTTCTTGGCAGAAAATTTTTGCTACTTTGTAGAGGTGAACATTTTATAACTAATTCTCATGGTGTAGGTCATGATACTTAGCCATGACCGTGAGAGAGGCCGAGTAAGTCTTTCCACCAAGAAGCTAGAACCTACTCCAGGAGACATGATTCGCAATCCAAAGCTTGTTTTTGAGAAGGTATTTTCTGACACATGATCCTAAACCTCACTACCATTTGCATTTACAATTTTACAGCAAAATCTTCTAGTCAATAGAGGTTAATCCTGTTTTTTGGTTATGTTCCTGCCACAATTTCCCATTTCACTCGCTATGAGAACTTTAAGTGTGACTAATATCTTGTAGTTCCAGTGGATAATGGAAGCTCCAAAATAAAATAAAAATTTAGCTTATGTTTCCTTTTCTATTATCCTTGAAAGATTACTATCTTGCTTCCAAGCATTTTGAAATTTGAGAAAATGATGGTTATGTTTCTGATTCTCTTCTGACAGGCGGAGGAAATGGCTCAAACATTCAGACAGAGAATAGCTCAAGCAGAAGCTATGGCTCGTGCAGACATGCTTAGATTCCAGCCTGAGGTACTTGTTTAGTTACTATATCCCTAGATATTAAATATGGTCCAAAATAGTAAAAAATATTCGGATATGCACATAGAAGATCAAAATATGTTAGACATTAATTTGAGTTATCAGCTCTTGACCCGCCTTCCAGCCTTGTGGCCAAGTACATGAACTAACAGTCCTGTAGGCAAAGGGTCCAAGGGCTCTGAGAGATCCTTGGTGTGCTTTTTGAAAGAGATTATATGTCCATTTTGTCAAGCCTAATTGTGCAAGTACTTTATCCATTTGCAGAGTGGACTGACTCTCAGCTCCGACGGAATCTTGGGTCCGCTTGCTTCTGACTTACCAGCGGAGGGTCTAGATTTGACTGATGTTCCTCCAGCTGAAGAATCAGGACTGCCAGTTGCATAGTTTTTCTCTTTTTATATGTTCCTATGTTATTTAGCTTGTAAAATTATTACCACAAGCCTTTTTGTAAAATTGTTAATGACATTGCTTTAACCAAACTTGTTCTTAAGTCTTCTGGCTGTGCTGTGATAGTGTTATTGATTATAACTCTTTATTTAAGAACCAACACCCTGGTATGAGATAACTTGGCCTTAAATAAACAGCCTAATGTGCACAAGTTCTAAAGGCAAGTAGCGGAACATTCAGAATTGACCAGGGAATATTGTTACCTTCACCATTTTCAGAAATGAAGTATCTATAGCTTGCAAAAATATAATGAGATTGTCTATAACTGGCCCAAATTTGTAGCAGTACTTTTCCAGGGATCAAATGATCATCAACCTTTTGTCTTTCTTTTTTATTTTTATTATTTATTGATTAATTTAGATATAACTAACCTTCCTCGATTGTTTTTGTTGTTAATACTCTCTGGGTAAAAACAGTTCATATGTTTTAACATAATTGACTAGTCAGTAATTCTTAACTGCAATATTTCAAAAGAATGCAGGGAGATTTGATCTAGGGAATGCCAATGAGTTAAAAGGTTCTTACTAAATGCAAACACAAAATTTGATGTTGGGTTGGAGGACCTGTGAGCAAAGAAAATTTGACCTTTTGTTTTCGGAACAAAATACCAAAGAAAAGGGAACAGGGAACAAAGAAAATAAAGCCACTTAGACTCTTTACTAGCAAAAAACCCATATTCATTGCTCGTATGATCTCAACAGAAGCTCTATAACATTTCAATTTCTTCGATTGTTAGGATTGGCTAATCAAGGACTACACCAACATTTACTAAAGAAGTCTATCGGCTATACATCTCATTTTTGGACTTTTATATCCAAGGAAACTAAGGGGTTTAGTTCTCAGAAGCAGAACAAAGCTGAACTTCCCAAAGCATTAAAACGAGACAACCAAATTTGAAAAAACCTCTGGCTTGCTTTCGGAAAGATCCACTACACAATATGCTGGCTAGCTTTACTTGCCGCTCTTCTTGCCTTTCTTTTGTTTCTGTTTCAACTGAGTCAGTCCTGCAGCTGTTATCTTCACATTGCCAATAATTGCCGCATAAAGCTCAGGATCTGTACATGCTTTCATTAATTCTTTCTCTCTACTTGTTGCTTCTGGCATGTGGCTAAACAAATTCATGGCAATCTTTGCAGCTACAAAAAATAAATAAATACATAAATAAATTTTCAAATCTATGACATAAAAGTTTTGAACTTGGAGCACAATTAACAATACAATGCCCCCCAGATTGACCGGCTAATAAAGGATACCATTCCATCATCCACATTCAAGTTGAAAAAATTGAAATGGATGCAAATTTTGTCCTAGTAACAAAGGCAGAAAAAATGAAGGAAATATAGGGGAGCAAGTTCCAACCACATATAGAGGAGGGAAAGAAGACAACTTCGAAAGAAGCAAATAAACTTCGTTAAACTGCAAGTTTTAGAGATGAACTTTTGGATACCTTTTCCTTTCTTTGCAGTGCCAGGAATAATCTTGACACGGTATTTATATGATTGAACTGCATTATAGGGACCACAGACAGGCACAGCATATAAGAGAATGTCACTAGGCAGTGGATTCCCAGTCAAGTAATCAACGTCATTTAATTTCCCTCTCTCTTCTTCACCAATCTCATGAATATCATCCTCTTCCATGGCCACCTTGTCCATCTCTGGAGCAGTATCACCCAAATCCACATGGAGATCACCTTCAACACTACCATTTGCATGACTATTCGAAGATTCATCTGGTTGATCTCGACAGTCCCGAGACAGGTGACCTGCTTTCTTACACTTATAACATATTTTTGAAGCATCTTCGGAGCCTGCCAGATTAAAAGAATTGGTAAGAAAGGATCACTTTAGAGTGTAGATAATCATTGATACAAAATATGTTTCATCATTATTGTTCTGTAATATATGACAATTTGACTTATCATCCTCCAACTATGGAATCTCTACCATCAAGTAAGGGCTTTTGAGGGGAATACAAAATTATGTATAGTTCAAGCATTGATAATCAGCAACTAAAAATTAGATAACTACAATTAACATTTCTGATGACTAAACTTGGAAAACATACCACTACTAGGTTTCTTCCCTTCAGTTGTAGCTGCATTTCCATTTTGTGTCTCTTCATCTGTCTTGTTTATTTTTCCAGCGGACTGAAAATTCACAAATATTTTCAGTTTTTCAGCAGCATGGAATGACAACAAAGAGGTATTGTACAAGTTTCCAGATCACTATTTCTCAAAAGAAATATCATCCCATAAAAATATTTAATACATTCAAATCCTAATTGAGCATATCTTCCACAGGTTTTAGTATTTGGCAGCTACAATTATTATTTTTTATAAATAAGAAAACTTTATTATAATAAAAGGGACCCAGCATACTAGGAGTATACTGGAAGTACAAACAAATCAAGCACACAAGGAGCAGAAATCTAAAAATTGATGCAAAGAAACAAATAGAACCCCTCACAGACACCCAATCAAATAAGGTTCTCAAAAATAACAACTTCAGCTCCACAATAGTCCTCTCAGGCTCTCAGAATCCTCAAAACTACAATTATGTGTGTATCCAAATGAACTCTTCTTTCGCCAAAAGAGTTATGATTTATTGAGTATACTAAAGTGTGTTATTTAACAACTTATAACAGTCAATTGTTGGTATGATACATGCAGATTAATATTAAACTACATTTCTGAAAGGAGAACTTATTTACTGTAGGGTACAAAACACTGAAAACTGGCATCACTCTAGGAAAAGGGCTACACACACACAGAGGCAGGATGGTCATGGATATAAAGGCATCGACACAAGGAAACAAGAACAAAGGCATCAACACAAACACTCACACAGAGCATGATCTGGATAACAAGGATCAACACATTAAAAAATAGGCCAAATTTCAAATTACACCCTTTAAGTTTGGTCAAAGTTCAATTTAGTCCTCTAAGTTTTGACCGTTTCAATTTAGTCCTCTAAGTTTGGTTTGATTTCAATGTAGTCCTCTAAGTTTTGACCGTTTCAATTTAGTCCTCTAAGTTTGTTTTCGTTTCAATTTAGTCCTCTAAGTTTGATTTTGTTTCAAAAACTTAAAAACAAAAACTAATAAAAATTATTTATAAAAAAAATTCGAGAAAAAAATAAAAAGTTAAAGGACTTAATTGAAACAAAATCAAACTTAGAGTACTAAATTGAAATGGTCAAAACTTAGAGGACCAAATTGAACTTTGACCAAACTTAGAGGACTAAATTGAAATGGTCAAAACTTAGAGGACTGAATTGAACTTCAACCAAACTTAGAGGGTGTAATTTGTAATTTAGCCTAAAAAAAAAAAAAAACCAAGAACAAATCAATTTTATTGGGTTAGAAGCAATATCTGTATGTTTCTAAATAACTGGTTTAGAAACAATAGTGCAAGTAATTATACTTACAGCTAGTAAAGCCATTCGAATGTTCCTTTCTTCTTCATCTTGATCGGCATACTTCTCCTTCATCTTCTTGAGTTTACTCTTCTGCCCACGGCTAATTTTTCCACCACCTGGCTTTGCAGTTGGAACCTTTTTCTCTTGATAACCAACAGAAGCATCAATTTCTTGGGGGTTTTCAGTTTCCTGCTCAACATTTGCATCTACACCAATACTGTTCTGGCCTTTCTTGAGCTTTCTTCTTTCGGCCTTTGAGATATAAGGTTTATCTCTGACCATCGCTTTCCTCTCTTCATGATCATGCTCCTCCAACGGATCAATATGAGAAGCTTCAATTCCATAACTTTTACTAGATACACTAGCAGATCCTAATCCAAGAGCTCGATCAATTAGATCCTCAAGATGTGGAGAGACTGAAGCAACACCATTTCCAGCAATACCAGATACATTCTCCTTATCAATGCTATCCAAGTTAGTCTTCTCAACAGGAATTTCAAGTGAATCAATGACTTTAGTATTGGTGGTAGTCAAGCCACTAGCAGGTTCAACTGCAGATCCTTCTATTACTGATGTATGCAGACCTGTGGATGAATCAGGAACGCTTTTCAATTCTACTTCAAGTTTTTCGTCTGTGACTTCATTCTCTGACTCAGTATCAGATATTTCTTTGTGAGGCTGACTTTCTTCTACATCATTTATCCCTTCCTCTTCACCTCTTACCCTCCTTTCATTTAAATGTGATCCCAATGAGCTCTCATCCAAACGAAACAACATCCCAAAGCCCATAATAAGAGGATGGGGAGGAAGAAAGTTTTTCTTCCCACGGATCATAAAACTCCCGACTGTAAGATATTCCCCAGTAGGAGCTGTTTTACTGACCTGGTGAGGATAAACCCACCAAGCGCTAGTGACAATCTTTGAATCCCATGCCTTACTATGGCAAACCTACATCATGAATTAAAAGATGAGCAGAATCATCCTGCACATAGAGTTATTATTCACTCCACCTCAAAAAAACTCAATAAAGTAAAATTAAAATCAACATGTGGAAAGATTACTGACTTACCGTGAAAGATCCTGCTTGGTTTAAAGTCAGAGGAGGTACTGGTTGTTCAGGCCTGTGATTTTTTATCACAGTACTGGAAGCTCCATGCAGTTCTGCATGGATGTACCTGTTACATAATCAAATCAACATCAGAAGCAGACATCAAGCTTAACTTCTCATTAACCCTAATGACTAGCATACTTATAAAATCTGAAATCCTTGAAGATATACTTAAATTTCCTAGAAAAATAATGACTAGCATACTTACACTCAGATATCACCTAGTCAGGAGTTGGTACATATTATAATGACATCATAATAGCATCTACTTACAGATCTCCTTTTGACATATAACGCTTGACTATCATCTCATTCTGTTGAGCATCACGCCCACTGATAACCAAATAGTTCTCACTGCTGATAAACCAATTGAATTTCTCAAACCAGTGAACTTTGCGCATATGTGAGATTGTGGCGATGGTTTTTTCCTGCATTATTATTTATGAGAAGAAGACACTCAGCAATCAACATACATTGATGTATCTAAATTGAAAACAACAATAAATAATGAAAATCAGTAGGATGGCAGGTAACAAACTGACAATTATCTGCAGGTCAATCTGCTATTCTTTTGATTGATACAAAGACTGTTGAATTCATGTATTAGAGATTGAACAATGTAAAGGCCTATGAACAACCAGGTTCAATCTAGGCAATCTATGAGTCTGGGGGAGTTATGGTCAACCCAATTAGTCCGTATAAGTTGTTGTGAAGAAGGGCCTACTCAGGTCCTACTCTGGTTTTAGCTTGCAACTGGGCTCTGGTTCTCTTTTCAGCAGAAACTAATCATTTATCAGTACCAAATTACCGTTTTACCCCAATAATGATATATCCACTCCGAGATATCAGCTATGATCCAGAATGGTAGATACAGGGACTACTAGAACCGCCTTAAGCACTGCCATACGAAGCATGTACTTTCTTTCTAGTTTCAAAATCCAAATTGTAATGTTGATATCCTTTTTTCTTTTTCTTTTTTAGGGGTGTAATGTTGACCTCCTTTTTACATTGTAGTTCATACTACATATCTTGAATGAAACACACACATGGCGCAAGCACAACGCACCTCCTTGTAGAAGGATAACATTTTGAGATCTTTGATGTGTGTTAGTTTTTTTTTTTTTTTTTTGATAACGTAGGGAACCTTTCTAAAGAAGAGCCCTTTGATGTGTGTTGAATTAAATATATTATCAATTTTATTTACTGAGTTTACCATTTTTAGCCAGATCATAGCCATAGTAATCAGGTGCAAAAAATATTTGAGATTCAGTGTCACATTCTCTCACAAAGGCAATTGATCATTACACCATGACATCAAACCTGCATCCTAAGTAGCAAGTTTTGCATTAGTGTTGAACCTAATAAACTTTCTACAATAAGATCAATTAAGGAAATAATACATTAAATCCCAAAACCACCAGCTACCTAATTTACGATGAACCCACCAACCTCCTGGCAAAGTTGCCTACAGTTAAAACCACTTACATGTTAATAGTCAATTTATGTATTTAAGGTAGAACTGGTCCTGACATTAATGATTGCTGACTTTAGAATATTGAAATGCATATCCAAATAACATGGCCCAATAGCACTCGACCATTCAGCAATTTGATAGGTTCGAACATACAAAGTTAAAGTATCAGCAGTTCAGCACATCATATGTAAAATATCACTGCAACATGAAGCTACCTGTGAAAGCTGTTGACGAGTCTTTCTCTCAGCAGCCTTAAAAGCTTTGTCATGTGCTGTAATCGTCTTTTCCTGTTTGCTCTCCTGTTTTTTCTTCATTTCATACCACCGCCGGGCATTGGCATGCGCTGAAAGAGCCAAATCAACTTCAACCTAAAAAGTATGATAATAAAAAGTACAAATTTTAGACACCACATCTTCTGATTATATATATAGATAAGCAATACTCAAAATAAATCCCAAAAGAAAGACAAGCTTCATAAGAGGGGTTGTAGAAAATATGATGATGACGACTAGATGCCAATGATGACAACAATAATGATAGAACATTTCAGAATCAATAATACCAAAATCCTTTTTATTGCTCAACCTATAAGATGTAAAACAGTTTATCATTGACTTCTCCACAAACATCTTATAGTATTTCAACATATTTAACAAAGACATATAATAATATAGAACAAAATTTGTGTACAGCCATGCATATGACTATAGATGCCAACAGAAGAAAGTAAAACCTTTTTTTTTTTTGATAACATAGGGAACCTTTCTAGAGAAGAGCCCTTTGGACCCGTCACCAGAAAGTAAAACTTATGACCAACTGACTCCACCCGCCAAAACCAGTTGCCAGGTAATCCAAGATAGAAATGCATAAAATGCAGAATTAGCTGAAGTGCTTCATCATTTTCGATCTCAAGCAGACGATTAAATAAAAAAATAAATGTATAGAAATTGGAACACCTTATCTGCTGGGAGTGTCTTCTCATCATCATCCATTTCATCGAGATTGTTACTCAACAGCAATGTAATGCAATTCCTTTCAAGATGGAGCTTGTCAATGAGGCCAGCCACGGGATTTCCAGATTTCTTCTCCTCCTTCACCATACGAGCAAGGTCTTCCCAATTCATGCCCTTTGCGAGAGCTACACGCACAGCTAATATAGCAGCATCCACATCTTCCAAGTTGTATTCTATTAACTCCGCCATTTTAACACTACGATCGACTTCACTCCTTAGAGTATGCACACGATTTTCCTACAGTGTAGGATATAGTAATAAACTCAAAAGGAAGAACAAGGAAGCTGGAAAAGTAAAGACTCTTGTTCACATTAATCCATAATCTAAACATTCAAATATGACTCATAAATATGCTAGAGAAAATCCTAATCCAAAGGATCACTGATATCATGACGATTTACATGATTTTCCCCCCATGGAGACATTAGCAGTGTAAGGATCACTGATATCATGATGATCTACATGATTTTTCCCCCATCACCTAAACACCTTATTTATGACGAGGCAGCATTTTGCAGCAGAAGAGCAAACTCAAGCCCCTTATATGAAAACAAAGAAATTATGCCTTGCACACGTAAAATTGAAATTGGTATTTTAGAGCAGGTTCAAGAATGAAGATGGTGCTAAAAGCAGGGACTGTGGTGCAGTCATTTAGCAAAGCATCGAAGGCCAGTGGATATAAATGACACATTGGTATTTTTTAGGACACAACGTGCAATAAAACATGAGGGGACAGGATGAACAATATCAGCAATTCCAGTCCCAATGTCTCTCCCCCACACATCCCCCCCCCCAAACGCCCCACCCCACCCCCACCCCCCCCAAAAAAAAAAAAAAAAAAAATAGAGGAGAAAATGGGTGCATTTGATTCTCAAGTCATAATCAATGCCTTGAAGTGTACTTAATCAGCCTTTATACTTCAAAGGAGCAAACCTGATCCAAGCGTATTTTATTTAGTTTCTGAACGGCAGAGCTCTCTTTTGTCTTTTGCTGTTGTTCTACCCTTTGACTTTCAATTTTGCTGTAGAACTCATCCAAAGCTGCATCAAATGTTTCAAACATCACATAATCCCTCGTCTTCAACTGGTTCAGTAAAATGGGGCAGAATTCATCATAGATCTGCAAAGGAAATCCAAACAACAGCTTTTAAAAAACTTTGCAACCAGATATTCGATAAAGATGCTTAGATATGACTGGCACTTTCTGACCATTATTACTATAGTAGTATATAATAAGGAATACATAAAGATATTTATTTTTATCAATCTCACAATAGAGATTCAAAAAAATGGGTTATTTGATAGAATGAGAAGAACATGTCAGACGAAAGATAAAAGAATAACTGCACTCTGATCTAGTGCATGTAAAGGAAGATGAACAAAGGATCACCACAGTAACCTGGCTAGTACTTCCTGGTTCAGATGAGGCAGAGTCCTTTCCCAAATTTTTTTTCTGCATCAAAATGAATCCTTCAGGAATTCTCTCTCCTAAAATAATATCCTGCAGCCAGTCCTCAAACTTCGTTACAGCTTGGACCAAAACCCGAACTGTATCATCATCCCACTTGTTATCTTTAGGAACTTTTGTATTAGGAATAAGACCAGCATCTAGTATAATATGCTCAGCAAGCGCAGGTCCATAGCCAAGTCCCTCCCCAAGAACAGTTTTCAATGTGGCCTGTTTGGCCCGAGTACCGTCACTGGTATTTTTACTTGACTCAGATGACTTCCCACCTTTACGGCTACCCTGCTTTTCTTTTGCTGTAGCAGACACATTAGTTCCAGCTTCATTATTGTCAATGGGTTCATTTTTATCAGGTTCCTTAGAAGAAGTAAGGGCCGCTTGCAACTTTGCATCAGTAGTTCTCTCAAAAACTCGACAAATTTCAGTTGGATAACGATGGCGTGACATGATTGCAACCCCTTTATCATCATCCCTGTTATTGATGAGTTGTTAATATCTACTAATATTTCGATTTAATGGGGGAAAAAAAAGTTTGTTTCATTTTACCACTAAACAATAAAGCAGAGCAAGAGCTAGCAAAGGTAATCTGGCAATTTTTTAAGGGAAACGTACCAACATCCAACATTATTTTATTTTATTTTATTTTTTTGATAAGTAATAAGTTTTATTGAAAAGAAACCAAGTACACTAGACGTATACTAGGAAAAGAATACAAACACTCAAAAAGAGCAAGAATCTATAAGATCAAGCACATTAGAAAAATTAAATAATCTTGTGGCTGCCATCCAGTCAAGTAAAGAGCGGTAGACAGAATATAATCAAGGTGTCTAACCACTACGCAGTTGAGTCAGGACCATAAACAGAATGCACAACTGAATCACAAACCTGTGTGACCGAAGAAGAGTCAGGACCATAAAATCAGAATCAGTGAGGAGAATGTTTCCTTGGGAAAATAGCTCCAATATAACATAGTGTGCATTAGAACCCAGTCCAAATTGAAACAGAATAATCTGTAAAGAGGTTACAAAATCCCATTAAGCTAATCCAAATGAAGGAACAATAATAATAATAATAACAACAACACAGTTATAGAATTATAGTTATACCCGATCATATCCAAGCTGCCGTACATCCTCAAGCCTTCTGGTGCGTATATGCTTCCTCAATTTGAGAGTAAATCCCGAAGGAGTATTGCTTTTGTCCCTATTGACGGTGATGAACAAAGCTTAGTGGTTTCAACTATTTCTTTTTCTTTCTTCCATTTTACTTTGCAGGTTAGCAAAACAAAGACATGTATAAACATTTGTAAGAATTTTGTTAATAACAAGAGGCAATGCTTTGTAATGCATATTAAGAAAAGACTCACCGAACATATGCAGTAGTATGCAATCGGGCACCACTTTCCATCAACAACAAAACCTTCTCGCTCTCCCCGGACTCCGTGACTCCACTACTATTCATCAACTTGAATACATACGTCTGCAAAATAATTCACACCATAACCAATTCAGTCCTCACAACAATTCAATTAATTCCAACATACACATATCGGCGTCTATTTAAGTTATTGATGATGTGGCAAAATCTAAACCATTACAGGCACGCGGGCACACAGGCGCGTGTTCATAAATATATATGTATGTATTTATACCAACTAACACTTGAAATGAAAAGGAAAATAAATTCAACAACATAAAATTCTGTCAGGCAATTCATCAAACAAGTAATAATCAATAATTTTATTGGTTTAAGCTTTTAAAGCAAGTGAATAGAAGAGAGAAATGGAATTTAGGGTTTATGGAAGGAAGAGAGACCTTGGGAGAGAGATCATAGACATTGGAACATCGCATGCCGATTAGCCTTCGCAAGCACTTCACCTCTGCGGCCACATCGGCCGTGTTCATTCGCACCTTCACCATCTTTCTCTTTCTCTTTGATAGTGATAGTTAGGTTTTGTTTGTGAATTGCGGGGAGCTTTGGATTTTAATGAGAAATGAAAATGAGCAGAGTTTGTATGTGAGCTTCGGAGCGTGAGAGGAATGAAGCCAAGTGATTTTGTGAGCTCCGACTTTATACCAGCCCGCACAAAACTAAAGGGGGAAATGTTTTCGTTAATGTCAAAAGGCACAGAATTTACCGGCCATCAACTTACTGTAACAAGTAAATAGATAATCTAACCCCAAGGGGTTGGCCCAAGTGGTGAAGGCCTTGGTTTTGAAGGTTTGCTCCCTTCAAGGTCCAAGGTTCAACACCTCTTGGGTGCAAACAATTCCTTGGGGCCACACCCCCTGGTGAAAAGCCAACGACTTATCCTGATCCGTGTAGGGAAACTTCCGAGGGTGCGGTGCACGGATCCCGTGGGATTAGTCGAGGTGCGCGTAAGCTGGCCCGGACACCCAAGGTTATCAAAAAAAAAAAAAGTAAATAGATAATCTATGTATTTTAAAAAATCAGTAACTCATCAAAAATATCATGTAACTAAAAATACACGTGGATGGTCT
This sequence comes from Fagus sylvatica, assembly GCA_907173295.1. Taxonomy (NCBI): domain Eukaryota; kingdom Viridiplantae; phylum Streptophyta; class Magnoliopsida; order Fagales; family Fagaceae; genus Fagus; species Fagus sylvatica. The sequence goes on from OU015772.1 coordinate 1,437,714, forward strand.
ATTTACTTGTCATGTAGTGGGTTGAATGAGGATTCTTCCAAATCGAGTTAGAGCTAAACTATTACCATGTCGAAAATGTAAAATCCATTTTTCCCAGATTTAAGAAAGAAATAATTTTGGTCATGAAAGATTTTAAAAGTATTAAATTCACCATTTCATTTACTTACCGTTTAAATTTTCGGAAATGAATTGCAATTTTCTTTTTTTTTTTGGAGACAAAGAGAGAATTAATTTACATCTTACTAACTATCATTTTAATATCATATTTTAAGTTTAATATTGACAAATTGGAAAGACATAGAAAGTGGAGGTGTTAGAAAACGATGCTGATGAACTAAACCGTTGTACAACATGTGTTAAAAGTTAAAACTGTAACTCACTCAATGCAACACTGCATCAGTTTTTTTTTTTTTTTTTTTTGATGAGTAAGGCAACACTGCATCAGTTGAAGTAATGCAGTGATGCATCACAGCAAACAGCAACCAGATGTGCAGTGAAGTGATGCAAGCCATGAAGCACACGAGTGAGAGTTGAACTAATGCAGTTGGTTCCATTCCACATCAGCAAACTGCTCATCATCAAGAAAGCTTACACATCAGCAATCCAGCTCAGTTTGGATTAGCATGAGCTGTTAACCTAGTCAGCTTAAGTGGATAAGTTTGATACAAGAGAAAGATTCATTTTACACTCACTCACTCACTATTCTCTCTCTCTCTCTCTCTCTCTCTCTCTCTCTCTCTCTCTCTCTCTCTCTCTCTGTTTTACACTTTGATATTGCTCGTCACTTTGCTGTATCAAAGTCAAGTTTCAACAACATGACGTATTCTTTTTAAATCCTTCACTTTCTATGTCTTTCCAATTTGTCATACTAACTCTTCTCATTGTAATTCCACACAGTGGAGAACAATTCTCTAAATTTTGTTAGGGAAATCTAAAGCATACTACACTATCAATAATGAAATAAACTGTTGTACTTCCTCTCTAATATAAGATGTATCCTTATTAAATCCTTCACTTTCTATGTCTTTATAACTGCAAAACCAAGAGCATTCTCATCCGGTCTTTAATATCATCTTTTTAGTTAAATAGGTGATATTAGAATTTACGGGTAGCCGTCTCTCCAACATGTCTTGCAAAGTTGCTACGGCAAAACTTTAAGCATTGATAAAAAATGGCAGAAATACACTTTTGGTCCCTGTGTTTAGGGGGTGTTTTCAATTTGGTCTTAGTGTTTTAATTTCATTCGATTGGGTCCCTGTGTTTTTAAAACGTTTTCAATTTTACCCTTGATGTCAACGCCGTTAGTTTTAATCCTACGTGTCAGACGGAAAACTGACATGGACTACTAAAATATGATGTGGCAAAACAAAATAATTAAAAAATAATTAATTAATATTTAAAAAATCCATGTCATCATCTTAATTAATATTTTTAAAAAATAAAAATAAAAATCCAAATTTTATTTTCTGAAAAAATAAAATAAAACCCCAATTTATTTTCTTTCCTTTTCTTTCACTTTCTTGCCAACCAAACACAACACACACTCTCACTTCTACCACTTTCCCCCACAAAACATCAACGGGAAGGCTGAAACCCCTTTTCTATTATTTTCTTTCACTTTCTTGCAGACCAAACACAACATACACACACTTCTATGTTCACTTCCATTTTCTTGGCAGCCAAACACAACATACATACACACCAAAAAATGCCAAAAGCCAACCCAATCATCTCAAATCCAATACACACAAAGCAAAATCAAAGTCCCACTATTACCTATTTTACCACCGTGAAACCCAAAACTCAAACCCCACACTGGCTCACCTGACCACCCAAAACATCATCACAAAACATCACCCAAAAAAAAAAATGTTCAAAGAAAACGAACACAATGATAGTGACAATGACGTAGATCCGAAGCTCACAGAGGTCTCCCAGCTCTTCCAGCGCTTCAAAGCCGCGTTCGTGAGGAACGACTTCGATACCTACACCACCACCGGTTGAAGCTTCGACATCGCCACACGAGGCTTCGCAACCCAGCGCTGATCGTGAGCCATTCTCGCCCCACCAACTTCCATTTCACAACTCCACGATCTCACCTCTCCATCCATCGTGTTCGAGCTCACCGTTCCAAGGAAAACGGCGCAACCCACACCGTAAAACCCATGGAAACGGCACAACCCAACCATTCACCTCGCCGATCGTCTTCGATCTCACCTCGCCGATCGTCTTCAAGCTCACCTCGCCGATCGTCTTCAATCTCGGTTTAGTGGTGGAAAGAGAGATTTAGAGAAGAGGGAATAGAGAGAAAAGAAATCTGGGGAAATAAGAACAGGAGAGAGAAAATAAAAAATAAAAGAGAAAGGAAGAAAGAAAAAGAAAAAGGAAAAATAGAAAAATAAAAATAAATACACATGGCTTAATTAATTAATTTTTTATTATTTTTAAATGATACAGTAAATTATGTCAGCAATTTCCGTTTGCCACGTAGGCAGATTTCTAACGGCATTGACTCAAGGGATAAAATTGAAAACGTTTTAAAAACACAGGGACCCAATCGAATGAAATTAAAACACTAGGACCAAATTGAAAACACCCCCTAATCACTGGGACCAAAAGTGTATTTCTGCCATAAAAAAATATACTCTCGAACATAAATGTCAACGTAATACATTTCTCTAAATTCATCTTATAGCTTACTCGTCAACTATTATGTAGCATAGTGTAAAAAGTTTTTTTGGAGGCCAGAATGTGAAACAAATGCTTACTTAGACGGCAGCAAAGAGGACATCATTCAGAATTTCATAACAAACATTTCACACAGGAGAAACAATATTAATACAAATAATGTGTTCTAAAATAAGTTTCCCTAATGGCTCAACCAACAAAAAGTTGAAATGCCATTTGAGTATTCGGCCGAATGATAATCTCCCTCCCCAAAAAGCCTCACTCCTCTATAAAGGTGTGGGTTTGATCCCCAGGATTTTCAAAATACACATGTGAGTTTAGATTAGAATTTCTATCATATATCAAAAAAACAAAAAGTTGAAATAAAAATCATTATTATGCCACAATAATAGTCATTAAAAACAGCTTACACTGAGCATATTAGAAATATGCGACCGTTTCATTCCTCTAATATACAACACATCATATGTAAGTAAGAAAGGGACAAAAAAGACAGGAAAAATGAGAACACTGCCTAAGCACTGAATCTTCTACAAAGACCTAGTTACATGTGGACATCTTTTTTTTATTTTTTTTTTTGTTGATAGTCATGTGGTCATCCCTTTCTCATTTACACAATATAAGCAAAGTTTTAAAGAATTTACATTCTACAAAATGATCACATCGACAAGAATTAGCAACAGTCCCGATCTATTTTGTAGAAATTATGTACATTTTGAACTTAATTAAAAAGGCTAGCCAGCTATTGTCATTCACATGCCATTTTAATCAGCCTCCACCCTACCTTCACGATCTTCGTAGTCTCCTAGGAAGTCCTAGGAAGTTCTGATGGTCATTGACACTTACAAGCGTGAAGATATATAGAACCAACAACACAGATCAGACTGTCTATCTGACTACAGTTTTCTCCACTTGAAAGACATTTGGCATAATTGGCATGCGGGATCAATCAGCTCAAATCAAAACCAGCATCAGCGTTTATAGCATATAGCAACTTTGTTTCCATTTGCTCTTTGCTGTAAAAAAAAATGTCATCAGAGAATGAATAATCTTCAAAAGAAAAGTGACATGAGAAATAAGACACAACAATTGATAAGAACAAATAATGAGACAAAGTGAACATTTCAGACATGGCAGTGATGGGACGCTGAAGGTAGATATCCACAAAAGAGAGAGTGAAACTTTAAAAGATGAGAGACTTTGTACGCCTAAAATCCTAACTTTATGTGTGTCTTCCCAAAATAAAGGACTTTGTTCAAGACTCCATGAAACCATGGGATTACATTATGCTTCTGTCATTCACAAACAATTTGATAATAAAAAACCAACAGAATATTTCCTAAATTAATATACTGGGATGATTGCACTTATCAAGGAAGGCTGACTTACAACATAGAATTTTTTGGTGAGGTGCCAAATTGTGGTCCGGAAAGTACCGTATGGTTATAGTAAATTGCTCTTTCATTTTCGTTTGTTTTATTTTGATGGTTATCTTCGGGTAATATGGCAGGATCTTTAGAATAAAATCTCAGTTCTTTTTCTTTGATAGGTAAATACAACTACATAAGCACCCAAGGCTGAATCCATAACCACACATCTTGTTTATGGGAGAGAAGTTACTATTAAGTCCCAAGAAAACCTCATTCCATTTCTAGAAAGGAAGTTAGGACTGGGACAAACCTTCTATATGGTGGAAGCTTTAGAAGATTCATACAAGTAGCTGATGTTGGTAACCGGTCAAGAGCCTCCTCAGAAGCATTACCAGCAGCCCTACAATAAGAGAGGCCAACAAACTGTCATACAACTAGAGAAAGAGAGGTGGGAAAAAGATTTGGTAGACACACTCTCAAAGCCATTCGGCTAAGATCAAATGCCATAATTCCTCTTATCAAATTAAATTGGTATAACTATTACCTTTGTATACAAAATAAAGGCTCAAGATATCTAAATCCAAGGAGGGGTCCTCGTGAGCACCCAGTCACAAACCTGGAAAAAATCCGATCTAGTTATCATCCTTTCTTTAAAGCTAACAAAATAGATACAATTAAAGCAGCCTACATAAATAAACAGTAATGGAAATTACGGTAGATGATATAACTCACTTCAAGAATTTCTTTTGATTTTCCAATGAAAAGCTTTTGAGGACTTCCCAGAACATCTCTATGACATAATGCTCCTGGACAAGGAAACAAATAAAATTTAGTACCCGCAACTGCAAAGCATAAGAATCAAAAATTTGGTTCCCTTAAAATGGGCAATGATATACGTTTTAAGTATCATCTTGTTATCATACCATGTAAAACATCAGCATAATAAATATCTACATTAAATTGTATGCTTCATTGGAATAAAACCCAGAAATAAAATCATGCAATTCGTAATAAAAACTCCAGCAATTCAAAATGCCAGGGAGTTTGGCAGCAAGAATTTTAAGTCTTCATTATGCCCCTGAGCTGTAAAGCACATACAGCCCAGTTGCTATTTCAATGACAAAAAGAGAGCAGAAGGCAGTATTTATGTAGTGATCACTAAGTTCATCTTGGGCAAGATTCATCTAGGAGAATACATATAAGCAATCCAGTCACTGCAAAGACACTACACCGAACACAACAAACTAATAATGGATTTATATTGTGCCATACATATACTGCTAAGCCACTTTGTTGTGTACATCAATACAAAGAAAAAAGGGATCTTACTTTATGATAGCCACCCGCATAATTAGTGTTCAATCGAATATCATCAACATCCAAGCTGTCAAGTGAACCTGAAATCAGAAGCTGAAAAAAAAAAAAAAAAAAAAAAAAAAAAGATGCATCAAAGTGGGACATAAAAGATCAGTAGGATACATTAAATTCCCAAAAGAAAGAAAAAAAAAATTGTTACATTGCAAGTTGTAACATCATGCACTTGCCCTCAAAGTGGCAAAATATTTTAGTTCACAGATCAACCATTAGGACCATCACTAGCAAGTCAGGATGAAAAGGAATTATTGATGTGACTTCACATTTATTATCTGTTATTTTCATATTGTAACGCATAAACCAAGAATAATCTGATGTATAGATCCCTTCAAAAGCAATACCAAGCTAGAAGTAAATGACAAGATATCAGTTCCATGCAACGATGCATTACTTATGAAGACAAAGTGGACAACAGTACCTGAAGTTCATGCTCATTAAACATGTCAATCCAATCTTTCTGTATAAGCAGCTGGAACCCCCTCAAGAAATGAGAACTTTGTTGACGAATCTGAAAGCAATATTATTAATCATGTCATAACAATATAAAAGAAGATATAGTCCGGGATGAAACTTGAAGGAACTGATGATGAGGAATACACTACCTGAAAATTCAAGCGGTGATTGGCCACAAGATGAATAAATGTAATAACGTTCTCGTTAGTAACACGCAAGTTCTTTCCATCTGGAAGTAGCTCTTCTTCCGTTTGCTCTCCATATTCATTATTGACAATAACAAAATACAGTTCTAACTCTGAAATGTCACCTTCATAATGCTGTCACAATAAATGGGCAAAAAGAAAGAGTGATTTCCGTTAGAATAACAGGTGAGGGTGTGAAAAGAATGCCCTATGGCAATATAAACATCCCTTGTAATTTTCCTTATCAAGCAAAGAGAAAATGGAGCTACATGATCAATTGATCATCTGCAATCAACACTTATAGATTCATCTAAAATTGCTATTAGAAAAAAAAACTGGACTTGTTCCGAATTCTTTTCCAAGGGGGGAAAAAGAATTCAGTTCAAATTTAAACCTAAATGCCCTTGAGAAAAGCACAGATTCCCCAAAGCTCAAATTAGTATATCATATGAGTATCAGGCATTGGCCTTTTAATTTTAAAAACAGTGGGTCAAACACAAAAGTAAAACCTAAGAATTTTAAAAATCAACAATACATAAAAGGTTCCAACCACCACAACTTGTAAAGAATGTTATCGACTTCCCTGTAGCAATGGTCCAAGTATGGATATCACATAACCCAGTACAAGCGCCTTCCCAATTTTAAATCATAAGCAGGATGCAGACCATAAACTAAAAAGCACGTGTCATCCATCTCATGATATAAGAATCATTGTTCTCTTCTCTGTGATTATAGTGCCTAGCTCTTGTCTAAAGATTAGACTAAAGGTACCAAACCAGGCATCTCTGAAGCCATGTAGAGGATGAAGGATGGACAGTTGGTCAGATCTAGTATAGATCATACATAGTTTTGCCATGTTGTAACTAATACATGAATGATGATATGAACAAATATGTAGTCCTGTCAGCCAATTTTAATATAGGCTAAGACAGATGAAATTACCTTCAAGAAAATAAGGTGGCGATACAATTCTGGGTCCAATGAAGGCAAATCATTCAAATAATTGTACCTGTTCAAAAAGCAAATAGTAAATGTCAGATTTAGTACTGTCAGGGAAAGCATTAAATATGATTCGTCATTTAAAAAAAAAAAAGCATGAAAACATTAGATATTTCCTATAATTGATTCAACTCCAATACTGACGATCCACAGCAAGTATAGCACTTAGCATTCATCAGTTCATTTGTTTTGTACACAATAAAGAAATAGAATCTCTCCCCCCTTGTGTGATAATAATGATGGCAGAAGCCTTAAATCTACCAACGATAGCACTGTGAACCCTTATGAACTAAATTTTCCACTGGAACTATCACAGTGATTATCACTCTTAACTCACTGAAAGACACCTGGTTAGTGCCCTTAAACAGATATAGTAGTAGAAGAGGAAGAGAAAATATGTGGTCAAAGACAATGTTTTTGGGATCATAAAACAGTAAAATTCAAAAAATATGTAAAAAATATATATATATTTACTTATTCATAATTCATAGATGTCAAAAAATGCAAAAAACCAGTCAGGTGTATAACAATCGATAAATGAACGTGTGACACAATAGCACATACATAAGCAGGAGCATAAGTGTAATAATGGGGGGGTTGGGGAAAAGGAGGGCCCAAATCTGGTTAACCTAATTGCCATCTCTAAAAGTGAAATAGTCAAGGGCTGGAAATCTATATTAGCAAAGGCTTCTGGTCAACTATAAGGTGAAGCAACCCTACAAATATTGGCTATAAATTAATACATCTAGATTTGTCGTTTCGCATGAATCTTCAATACAAAAAAAGTGGTTCCTATCATATTTCTTCTATCGTATATACCCGCGTCTGCAGCAGATCTGATCCAGCATTTAATTCCTCTAGTCTTTTTCCTGAGTATATTATGTTTTTGCACAAACTTATGTAAGCTAAAGTAATTTTGATTTGCACATATCAGTTGCCAGATTATGACATGATTCAACTATAGCCATAAATAATTTCTGGGGAAAAAATGAAAAAGCAAACAAGCTATTTGAAATGAATAAAGCAGGAAGTCATTCTGAAACCTTACTTCTGCTTTAATTTGCTCAAGAAAAATGTTGCAAATGGTATATCGACAAGAATGCCTTCAAACATAGCCTACGAGGACAAGAGTAACATCAGGTTGCATTAGAAGGCATAGAAAGAATTAAATTAGCACAAAGACAAATTGAAAAAATCCTAAATTTAAATAACTTTATATCAGAGTATGAACGTAAACTGATTGAGCAGCCTATCCCAATAGCATTTTAATGCTGCTCAGAAGCAGCAGATATAGTCACCTTAACTGCTTATAAAAAAATAAATCCATGTTAGCCATGTCATTTGCATGCTTCATCATTTCTTTAGTCAATACCAGTGTTCCTGGTATGGCATATGGGTAAAGACACCAACAGCATTGGATGCTCTTCAAGTTTCAGCCAATCAAATGCAGGGCCATAACATATGACAGAAAGAATGCGCTGGCAAGGGAACACACATCTTACCTTTGCAAGAAGAGTTCCAAGAAAATGGAAAAATTGGAGATGCTGTTCATGTGTCATTCCAGATCCAGGATTAGGGTAGAGCAAGTGATCAGTTGTTTCCTGGAATAAAAAAGCCAAGCAGAGAATCAGTGGAACACAAGGCAAATATTTACAATGAGGAAAAATCAGTAGACATTAATAAGTATTCAGAATGCAAATTCTTAAAGTTGGCCATCAGGACTAGTCATAGTATCAGAACAGCTGCACTGGTTATAGATGAATGCCTCCCAGATTGTAGTCTCATCAGAAAAGAGCTTTAAAAGCTTTATAGTGCTATTTTTGGGGTGGGGGTGGGGAGAACGTGTCTAGTAAAAGTGGGGGAAAAGGGCTTTTAAGCCCCATAAAGCTCTTTTGCAATCTTTTAGAAAAAAGCTGAAATCTGGAGCTCTTAAGAAAAATCTCTACAATTTACTGTTAATGCTTAATAAACCCAAAGCTTTATGCATTGTAATTGGCCAAACGCTCAATGTTTTGTGCAGCTAGATAAAAATTGGAATGTTCTATAAGGTTTTGGTGTGACTTGGGGAGTTCAGCAACTGAACTTTGACCTATGTTTTTTCTTAAAATATGATCAGTAACGACCAATGCTTCTTTTACACTCCATTTGGCTATCTTGCAAAAAAAGCAATTATTAGGCAGACTGGAGTAAAAAGGAAATAAAGTTCGATTCTCCATAACTGGACGGTTTACAAGAAAACTTTGAGGTAACCCGGTCTTAACTTTCCCACGATGCATGACAAGACTTGAGGAAATGTGTTTCCTGCAAGAAAAACTGTCACTGGTGGGTTCCACATCTTTTCCTAACCACCAAAAACATAAGAAAAGTGGGGGAACAAGTAATTTTCCTTTTCTTGCTTTTCCTATCAATCAAAAATCTCTTAATGTTGGACTAATTGACTCATATAGGGCACTTAAATTACAACCTTAAATAAACCATACTGGACATCAAAAGCTGCTCGAGTAATGTTCTCCATGAAATCCTTGAAAATTCCACCACCATCAATGCCAGCCTCCTCAACTCCAAATTCATTGACAAATGTTACACGAATCTGTAAGTAAACAACCCACCGTAATTATTCGGGTACTAAATAAAAGCAAATATATAGTTGTCTTTCTATGACACAAGAAAGATGCAGAGAATAAATTTTAGAACTACAAATAGCAAGTGTGAATCATTATACATATAAAGACAAACAGGGGACATACCACTCCTCGAAGATCATCTTCAGACAATGCACTCATCTGATTATAGGCATCTTCCAGAATATGATCCCTTCGTATTCTGAATCTGTTTCTAGTAAAAACAGAATTAGATCCATGTCTTTGCCGAACTGCTGTTAACTGTGACTGGTAAATGGATTGAAAGAATTGTTACAAACACGAAAGAATTAAGTGAAAAAAGTAACTCATAATTAGTTCAGTCATTTGACTAAAAAAAGAAAAATCATTTATCTAAAAACTGACACTATTTGTTTACACCGCCAGTCAAATATATCATTTCCAATTAATGACACTCCCAGATTGAGACTGAGTGTTAACGGTTAACCACTTACAGTGAATATTTTAACCCTGCTCGTAAATGGAACCAAGAAAGGAGCTTGCTTCAATATGTCATTTGCTCGGGTATTTTCTGTTACGGCCTGGCAAAAAAGAAAAAATATAAAACAAAGAAATAAAAGTTTAAAAACCAGAACCATAGATTTTTGTCCTAGGAGCCTCAAGATGCAAGAGAGAATGTATTACCTGAGAAATAAAAAATTCATTAACACCATCAGCTTGGAAGTCACTGGGGGAAGTAAACTGTCGTCTGTTGTTCCAATCTTGCAACTATGACAATAGTTTATACAAGAAATTAGGAGTACAAAAAGAGCACAAAATTATCTGTACACAATTATTTTGATCCAACACAACTTAAATATCATTTCCATTAACGAAGAATAATAAAGCACCCATAACCCACAGAGACTAGAATAATGAAAGGCCCTCAAAAACATCATAAGATGACTTCTAAGTACAAAATAGGATTTACCGAACGACATCACAGATATTCAAGAACTCTTTACTAACATCCCATACAAAAAATGAAATCTTTTTTATGGTCTGGACTTTTTCAATCACCTTAACGAAGGAGGTGGACTTCAACCAAGCCAGCCCTTCTTATGAAGTGGCTATGGAGATTTCCAAAGGAAAAGAAAAGGCCATGGTGCTCATATTTGGCTGCTAAGTACCCATCCCATGGCAAAAATAGATCGACCAACCCACGTCTAAAATATCCTGCATCTAGAAAGGATTTATCGAACGACATCACAGATAAACTATTGTCATCTGTTGTTCCAATCTTGCAACTATGACAATAGTTTATACAAGAAATTAGGAGTACAAAACAGAGCACAAAATTATCTATACACAATTATTTTGATCCAACACAACTTAAATATCATTTCCATTAACGAAGAATAATAAAGCACCCATAACCCACAGAGACTAGAATAATGAAAGTCCCTCGAAAACATCATAAGATGACTTCAAAGTACAAAATAGGATTTACCGAACGACATCACAGATATTCAAGAACTCATGCTTAAATGTACCTGTGAGAGGAGCTCAGATGCCACAATGCTAACCCTTTCTTGAATAAATTGCTCTGTCTGCCTCTTATTCGAAGAGGTGTTGGTGGCATATTTCATAGGTGGTGTTGTAGGATTTATCCATAAAAGCTGCCATAGGGCCTGCAGAAAACAGCATAGTGCGTATTACAACAATGTCAATTGAAATGATCACATATTTAATATTAGCAGTTATGGCCGTGAAACAAATAGGTGGCCTACGCAATACTACTGAACATGTTAACCATACCTATAAAAGACAACCAATTTTGTTTTTTGATAAAAGACAACCAATTCTAGTTCTATAATTGCTGATACATACACCAACACCACCATCCGGCCAAAGGATATATGGATTTCAAAAATATCCAGACATCCAAAAAGTGTCTTCCAGGAACAAGTTTAAAAAGTACTTCATATTTCCACATGTGCCTTAAGATGCATATTTTCCAACATTACCTGTCTTAAAATAATGATAAGGCATCTAATATCCTTCAACGATAGTGGCTTCTCCCGCTCATAGAACTCCTCGTTATCAACTATCGTTAGCATATGCCTGGTTAACCAATAGGGGTTAGACTGGTTAATTCAACTCGTATCAACCTCAGAAACGGCTAAAAGATAATTCAACATCAAATATAATACAATAACAAGACTGAAGAATAGATAGATAACTGTGCATCCATACAATTCTGTATTAAAAGGAACTACCAGAATTGAACAAGGGGTCGTACTTGTACACTGGACAGAAAACAGCCAGGGGTAGTAGCCAACCATGTGCATCTCCTGACAGATATGATAACTGCTGTGACAAAGATGACCATTTCTGATTCTCATGGCACCGCTTCATAAAATTCCAAAGCACGGGAACAAGTTCAGTTCTGTAAGCTAGTACAGTCATGATTCGCTCAAGAGGTAAGGTGTTGAAAGTGACATGCAGAAAAGCACAAGCTGCACCAACAGCTGCCACCTCTTTATCATCTGGTCCATCATGTGAATTACCAGCATGTGAAATTCCTCCAAATAACAGATTTGTCTGCACCAAGAAGAGACTTTTTTATTAATGTAAAATTTTCATTTTGGAGACCAAAATGAAGTGTCAAGAAGGCTATACCAGTTGTAGAAGAAAGCGGGGATCTATAGCATTGCATATCTGTTGTTCCAAATCCCTATTCAAAATTATTTCTGTTATTTCATCCCCTGTAATCATATCATCATCCACCAGCATGGAACCTGAAGCAAACATATAAATTTCAATCAAGTAGTTTGAAAGAAAAAGATAAAAGGTAGCACAATTAGACTTACACATATTGTATAGCCAAATGTTAATTTGTCAATATAACATTTTTTCGACATAAAGAAATCCTATACAAAGCACATAACAATTAGAAAAGGAGAAAATAAAAAGAAATTACTTAATAGATTTCTGGCTTGAAAACTTGTAGCAAGTATCAAGTTATGGGTTCAAGAGATGTGGATGGAGAGAGGGAGAGAGAGAATCAAGCATATAATAAGAAAGAGCCGTACTTTCTCTACTCTCTCGACTAGATGATTTCATGGAAGGAAGTGCCTCTAACAGAAACGTTGTAACAGCAGCAAGGTCTACAGCCTGATCACGTTAAAGAAAAGAAATCAAATTAGCTTCAAAACCTAAAAGAATCACTGCACAACTTGATCATGACAAAGAAAGGCCTTACTTATTTCAAAACTTAATAAATATATTGCATGGAATCCAATCTTTTAAAGGAAAATAAATATAAAATGAAAGCATGCTCACAGCATTCTCGAGCATTTTCATTCTTAATGAAGTACCAATGAAATTAAAGCATAACGAAAAACAGATGGCAATCTAATGATAATTTGAAACAGTTCCTCACCATTTCAAATGAGCAGTTAGGCTGAGATAAAGCAACTCCAGCAGTTTCTAAAATATTCCCAAGAAGGCAGGCATAACCAGGATATTCCGTGGATATATCATTAGGAAGTACATTAGCACAATTTTGCACACACAATGCCATCTGATGAATGTAATGTTGGCTTAGCCCCCTTATTGCAAAAACCTAGATGGAAAAAGATCACTTGAGTTAGAACCAGACAAAAAGCCTTGACAATAATTAAACAGACAAAAATAAATAATAAATAAATGAAGAAGACCATCCAGCAGTCTGCAGCATAAGTAAGAAATAAACCAGGAAAATCTACAATTTGTTATTAAGCTGAATCAATTAGAGTGGACTTTATTAAAAATAACTGAGCACTTTGTGCCTCCACTAAGTACCAAATGAAGTTAAAAACAAGAACTATTAAATCCCAACAAGAGGGTGATTTAGAAAATTGCTACCTCTTTTAAGTATGGGAAAAACTGCCATAAGAAAGGAATTGTAAGAATCTGGGATGAAAAACTCCATTGTGGATCAATATTTGGACAAGTGCATGGCATCTGACCAATGTGAGGAATTACAAGGGCAAGCACACGCTCCAATGATGACACATTCCCAATGGAAGTAGCAGTCTTTGTACTTTCCTGCAGTACATCAAAAGATACTTTCAAGTGCTGTATGTGTGAATGTATTATGCAAGGACCAATATAGAATAAAAGAACAATTTCTAGAACCAAGATTACTAGACAAGACTATTGATACTAGTGACATATATAACATTCCAGTAATGAGAAGCAAAATATTGCAGAGAGAACAATAACATAGCAAAATACCAGCATGACCAAAGTTGTCTTCTCACTTTCCTTGATTTCAATTTTGATGGTCCTAATATACAATATTATGTCCAGAAACCTAAAAGAGAATAAGTTTTATCTTTGCACCAGCCAGTAAATAGGGGTTATGGATTCACTACAAAACTGATCAAACCTGCCAGTCCCTAATTATTCTTCTTTCACCCTCATATTGTTCTTTCTTAACCATAGAGATGCATGTTAAATTGACAGAAGAAGAAATCACATTCTAAGATCAATAGCTAATATTTTTATGTGAAGTAGGACCTACCAAAAATTCAATCAAGCAACCAGAAGCTCAGAAATATCCTTTGTAAGCAAAAATAAAGAATGAATGGTTATCTTGCTTTGGTAGAAATTGGACAGGTAAAGAAATTTAACTGTTGAGTAAACATACTAATTTAAAAACAAATAAACCGCAGGCAGCATTTCCAAGAAAATCAAGTCTGAGTATTGGCATTTCATTGCAGTCATTTTATATGTTACAATTATTTACATTCCCAATGTAATATGATGTAGCATCGGGCGGACTAAAGTTCGTACAGTCATGTTATGCACAGAAAAATATATGATGTCTAAAACAACCATAAATGTTACTCTAAAACAGAGGAGTAAAGACATCCAACAAAACCAACCATTTCCCATCTTACTAACTTGATTATACCTCTAGATACTTAAACAATGAGGAATATGTGAGCTCAGAGAAGTATCAGAAATAACTTATATGACACCATATATCTTAAAAACTGAACAATCTACCAAACCATGTTTGGATTTCTGGCATTAATATTCGTTTTCCTCGCCAAAAAAAAAAAAGAATTAAAGGTTATGATCTGGGGAACATGTCCAAAAAGAAAAGTAGTATTAACAAAAGGAGACATCCCACGGTATATCCAATTCTCCAACTCAAAAGGCAATAAATATTAGTGAAATTGTTCAAATGACTTTCATCTCAGACTTCCATTCACTCTTATCAGTTACTTGAATTCAGACAGAAGCAAACATTTTCCCACGCCCACAAATAAACCAGATTAGAACTGTTGATAGATTTGGTTCAAGTATCCCAGCCTGAAATTAAATCCCAAAATGTAAAATTTCTCAAAATTATAAACAATCCCAATAAGTTATACAATGCCAAGTTCTAGAGTAAAGATAACTACACAAGCATGATTGAACAGCATATCCACTTTGGAAAAATACTCAGTAAGGCTAAAGAAAGGACCCTTACAATAATCTAAGGGTGTCAGGTCAAGAAAAACTCAAATATAATGGCTTTCAGCATACTTTGACAATCATCAGAACTTTCACTTGCAGTGTTCAAATACACACCTTAACACCGCGATCACATAGGATACACACCTTGACACCATTTTTTGGCCATTCAACTAAATTCAAAACCCATAACTTTGTCTCCCCCAAAGATTTGGGGACAAAGTTGCAGAGGAGCCTCACAAATAAAAGATGCCTTCTATAGGACAAACTAAACTAGCAGAAAACCAAAAAAATATGAAGAAGAAGATGCTGATATAAAAACCATACCTTCCCTGTAAGAGCAATCTCCCTAAACAGAGTGAATGCCTTTCTTTGCAAAAGATAGCCAACTATGTTACAAACCCATGGAAGTTTTGGATCTATCAATAAAACTACCGCTTCCAGCAAGAGAGTTGTTGACACACTAGATTCCTCAGGTTTCATTAATAGTTCCTCCTTCAATCGATCCCTGTCGAACAAAATAAATAAGCAACACTAAACAAAAAGAAAAATAAATTTAAAGTTCTAAAGAATATCCCCAAAGGTTTTGTTTAAGTGCAATTAAATACAATGTAATATTTAAAATTCATGCAATATATGTACCTAGAGAGCTCCATAAGATCCACACACCCACACAAACAAGCAACCTACTAGTTCAAGAACTGATATACCATAATACCAATGAAAGCTGGACTAACATTGGTACAGATGTTTTTGTTAACCATCAAGCATGACATGCTATTTATTCTCTTTAGTTTTAGTAATTATTCTTGCTTCTTTTTTGGGTATTAAAAGTTTTAGAAACAATAAGCATAGAAGTTCCTAGGAGCTTTCAGCCATTTAAATGGAAAAATAAATCCACCGAAAATGTCTAAACACTTATCCATCACAACAATCTAGGAACCTCACAAACTAATATTTTGTATTGCATAATCACTCCAATATCTAACAAAATTAAGCTCCACTTTTTGCATGAAGTTGGAATTGTGACAAAAGCATAGACATAATCAGAAACCATGCACAAAATATTTTTCTTTATCTTGAGTGCATAAGCTACAATAAGCATAAAGATGTATGGCCTACACATAAAGATATAATAAGCTCTTGCTGGAAATATGTGAAATCACAAATCACATATTTCCTTAAACATAAAAAGTACATCAAAATATGTGATGCTAGCCATACATAACGAGTGAACATAACAAGCCTACACATAAATATTCAATAAGCTCTTCCATTCTAAGGAACTAAATCTCAACAAATTGTGATAATTTCAGGGGGGGAAAGCCAATATAGCCAACCTATTCTCATGCACAGCCTGAACACAAGCATATGCAAGCTGCTTCACTCTGTAGTCCACCAAAGCATGTTCAGATGAATAATCCCTGCCTGCAAAGAGGCTCACAGTGTCCCCTGTTTGCATGATCAGATATTGTTAATACCATCAAACAAGATTCTAAGCAGCAAAGGTTCTAATCAGATACCGTTAACAATATCAAATTACATGTCAGATATACAAGGAAGAGCATAAACTGATCACATGCTTGAATATCATGATAAGTACTAATTACCAAATGAAGAACTGCTTCAGTATGATAGTGTCACAGTCTACCTATAAAAAAAATGATGGTAACACAGTCTACCCTGCCCCTTTTATCACACCTATTGCACAAAAAAAATTACTCAACAACTTGTACAAAAGACAACTCTTTGAGAAGGCACACTGATGAAAATTACCACTATCTCGAACAAATTGCACAAGTAATCGGCATGTCTCCACAAGAATTGCAAAATCACCAGCATTCCGTGCATTAAAGAAAAAGAGTAACTGGCGAAGGAACTCTGAATCCGAGCCAAAACAATGCCTGATTGATCAAGTGGAAGAAGAATCCATTCAACAAAAAGAAGATGCATGGTTCAAGCAATATCATTGCAGAACATACTACCACAGATAATAAGGGAAACTACAAGTAAGAAGAAATTAAACAGAGTTGTACAGTGGCTACAAAATCAGCAATGATCTAACACTACTACCTGTCTACATTTTGGCAGTACTTCCCATAGGTTCCATAGAACTGCTCTCGCACCTTAGAATGTGCAGCTTTTACTGCCCTTCTCCCTCTGAAGCATTTCTGCAGCTAGTAATCAGTCAACACTTTGCAAGATATTCATGAAACTTATTGTAATTGCCCTTATAGAGAACAATTTCAGTAAAGCCAATAGCTGCATGTTCTTAAATCAAAATTCTAACGTAAACTACTAAATAGATTATTATACAACAAGCAATCAAATATCAGTTCATGATTTCACATATGCACGAGTATTCAATAAGATTCATCCTATAGATGTTAGACACAACTAAATCATAAAAGTCTAAGGCTTGAATCCAAAATCAAAACCCAAAATAAATTATGAGATAGGAATATCATGTGTATTTTGACATGTTGTGAAATAATAACTCCACTCAAAATGCATCTAGATGGTACAATCTGATTTTCATTAAAAAGTATGTGAATGCTATGTTATATTAAACACTTCTTTAAAATAATAGACAATTTCTTTTAGAAAATAAAAAGGTTCCGATAAGGGAGTACATGCTTATTAGGCAATGTAAATGCTACCTTCTACGATGAATATCGCAACCCATGTACACAGGAAGTGTACTAGAGTTGCTACAAACATCTTCTAAAGTTGCATAAATCCAGAAATTCCACCAAATTAGAAAAAGTGTGACCACTTAAATCAGCCTAAAATCATAAAAAGAGTGTAAGAAAAACAATTTTAACTACAAAGGCAATCTTTCTATCCCTTCAAACGTGCAATTGTTTCATTCTCTCCAAATAGTCCCACATGATGTATAATGGAAACACACTACAGATATCAACACTATGATGTCCTCCAAAACCGCCTCTCCAACAAGCCAACAAATCCAAAACCCTCTTAGGCATAACCCAATGAATACCGAACAAACAAAACACCAACAACCATAGATTATATGCAAAATCAAACTGAAGGAGCAAGTAATCTATGGACTCTACACTCTTCTTGCACATGCAACACCACTCTACTATACAAATATTCCTCTTTCAAAGATTATCCATCAACCATTGTAACTCTAGCAAATGTCCACATTAAAAAAAGCTACTTTTGTGGGAACCTTAACCCTCCAATTTTTTTTCCATGGAAAGATTATTAGGCTTATATCGCACAAATCTACTTAGAGCATATTAGCCAGCCCAAATATAATTAGAAAGGCGGGGTTTGATATACATAACTAGAAGAAAAAAAAAAAAACAACAACAACAAACAAATCTTTTCAATATGAACACATTGAGTATGACTTGTCAAGAAAAATAAATGATCAAATCGAATATGTGCAAGAGAAAGAAAGGCCCAATAATTAAATTACATATTTACTCTATGCTTATACATATATAAAGGGTGTCTATATTAGATGAAAGACAGTCTGATTTTACCAAAACATATTCAGAATTGATGGCACTATCATTGCTAGCTATGACCTTTAATTTTCATTTTTCTTTCTCTTTTGTAACAAATCAATTACAATCATTGAATTTGTCAATCCGTTATCTCTATTTTCACCCCCTCTCATTACACACACATTACACTCAGATTTTCCAGGTAAAGTTCAATTTTTATTACATTCCCATGGCTTTATTTTACAACGTGAACACCTATGAAGCACGGGTACCCCATTTTTGGCATTGTACCTGTGTCCAATACATACCAGGTATAGATACCCCTGTGGTACTTCTACATGCATGTCCTAGGGGTGTCCAAATTTTTCCCAAAAAAACATGGGTAAGGCCCAGGCATTAATGATGCAAAACGACGTCTTTTTTTTCTTTTCTTTTTTGATAAGTAAGAAATTTTATCGAAGGGACAGCAAGTATACTTGCAGTATACTGTTACTTTTTTAAATAAGCTTCTTCTTCTTATTTTCTTTCTCTCTCTCTCCCCTCTGTGTTTGGTAACTTTGGTTGAGTCTTTTGACTCAATGAAGCTGTTTCTTTTTCTTTTTCTTTTTCTTTTTGACAAATTGTTTCTTTTTCTTTTTTACTTCTGTATTAGAATGAGGCTCACTTCTTCTTCTTCTTCTTTTTCTGCTTCTTCTTCTTTTAAATTTTAATATTTTAGTTTTATTAGATTTAAAAATTCATAATATCAATTATTGTTCATAAATTCTATATGTATAACAGTATACAAAAAATATATGCCTAAAAATATTCCTTAAAACTATATTTAATAATTAATTAATTGCCGTATCCCTGCCATACCCGTACCCTAATTTTCAAAAAATTGTCGTGTCGTTATATCCTATGTCATATCGTAGCCGTGTCCAAAAACTTATCCATGTTTCTTAGGTGAACACACAGTCAACATCTTCACATCATATCACATTCCATTTCTAGCATAATAAGGAGATAATCATATATATATGGGAGAGCAAGCATCTTGGTCCACTCACCTTATTCAATCTCCCCTATATCTCAAAAACATTTCTCCACTAATGCATCACCAATTGGGCTCACTCACTGCTACATCTAGCGAAACTACTCCGAAAATCATTTCCCATCAAATCTTTCAGTGTAGTAACATTAAAAATAGTTATAAACAACCCCTTGATAACCAATCCTCTCTCTCTCTCTCTCTCCACCCCACATAATCCACTCATATTACACCTACAGCATCAAAATTCATAAAGCATGGACTACATAATGCCCCAATTGAAACCACAATTTAAGTAAACACGAAATTCAAAACCGTCAATTCCATTCATTGCATTTCCAATTCCACAACTTCATATTACAAATTACACTAAAAACACCACAATGTAAGCTTCAAAATTAACTCTCAAATCCACTACCTAATGCCACACGCCCCTTCAAGCACGAACCAAATAAGCATTAAAATTAAGTCTCAAAATCCATTACCAAATACCACACGACCTCTACCAAATTTCCAGTTCCTAAGCTAAAAACCAGAATCAATTCGCGATAAAAACAACATAAATCAAAGATCAAATTAAGCACGCGTAAAAGCACAAAAACAATTTTGCAATGTAAGCATTAAAAATCAAGTCTCAAATCCATTACCTAATAGTTTCTCACACAGCCTCCACCAAATTTTCCAGTTCCTTAAGCTAAATATCATACACAATTTTCGAGTCTAAGCTTTGAAGATAGAAGCAAAAGCAAAAGCACAAATGAACGAAAAGCGAACCTGAATTTTGAGCGCGGCCGAGTTTTGCTGGCGCACAAACCAGCGACGGTTCCGTTCCAATCGTGTCTGTTCCAGAAGCTTCTGCCTATCCCTTTCCTTCGAGCTCCGACCTCCCAAATCAACTCGCTTCCGAGTCGACGGATCGCCCGAGAAGTACATGTTCGACTGAGTCGACTCGGTCAAGCCACGCAAAGAAACGAAACCTTTCCGCTCTAAGAAGAGAGAGAGAGAGAGAGAGAATTCGATGAAAAGGTTAACCTAGAATCGAAGGAATAGAAGTCGCTGAAGTAAACGATTTGAGAGGAAAGAAAAAAATCTAAAGAAAACGAAAGAAGGAAAAGGAGGTTTAGACCAAAAGAAAAGAGAGGGAGAGAGAGGGAATTTCCTTCTTCTTCTTCTTCTCGCGCTTTTTTGTTTCTTTCTGAGTGTGTTAGTGAAGAAGGAAGGAAAGTTATTAATAAAGGCGTTGTTGATGTCTGCTACGAACAGAGAGCAGGTGTGCTTTTTTGTTTCTTTGTTAATGACATTGGAAAGGGTTTAATGCGTCGACAATTTCTTCGTCTTTAGAGATGGATATTTCGCCTCTGAAAATGGTTTCTGTGACGACTTATTTTTATTCGTTACGAAAAGATTTGACCATGTCGGTAGCTGAGTTGTAAAAAGTCCTGGTCCCTGCGTTATAATAAGTAATTATTATTTCTAAGAGTAAAATTTAGGTACAGTTCCTTAGGTTAGACACATTGGGTTCTTTAATTAAATTCAAACACAAAGTTGAATTAATCAATGAAACACAAATAATGTTACATTTTCTAATAATATTTAAATTCAATGTATTTGAATTCAACTAAAAATTTAATGTACTTGACCTAAGGAACTGTATCTAAATTTTACCCAATTTCTAAATGGCATTTCTTGTGTTCTATTGTCTTCAATGCAAATATTATGCTTTAAGTACATGTAGTTATTATATTTTATATGTTTTTTAATAGAATTTTATATTCATGTGTTTTGCAACCCTAAAAATGGTCCTACAAATATTTGATATTGTTTGGTTTGCATGACAAATCATTAATATTTCATGTAGACATGGTGGTGATGAAAGTAGGGATTATGATTGTTCATCTCTTGATCAGAGTTTGTCTCGCTAAGCCGAGTTGTTCAATAACAACAACTTCTACACTTGATAATAAATGGAAGTCACATGTGATTGGTTCTAATACTATATTAAGATAAAAATTAAAACATAACTATGATACCACGTAGAAAGTGAGCAAAACTGAATTAATGGATATGAAAAACTATGAAGAACACAAAGAAGATGAAGAGAGAATGCCTTGGATGGCTAAATTTTTACAATTAAGTTTTGCAATAGTAGGCTAAATCATAAGATTAAATGACTTCAACACAAGATTGAGATGCTTGTACTCTAAACAGGATTAGATACCATCAATATGAACAAAAGACTTAGCCTTGAATAAGATTAGGTATTAATATACTTAACAAATGAAATCTTCCTAGTTCCTACCATTTGACTAAAAAAAAAAAAGTCTTGCTGGTGGGTTCAGTTTTCTGATCACCTCTCATATTACAAGAAGTTGTGTACACCCATTAGGACCGCCCAACCATATAACTTTCCAGTCTGGATATGCTTTGCTAGTTAACCAGCCCATTTAGTGTCACCTTGAAGCTCAAAACCAGGATGATTGGGCGGTTAAAGCCATTAAACAATGGGCCAGATCGTAGAGCTTCTGTATCACCAGGCTGAATATGTTAAGGTCTGCCCAATTCTTGAGTTTTGGGTCCGAGTGTGACATCCAATTAGAGCACATAGATTAGACCAATGTTGGACTTGGGCCTAGATGAAGCTAATTAGGCCTTTTGCTCTTTGCTGATTGCCTGATTCAATAAATCTTGTGACAAAAAATTGCCCAACAACTAACATTGCTCTTACTATTGTTCTTCTAATTAAACTTAATACCTTAACAAGTTGTGAACAAATTTGTATCCTTAACCTTGCTTTTACTAATTTAAACAAACTAACTGGAATGTAGGCTCTGGAAACCTACCCCACCTCCCAGCCCAACAAAAAGGGCTAGAAAGAAGCCCAATAGATTTCTAATACAATCAGAAGCTGAAACCCAACTTGAGTGTATGAGGGCTGGGCTTTCAACTTGGTCATAGTGATTTGCCAATGAAACAAAAAAACCTTGATTTCTCATTAAGACATTAATAAGAAATCCAGAAGTCAAAAACTTTGAATTGTCTTTGCTGTAGAAGCATCTACAATGGAAGTGAGTTTAATCCAACTTGCAGTGTCAAAGGGAATTAGGTGTTAGTGCAAATTAACAGTTGCAATTAATTCAATTCTTGTGTTTCAGTCTAATTCAGCGAGCAAGATAAAATACTGTCACAACATTATTATACTGCATTGATGCTGGTTGAGCTGACACATTACTACTTCTCCCACTTACTCGTTTTGTGTAAATTGCTAGTTGACTTGTACCTTTGGCGACATGTGTTTCTGACTTTCTGCTTTCGAATTCTAAATTTCGAGTAAAACTTTGTTTCTGATTTGCTAACCTGTTCAGATGTTGATAAGTCTTTGGTGAAGTTGATATATATCAACCACCACACTCAGGGCTCTTGAATTGTAACTTTAAAACGAAATCATTACATGCATATTGGTCAATAGAATTAGGAGAAATTATTCACTCCTTTCGTTAAGAGTACTGTTATTTCCACATGTGTTATAATATTTCCGCACCAAATAGTGTGAAAATATCAATAACTGGTGTGGAAATATCATTATCCTTCGTTAAATCATATACAATCAATACAAGTAATTTATTATTAAATTCGATGATTACATGAACTTCTTAAAATTAATAGTAAATAAGAAATACCTATTTTTTATTGGGTTGAGAGGACCATAATTTCTTTTAGAATTAGAATGAACCAATTTTCTCTTCCCATTAATTAAACATTTTGTTTTAGGAGTTCTAGGTCACACTTTGTTCCATAACCTATCCCACATTTAAATAAATCCAGTTCTTCTAGATCTTTCATTTTAGATGTATTATTTTATTAATTTGTGAAGCTTCCTTTGTTGACAAACAAGCAAGTGAAGCAACCAAGAAAACACACGAATGGCGTGTTGAAACTTGGAGTCACTATAAAAAAAAAAAAAATCATGATGGCTTAAGTTGCTCAATATATATATTCATATAGCTTGATCAGTTTTGGATTAAAAAAATAGTCTCCCACTAAAGAATCATAGAAAATATTCTCTAAAGCTTTAAAATGCGAAGCACAATGACTTGCAACCATCACATTTTGATGGTTTTTGGTTAAGATAATACCAATGTATTATTATTATGTTTATTAAGATTTTGAAGTGAACAGCTGCATGAGTGTTAAAATACGTATTATATTTTAAAGTCCCTTTGCGAGATTCAACTTAATGAATTATTTTGTTGGGCTTTAACCAACAGAATGTCTCCAATCCACAAGATAGAGCAAGAAAGTATGTTTTTAATTACTTTACTTTTTCACTTTGGACGAGTTTCTGTGTTCAAATTGGAAAACATGTATTTACACCATTCTTGATGATCATGCGCACTACCCTAACTAGTCAATCACAAATTCTCGATTCATATTTAAGTTGCCTTAAAAATAGAATGGTTGAAATTATTCAGTGTGCTCAATATGTTACACCTTTTTCACACGTAAAGACAGATCCAACATATAGGTCCCATGTATAGAACTCGTGGGGTTATGATTTCACCGTAAGAATAACATCACATGAAACATAATTAACAGAGGTAAAAGGTTAAAACAAAAAAAGCAAGAATCATGCATGTTTATTGAGATTTTGATATCTAATCAGATTGCTATCAGCCAATAAAAACAAATTTTCTAATCTGATGCTCAAAGCAGCCCACATTTCACGTGAAAATTCCTGGTTTTGCTTCCCACAACAAGTGGGAAGACAATTAAGTCTCATCTAAGTCATTATTTGAGTTGATTACAGGTTTACTAAACCATGTTTATTCAGTTAGTTGACTTTTGTAGTAACTGATAATATCATTATACACTATCATTTCCATTCAACCGAGGCTAAACCAAGGCTTAAACAATTTGACTCGGACGTCTTCAATGGTCAACATTACCAAAAGATTATGGAATTTACTCCCAAAATTGAACACAAATTTCTAACTTATTGAAAATGAACTTAGTGGGGGTTTTGTTAAATCAAGCATTATGAAACGTAACATCACATAATCCTACAAATTTCACACTAAGAAAATAAAATAAAATAAAAGAGAGTTACAAGTTTGTGAAATTGAGAAATATTCGATACTAAAGTCAAGAAAAAAGGGGTTTTAATTATATATTATGAGTAGCACTATTAGGAAGTAGCAATGGTTGTTGAATAAATCCAAAAGTAGAAATAAAAAAGAAAAAAAAGGAAAAGGTCCAAAGAACACGTCGTTTTACATCGTGGACTTGATCTAAGAGTACCATTGAATCTGGACTAAGGTGTCTTATTTTCTTCCAATGTTAGTCATATACCTATCAATTAATTCATGTGTTACATACAATCGCAATCTCAGGCAAGCAGACCCTTCCTTTTAATTTCTTGTTCGTTGCACAGTGATAACAATTAAAACTATTGCAAATAAATTCAAAACGTCAGGGTTATCGTCATTGTCATCGTCATCATAGCTAATCCTAGCAAGCTAAATCCTATTATAGCAACACCTTCTGATTTACAATGTAATCACTGTACTTTTTTTGACAAAAATAATGTGATAGTTATCAAACATTGAGGGTAGAATGTCTTTATTGAATCAGAAAAAAATCTTGAAATTAACATAATTCTACAGGTAGCTAGCTTAGCAAATGAGAGGATTTTTGGTCCCCTACCCCCATGCCTTTTCATTTTTAGTGGCATTGGGTGATTGGATATGTGTCACTTCCTTTTGTTAATGAATGACAATTTGATAGTAACTAATGGTCAACTTGCCACAAGAAAACGTAACCATGGACGGTTAATCAATCTATACATATCCTCGTATCTCACTGTCGTGACTCGCCTCTAACCCATCGAATTTGCATAAGTGGTATATATAGTAAACCTATCAAACCAGCAAAAGTGGTATATATAGGAATTCGATGGCCGAGCCACATGGATACAAGAGGGCCATGGCCCCCCAAAAGTTTGAAAGATATTAGATAATTGTCATTATCTTATGGGATATTAACATCTTGATCAGCTTGTGGCCTTTTAAAGTCAAAAACCAACCCCTTGAGATTTATCGAAATGATATTCCTCAAACCGTTTGTATAAATGACATTGTCCACTTTGAAGTTTCTATAAATGAGACAAATAAATCTATACCCGACATTCTTAACAGAATATTCTATTTTTAAATAAATATTTCTACTCTTTTGTATAAACCTTAAGAGAAAGTATCATGAGTTCACAAATCTTAAGGGAAGAGTGTCATTTTGTCTTAGATTTTGGGTAGGAATTTAAAAAAAATTAAAAATTAAAATATATTTCGTTAGAAAAAGTCACAATTTGAAAGGTATGAACTTATTTGTTACACTTATACAAACCTCAAAGCTAAGGAGGGTGTCATTTTGTGAAACTTTAAGGGAGGAAGTATGATTGTCCAAAAAGAAAATTCTTCTTTTGAAAAATTTAGAGCTCCTTAGCTATCAATATTAAGTACCAAAAAAAAAAAAAACTATCACAAAAATTCATTGGGGAGTTTATAATATACACATGCATGTTGGTTTGTTATTCATATAATTCTCGAGACAATCCCAAGGGGTTAGTCCAAGTGGTGAATGCCTTGGTCTTGAAGGTATAATCCTTTCAAGGTCCAAGATTCAACACCTTTTAGGCGCAAATAATTTTTTGGGGCCACATTCCCTGGTGAAAAGCCAGTTTCAAGAGTGCAGTGCACAGATCTCGTAAGATTAGTAGAGGTGCGCGTAAAAAATTAAATTTAAGGAAATACTTTATAAACATACATATAAAAACATATTTCATTTAGCCTCAAAGATGAACAAATGCTTTTAGTTTCTTCTAATAATAGTCTTGTGCCTCTTTTACCCCTACTTTGAATAGAAATTCATTTTCTGAAAATATCCTAACTTTCGTGCTTTCAGTGCCATCCCATTTTTAGGACTCACAGTAATACCAAATGATACCATAATATCTTCTACATTAATCAATTTTAGAATAAAAGTGAAAAAGAACAAATACCATTAGAGCAAAAGCCTATTTTTTCCAAAAAATAAAAATGAATTCTTCTATCCCTCTTGTCTCTTTCTTTTCTATGGGATGTAATCGTACTGCATAACAATGAAATGTTAAGAGTTAAAAACACTCAACTCATTTTATTGCTAATTTGATTTAAAAATTAACTTGAATTACCTTTTTACTTATTTGCTTATTTATTGAAAATTGGGTTAAAATATAATTGTACCTAAGAAAATTGAGACTTGTTATATTTTTTTACCTAATTATGGATTTCAATTTAAATCTTGTACATCGTGTGTTTTAAGTTTTAACCTTTGATGAGACAAATGATAGGGAAGATAAGCTATCTATGTCAAAACAAAAATAAAAAATCCATTCTTCCGCTATTTGTGATTAATTTTGTACTCTAACATGTGACTTCTATTTATTTCCCTTCAATTTATTGGTTTGCTGGTATAATTCTCAGATTTTTTTTTTCTCTATTTATATAATTTTTGTGTACTCAATATAGCCATAAAAATTGATATATTAATTTATTGTTTATTCCTCAAGCTTAACTCTTTGAGTGTTTTGATTTTACTATTTAAAAAAAAAAAACTCTCTTTAGTTATACGATTTCCTCATCAACCAAATTGTTACATTGTATGATAAAAAGATAATCACCAAAATATAAATCTAAATTAGAAAAATCAAATTATGGTTTACTCATTTAGAAATTTCGGGCTCTACAATTTTATATACATATAGGCATGCATAACATATTAATCCTAATTATTCCTTTGATGTTTAACTAAGTTATTTACAAGTTGTAATAATTATCTCATACATACGACATATGTACATATATAATATTTGTAAAAGTGACATATACAACATTTGTAAAAGTGAGGCTGCATATGCTGATTGTATAAGATACATTTTTCCCAAGTTGAAATACATTACATACACATTACGACAGCCTTAACACACTAAAATGCATACGTGCATGGTTAATCACAGTTGATATTGTTAGCTGTTTCACATATTAGTACTTTAGAGTTTAGACTTTAGAGGTCAAGTATTAGAATTTCAAGCTAATTGAACTCAACCCAATGGATGACCAACTCCAATAATGATTTCTAAGCAAAGTCCCATCTATATGATATATCTTCCCCAGAAAGGTCACCAACCCTCATTAGGATTTTACTTACATGACCAAAACAATGGATATATTGGTCCCCTATCATGGCTGCTATAATAGACATATGTCACAAACTTAAAAACACAGTGCAACGACGACCAACACGTGGTACTAGCTAACACATCACAAACCATTTAGCCAAAAAAAAAACTAACACATCACAAACCGTATCTCAATCTTCCCCACCTCCATGTGTGAAATCTGAGTAAGAAAAGTTAATGAAGGGTCCACACCAGCCATTGAACAATCAAATCAAAATACATATATCATTATTAAACTAAAATCACTTATCACGGAACTTTTGGATAGTGGATGCAACAACACGCTTGTCCAAAATAATGATGTTAATTAAAGTAGAATCATGTCTATATATAATTGATCCAATGTGCTCCAAATGTAGAGTTAGAAACCAACATTGTCACGCATACTTTGTAATTTGTATAAATGGCAAAGAACCACGGGGAACACAAACTCATACATTGAACTTTTTTTCCTGAATAAATCAATAAACAAGTACTTAAAACTTAAAACTTTCACTTTTTAACCTTAAAATTTAGCTTTACAAGAAGGCGTGCTTGTAATGGATGAGACATTGGTGGTCATCTTTTTCTGCTTGCTTTGGCAGCTTCTTTATACTTAGCCACACAGCTATCATTTAGAATTAATTTAACTACGTGTGTGAAAGATTGGGGGAATATACATGCATCCTTCTTCAATCAAAAGAATAGAAACGTTCTAATATGAGTCCTTGTCGTACTTTCTTATTAAAAAAAAAAAGGAGAATTAAAGAAGGAGAATCTAGAAAGACGAATGAGTATTTTTTCTTTCTCTCCCTTAATTTTCCAATCACTATAACACTTTAAATTATGTATGGGCCATTTCTATTATTTATAATCTTTCTATGGCACACTATTTTTTTGGGGGGGTCAATTTAGCCTGTCCCATATAATATGTGTCCATTTAATGAAATATTAGTTTAAACTTTAAAGTCACTACCTTTCCTTTATATCTGCACTTTAAAATTTAGAAAATACGAAAATAGCAATATTTTCGGTTGTTACAAATTTCAAATCTCGAAATTACGTTATAGTTTTTTAGAGTTGAAACTTTTTTAAACTTTCGAGAATTAAAATTCTTAAGAGTTACATAAATATGTTGTTTGGATATATATACTTATAATTTGAATTTATTTCATATTATAATTAAAAATATATATCTCTTAAATATAAATAATAATTGTTTAAGAAATATCACAACACACACACACACACACACACATATATATATATATATATATATATATTTTTTTAAATGATAAAAATACCTTTGAACATTAATAAAATCTTATTTGGATGAAAATAAATATTTTAATATAAAATTAACATATAAATACATAAAAATTAGTTAAAAATACACTTGTTCTAGGACTAAGAGCATACTTTTTTTGGTAACAACACACAATTATCTCAAGCTCAGATTGAAAATGTTCTAAGCCACATGTTTTTTTCCCACAGCCAGCCTAGTCCAATAAATAGGGAGGTGAAGGTTGACATGGCTGCCCAAGTACGCAGTTTAGATTAGGTCAATGTAGACAAGAGTTCTAATACACCTTTGTTTCTGTCCAAATTTGAATTTTCATTCTTGTTTCACACGATCTGAACATGGATAAGTATGGTGAGAGTGCACAACACCCAGCTTCTTGCCATGTTTGAACATCCTTTGACTCCAATTTGAGCCAAAATTTTACCACTCTTGCTTGAGAACATGTACATTCCCAAACAATAAAAAAAGGCTTTGGTTCTTTCCAATTATATAGGCAGGGCTAGGTAATTAAATTAAGTCCAGTAGCGGTTGCATTGAGATCATCAGAATTGAAATTTTGATGTGTTGAATCAAAACTTCAACATAATAATATTAATTTGATCAAAGAAGTCCATTATCGTGTGTTTGTGTCTTTAATTTTGCGGCAGTATTATGTTCGACACTTTGTTTAAGGTAGGACATCATATTCAATCATATCCATTCTACTTTAGTTTTGGTGAATGGTCAAGTAATATGTAAGATACAATGGATTAATTCAATTCCTGTGGCACTCATTTTCACTTTAAAATATTCAATCTACACTACTTTGTCAAACAAATCATATAAATTTTTATACCTAACCCATGCATACTTCTTAAGAAGAAAAAAAAAATACGCATGCTTGATATCAAATAGGTCAAAAATAGGGCATGAAGGAAAATAAGGTTACAAACATGTTTGGGTCAAAGACGCTTCAGCTAGAGAAGAAGAAGAGAATATTTAGAGCAACAAGATAAACTATATAATTGTCATGAGAAAGAGAGAGTGAACAAGTTTCTGTACATGGAAATGAACACCGGCCAGTGGAAAATGTCAACACCATAAACCCTGAAAACCCGGCTAGCTTTTGACAAAGGACCAGGAAACTATGGATGTGTCGCCCTCATTGAACCATTTTATTCCCTCCATAATTTTTTTTCCTTTTCTGGTGACTGGATTAGATAATAATTGATAGATGATAGTTTGCAGCAAATTAATGTAAGTTGAATTTTTGAAGCCTAGCTAATTTTTGTCTTAACATGAATCCCAACCACCAAGGCCGAGTATATCTTGCATTGAATGTATGGAGCGGGTCTTTGAACCTATGAGAGACTGGATCAAGATCCTCTAGAGTTCTTAAGGTACTCTACTAGATAAAGTTCTTTAAATTTTGATCACTCATTTTAAAATAAAAGGCTAAGATGATACCATATCATTATTCTATTAACATAACAATAAAATAATAATTATTTTATTTTGGTTTGGAAGGGTTAACCTTGGAGGCATCATCCTAGTCTTTTATTTTAAAATGAATTGTTAAGATTAAGAGAATTTTATGTGATAGAGTACCCTAAGAACTCTAGAGGATCTTGATCGAGAGAAACTTACTCCATACAATTGAAGTAGATAATTCTTGAACATAGTGAATGTGTAGGACTCCAATGTTGTGACCTTGAGAGACCCACGTCATACCATCAATACGATAGATAATTCGAATATAGAAAATAACTCATCAAGTCATGCTTTTGTTGTCTTTACTTGCATCATTGATTAAGTGAGGCTAAAAGAAGAATACAGATGAATTTGTCATATTTTATAATTCTAGTGGTAAAGAGATACTTTTCTAAGAGCCTAGGGTTTATTTCTTAGCACTTGAAAGTGAAAGTAGTATCATATGTCAACTCGTCAAAGAGTGGATTGAGGGATGAGAGAGAACTAATACATTCCTATCTGTAACCCACGATTGATTAATTAAAAAAGAGAAAAAGGGGTTAGGAATTTACTACGAACCTTCCGATATTAGTATTTTATTTGGATTTATTATTTTCTTCTTCTTTTTTTCTCAAATTTAGCTAAATATAGTCATATGTTTCTCTAATATAAAAAATATTAACAAATTTGATAATTAAATCCAAAGTAAATTCAAATAATCTTCTATTATGATGTATCCCCTTTAATTAAGGGTACCAATTTTGTACCAATAGGCATAATTATTTATTATATCATTATCATAAATAATATATGTGTGTGCGTGCATGCGCATCCCGTCACTTGAGATGTAAATTAACAATGAAGTTAACTTCTATTTATCTTTTTATTTATTTATTTTATGAATGTCCATTTATGACTGTTCAATTATTGCACGGAAGAGAAGCAAGAAGTTGGTGCCTGGTTTTGAAATGAAGCTACTAGTTGTCAGACGGTGGTTGATGGTGTGGCCGTGACTGTGGGAGGTGTTTAAGTCCCAGAAGAAAGAATTTCCTATGGTGGGGCATGTGTCAGATACTCAGATGATAATGGCTTTTGCTTTTGACAATTGAATTATGTTCTGCTTGCTTTTCTCACTCTAGTCTCCTTTGGGGGGGTAATGACCTTAGTTTCAGAATCTCTCTACACCTCCCCTTCTTTTTCAAATAAGCACTTTTCACACTGCAACTCTGCAAGTAAGCTTAGTTTAAACTGCAAACGATTCTTAATGTTATGGAATTTAAATTTTTATTGCTAGGTTTTTAACCTTTTTTATTCAATCTATTATGTTGAGAATGTGACTCTTTTTTTATGTGAATGGCGTAGTTAATGGGAGTAAGATTTGATGGGTAAATCTAAATTTCTCAAGTTACCTTTGTATCTTTAATTTGTCTTATTTGGTAAATCACTTTCAATTGAGTACTAGGTTTATTTTTTAAAATATCAACAGAATTCTATTCCAATTATATATATATATATATATATATATATAATATTTATATAATATATATATATATATATATATAAAAGATTATCAAAGCTACTTTCCGATTTTAACCTACAACAGAATGATATTTGTTCCATAATTTAAAAAACATCATCACAACTTTGAGAACAAATTGTAGGCTAACATTTATAAATATTACTTTATTTGTAAAGGAAGGTTCGCTAAAGTTCTTGTTTTTCGGAAGTGGTTCAGACAAAGTTTACTTCTAAGGTTCTAACTCATTATGTGGCGATTTAAATTACTATTCATATGTACTTTTAGTCATATGATCATCTATTTAATGAGTACATAATGGATGAAAAAAAATTCCTCTAAAGTTTGGAGGTAAACTTTGTCCAAGTGATCCTAGCTAAAAAAAAATAATGAAATTAAATTAAATTTTTATTTTTGTATTTGTATTTTTACGGTCATTTTTCTTCTACATATAGTACTATGACCAGTTGGAACTTGGAACAAAGTGATCATAATTGGTGAAGAGAGATAACGGGAAGAAGGATTTTTTGAGTAATACATAATACTTTCCTCTTTTTTTCATGAGGAAGATGTCTTGAAGTTCTTATTGAGCATGTCCAATCAAGACCACTTGCAATGAAGAAGAAATCTTGTGCATCCACATAAGATAATTAGTGTTTGCAGTGAGCTTTCAAAATGGTAAACTATATGTCTTGCAATTGCAGAAAAACTAAATTCTGTTTCTAGGAATTTCACTTGACAATGTTATTCAGTGTATTTGGTGTGTTACAATTTCCTTTCACATAAAAATGGATCTCATATATGAATTATGTACATATTTATGTGAAAGAGAGGTGTAATACACTAGATATACTAAATAATTTCTCCCAAATTATAACAAATTGATAAACTGATTTAAGGGCAAATTAAACATGAATCTAGCTTTTTGGGTACTCTAGTATATCTTTCCACTATGCTTGATTATAAAGTCACTTTCACCTTAATTATAACAATTCATAATTAAAGATATGTTTAGTAGGCCCTCGTAATTTTATTTTAATTATCATTTATCACAGCATATTCTAACATACAGACTCCCATAAGTAGTGGTTGTAGTTCTCACAAATCGGCTCCTGAATTATAATAAGGGATTAGTCCCACTAATAAAAGTTTTGTGGATTGATTGAAGCATGTGATTATTGGGTAGGTCCCTTGGTTATACTTTTTGGTGGTACCCGTACTTAAAATTTTGCTTTACTAGAAGCAAACTATAATATATATATTAATATATATAGTTGCATTTGATCATAGACATATATTGGAGAATAACATGATCATCATCAAACACCATCCTAAAACAAAAACACAATTGTTCCGACCAAAACAACAATAAAGATTTGAAAAGCAGAAAGATGTTTCCTACAATAAGAGACAAACAACGTATTGGATACTGAGCAATAAAATTTAGGGAAGTGCATGCATATGCATTGAGAAGTAGTCTTTTCCCACTGTACACGTGATCATCATGCCATGAAATGTTTCCTCTTTCAATATCTATCTAGACAGTTTTAAAAGAATGTATGCTTATCTCGTAATTAATTAAGCAAACAGCATGCCATTTGTTGTTCTTAATGAACCCATTATATAATATTTTGATCATGTTTAGTATCCATCCTTTCCTGCCGTCCAAAGATATTTTTGTTTAATTTATTTTTATTTATTTCGTGGATCCTAGCTAGCCTCTGATCAACAATGCTTTGTCGAATTGGATAATCCAAGTTTCGATCCCCATTCCCCCACTTAAAATGTATATAAAAAACAAAATCATATATTAAAATATTTCGTAAAGTTTATTTATTTATTTATTTTATCAAATATTATTCTTGAATTTTGACATGAGTGTTAATTTTAGTCTTTGAACTTTCAACTTGAACAATCAAGTCCTAGGTGTTCAGGTTTGTGACAAATCAAACCTTCTTTTAACATTTTTCATCAAAATCGAATGAACTTAATCATATGATATGCAAATAGTAACAATTGTATTCTAAATTTTTTACAATGTGGTAAATTTTTTATAATTGACATGAGTGTCAATTAACCATATGCATTTCAAGTGATTAAATCCATTAATCTTTACCGGAAACTACTAATAAAGGGTTTGATTTGTCACAAACCTAACTTTCAATGGGTTAATTACTCAAATCAAAAGTGCAAAGACCAAATTGACACTCATGTCAAAATCCAATGATGATATTTATAAAACTGTCTTAATTTTTGTTTACAACAAACAAGTGAGGGAGGGAGGTTCGAAACTATATTATCTTTATTAAAAGAATCATATAGTGCTACTAAATCATAATACTCTCGGCTTGTTAAGATATAATTAATAAGTCACCGTCCTATATAAAGCTTGATACTTATTTGGAATTTTTATTTTTTTAAATATAAAACTTTTATAACTCATTATATATGCTCTACAATACCAATTGTTTGCCACTAGCTAGGCCAATACAATTGCATATTAGGGGAAAAAACATATTCGAATTTGGATATATTAAACAAAAATAAGAATAAAAAGCTGAAAAACCTCCCACAGAATGCTTGTAAGTTGTAACTATCAACCCAACCCTAAGTTTCAAGAGGTGAGAAAAAACTTATCTGCCTTGAAAGTGATAGAGAGTATTACGTAGACAAATTTATTGCCACAAATGCGCAATAACATTCGGCAACTAAATTCCATTACGAGTATATATTGCAAGCAGTCTTCGTCAGATGTGGCCGGTACTATACACAATACAAAGGCAAATTGGCTCATTGTTCATCACTGATTACAAATTCGAGACACTGTTAACTCGTGAATTTGCAATGCTGATTTGGATTACTTTAATGCCCATCGATTAACAACAATATATGTTATTCATGCATATATAATTAAAAAAGAAGAAAAAGCCAGGTAGGATTGTCACTTTAGAATTGGGCTTTAAAAAGTTTTAGGGTTAAAATATCTTTGATCGTTGTGATTTTGTTTAAGAAAAATATTAAAATTATTATCAATTTTATTATAAAAAAAAGTTTATAAACTAAGGTGATAATGGATTTAATTGATAACGTATCAATAATATAATAAATAAAAATTTTAATAACCTTTTTTTTCATGTTTTAAAAGTTGACATGCTAATTTACAAGATTTATGTAGTAAAATTTGTATTAATTATAATATCACTTTTTATTGAACACACACAACACCACTAATGGTAAATCTGTTTTTTTTTTTTTTTTTTTTTATTAATAAAAAATAGTACCTCTATTATTTACCAAATTAATTAAGCACCTAGCTAGCCTACCCTCTTTGTGTTGTAATTTAGAGAATAAACAGTAAATACAAATAATTAATTAAAGTTATTCCCCTATCTGCAAGGCCATCAAAGCAGTTAATCTATCCAGTTATTGTTCATCAAGACATACTGTATTTGCCAAAACCAGTAAGTCAATAGAGTTTAGGTGATGCACGAAATGGCCAAAAATGAAAAGCCTCTCAACTATAGGGGAGTCATGTGTCTATCAAATATTAACCAAAAGTACAGTAAGTCAATAGAGTTTATGTGATGCACGAAATGGCCAAAAATGAAAAGCCTCTCAACTATAGGGGAGTCATGTGTCTATCAAATATTAACCAAAAGTACAATTGCAATAAAGCAACCGAGTGATTAAGTAGCAAGTGCCTTTATTCTTGGGGCAGACAAGGGCTTGGTGGTCATGAAAACGTGGTCCCTCTCCTCTAACCCTCTTCAGTAAATAAATTAAGAAGTTACAAAAGCCGTCGTAACATCTAAAGATAGAAATATGAAGAGGTGGGTTAGATCTCAATTTAGATTTTAACATCAACATGAGAAAATAAAATTGATGGGGGAACTAATAACTACTAAGACTGTAAGGAGATGAAACTGGTATGCATATCTGGGCATTTTGTTTGAGTTTCTGATGAAGTCGTTTTTTAAGATCTTGAAATTAGAATTAAAGAGTGTAGCTAGCCGTCAAATGCTGTAGTCTTCCTTGGGGTTGGATAGAGTGGGGTTCATGAGGTGAGAATGATAGCCTAAGGAGCTACAAGCCATGATATTTTAAAAAGATATATACATCCAACATGTTACTTTATATCATGATACCAAGTACTCATATCTATACTTTGTTAGGAGTTACCACTGAACCTATATTTGTTATGAGTTACTATTGAACCTCTTATCTTAAGGGTGGTAAATGAATTGAACTGTATATGAATAATTCGAGATTGAATTAATAAAAGAAAAAACTTGTTTATATTTGTTTATTTGACAAACGCTCCAAATTCAAACTTAGATTTAGGCTCAGCTATTAAATAAGTCAAGTTCAAACATAATATTATGTTCATAAATAAGATCATGATAAGTGGCTATATATATACATATGTAAAAATATATTTATAGAGGCTTGAGGCCAGATTATAAAAGTTTGTAAATAAATTCACAAGATATTAAATTATTACTTATAATTTTATTGATAATATGAATAGTACATTTCGTAGTAAAAATTATTATAATTTTAAACAATAAAAAGTTGATGAAAAATAAGTTCAAGCAAAATTTAATTATTATTTATTAGTATAGATTTAGGAAAGAGGTAAAAAAAAAGTTAGTCATGTGTTTACTATATATGGGAATATAAGTTAATCAAGTAACTCGTGAACAAACTCAAGCTTGTTTGATAAGAAAATGAAAATCAAACTTGAACATGTAATCTGAATTTGATGATGATGAGAACTCAACTTTTATTTGAAATTAAATTTAATTAATTAATTTTATACTTTTAATATTCAATTAAACTCATTTACAGTCCTAGATGTGTGAATGTGATTGCTAAATTTGATATCACGTCATAATATTATTGGACCCAAATTAATACAATTAATATTTTGGGTAAAATAGTATCCAAACATACAAGACCTCATATGAAGGATTCCCCCACCCATGCGATGCATACAAAAATCTAGTATAAAGTATTAGGATGTTTAGCATCCAAAGGTTTTATTTAAATTACTGCTAATACATTAGTTAGTTGGCTCAAATATAACATTTATAAACACAAAAACTAGTTAAAACATTTCTACAATTAAAAATTATGTAGGAAATCATCGAACAACAATATATTAACCTAATAATAAAAGTTTTGTTTTACGCACCATGTGGCTCAATATAAGCATCATAATGTGTTTCTACAAATACCAAGAGCTTGTACCCAAGAAGATTAAAGCTGAATTTAACAGCCAAAAGCAAAACAATAAGGCAAAGGAACAAATTAAAACCAAACCAGAGACTTTGTAGAGAAGATCAAATATAATTTAATTATAATTTATCCCCATAAAACTTATGAATCATCGAAGATTTCAACTTACATGTAATAATTTAATATTCTTTATAACTTTAAAAAGATGCTAATGTAGAGAAGCAAAAGCTTTTAAAAATTGATGTAGTATGGAAGTTTAAGTAAAAAGAAAAAATGAAAGTACAATGCTTCCATGTTAAAAATATTATTAGATAGCATGGAGTAAAAGTAAATTTTTTGGGGGGGTTAATTAGAGTAAATAGTTGATATCATGAGAAACTTTGTTTTACTATTTCATATTGAAGATTGAAAATGCATTTTTAGAAACGATTTCAAGTACTTTGTTTTCCCAGTTGTAAATAGAAGACAAGTTTCGAGAAGAAGAAAAGAAAACCTTTTTCACAAACCAATAAACTGGCTTCCACCCACATACACGCCCACACACACACACAAAGCAGAGAGAAAGTCAAAGTGTCAAACTTCATAGCCTCTTACTAACTATAATTACTTTCAAGCTTAAGTGTTCATTAAATTATTAATTTATTCAAGTCCCTATTGCGGCTCTCTCTCTCTCTCATGTGCTACCTCCTTCATTTTCAAACCAATCTCTTCCTCTCTATAAAAGCCTACCCTTCTCTTTCCTTATTGTATTAGTCTAACTCTTTCTCTTTCTCTCATCTCTCTCTCTCTCTCTCTCTCTCAAAACAAAAAAAAGACTCAAAATCCAAAACACCCTTTTGTTCCAATCAATTAGTTCCTCCATTTAAGGGAATAATGGATGTTAAAGGAAGAGGCCGCATGAGCTCCACCAATACTCAAATCGAGGAAGACATGGACCTTAGGAGAGGTCCATGGACAGTTGATGAGGATTTCACTCTCATCAATTACATTGCTAATCATGGTGAAGGTCGCTGGAACTCTCTTGCTCGCTGTGCAGGTAAATATATAATTAACCATTTTAGTTCATACTATTCCAAGAATAACCATAGCAAAGAGCCAAAGAAAGTACCATGTTTTCTTTTTCTTTTTCATGAATAAGCCAAACAACAGTTGTCAATATGTGATATATTCACTTGTTTAGCTCGTGCTTTCTTGGACAAATTTTTATTCTTCACGTCTCTATTTTGAAACCGTTGGTTTCACTTGTTTTTTTCCCTCAAATTAATTGAATCAATTTTTGATAAAGACCCATTATAGGATATGAACATGTAAATCAAAAGCTGTTCACTTTTTCTGGGAAAAACAACAGCTCTATGTATAAATGAATAAGAGAGATGCTAGATTATTGTTCTTTAATAGTACACCAGATATTTATAAAAGCATATATATAATTGTTAGAGCACTCACTCATAAAGTCACCCGCTAAAAAAGTTGGTACATCATTGAAAAATGCTCTAGCTAAAAACTTTACCAAAAATTTTGTTACAATATCTGAACAAATTTTTCTCAAACAGGTTTGAAACGAACTGGAAAGAGCTGTAGATTGAGGTGGCTCAACTATTTACGCCCTGATGTTCGACGTGGAAACATAACTCTACAAGAACAGCTTTTGATTCTTGAACTTCATTCTCGTTGGGGAAACCGGTAAGTACTTATATAGTTATATAGATTCATTACTAGTGAATTGTTTATTTGATTTAATTTAACCCTAATTCTTTTTCTTAATTGATAGATGGTCCAAAATTGCACAACACTTGCCTGGACGAACTGACAATGAGATCAAGAATTATTGGAGAACCCGGGTACAAAAGCATGCCAAACAGCTCAAATGTGACGTGAATAGCAAGCAATTCAAGGATACCATGCGATACCTTTGGATGCCAAGGTTGGTTGAGCGTATTCAGGCCGCGACTATTACCACGGCCAATACTGGAATCGCCACGACCACCGCTACCACCGCTGGAACATGTTCAGCTACCTCAACTACCACCACAAACAACAACAATTACCATATAAACAATAATAACCTAGATGTCCAAACTGGACCAATGGTTTTACCACATGGGGTTCATATTGGTCATGATTTTAGGGGTACACATGTTACACCAAGTTATAATACCCCAGAGAATTCTAGTACTGCTGGCTCATCAGACTCGTTTGGGGCTCAGGTTTCACCTGTCTCGGATTTGACTGATTATTACAATATCCCAGTTAACAACAACCCTAGTCATGAATATTTTCAAGCTGGTCAAGTTGGTTACCAAGACAGCCTTACTAGCCCATCTGGGTACTTCAATAATGGATTGGATTTCCAAGCTATGGAGCAGAACAATCAGTGGCTAGATGGTGGGGACACATCGGACAATTTGTGGAATGTTGATGACATGTGGTTTTTACAGCAGCAACTCAACAACAACAACAACAACAACAACATTTGAAATGTGAAATATAAGAAAAGAGATGTCAAAGAGAAATTTATGTGTAGAGAACTAGAAGGAAAAAAAAACATGGGGAAAAAAAGAAAAACGAGAGAATTATGAATCTAGAATAATTAAAAAATTAGGATACTTAATTATAGATTTGTGAAAGACATAACCGAGGTCTAATTGTGGATTATTCAGCTTGTACCATGTATCTTGTTTCATTTTTCATTTTTTCTTTCTTTCTATTGTGGGGTGGGAAAATATGTAATTTGAGGTTTTTTACAATCTCATTCTTTGAAATTGACCATGTAGCTTTTGGTTTTTTCTTTTCTTTGCTTTTTGATTGCATTAAAGAAGCATGATTTTGGATAATTTTATAAAATTCATAATGTGCATAATTGGTTCCACCACTTAGTTTACAAGTCCTTATTAAACTGTTATTATATTCGTAAATTAAGTCGTGTAACATTTGAAACCTTGTCCATGGGGCCTGAATCGGGAATAAAGTCCCCATGTTCTAGATTGCAAAAAGGTAATTCGCAATGATTTTTGAGTTGTGTCGCTATGTGATTGGCCGACGTATAACTTAAGTTAGTCCATTAAGGACAAAGTTTCAAAAGTTAATTTAAAATGATCTTATCGTGTTACATGATCAAGGCCACCTAAGTACAATTCCGAGGAATTCCTCCTTGTTTGCCATCGTACGGACAAAGTGGCTTAGAACCCATTTTGCAAGACAAAACTTTATTGTGAAGTCCGTATGATATGAATCCTTGTTTGATATGGGTGATTATGTAAATCCATTTTTCTAACAATTAAATTTATTTATAAAAATAAAGAGAGAGCCTCGTCACTCATGACCTCACCATCTACTATCTTTATTTTCAACATTGAAGGGATTTCGATTACAAAAACAAATTCAAACAACAAATTATGAAGTATAGGTTTGGATTAACTTTTAAACTCTTATCATCTACGAATCATGTTCTCAAAATTAAAGGGATTTTGATTACATAAAGAAACCCAAATAATACAATAGCATGTGTTCTTTTGGATTAATTTTTTACTAAAGTAGATAAAAGTTAGATTGTAACAAAATCATAAATAAACAAATGAGTTGATAAACTTTTTCAAAACTAATGAATCTAAATACACGAGAAGAGTAATAAAAATTATATTATATGTAAATTAAGGTCAATTACATGTGTTTTTTTGTTCGTATTTAAAGAAAAAAAACCTAGTCAATGTTAAATTTTGGTGGAACATGTGTGAATTAACAGGAGTATTAGAGAAAAATTAAATAAAATAAAAATTGCAAGAATGTGATTTTAAGGTAGCAGAAAACGTGATGGAATAGTAAGGTAGAGAGGGGTATGGCGGCGGGGAATCTTTGCAGGCCGCGTGCCTATAAGAGAAGCCACCAGAGTGGTCCCCAGATGAGTGTGGTGTTGAGGATGAGACACGTGTTGAAGTCTTAAAGTTGGTCTAAAGCGGTATTGCCGCTCTATGGTTAGGCTTCCTGGACTGAAGCACTCACAGCCGCATCCCTTGAAACAGCCCTCTTCTATGTACAACAAGTCCACGTATCACGTTTTTACACATACCTATACATTCTTCTTTCTTCTTCATTGCCTCTATAAGTCTATGTAGAGTACACATATAATATACTACCCACTAAAGGCTTTTTTTACTTTTTTTTAAATTGTGTAATGCTAATGTCCAAAATAACTGCCACTTGGGTATTCGGTCCAGTAGAAATCCCCTTTCTCAAAAAGTCTCATTCCTCTATGAGGGTGTGAGTTCAATTCCCGAGATCTTCAAATATAAGTGTGTGTAAGTTTAGATTATAATTTCTATCATATATCAAAAAAAAAAAAAATGTCCAAAATAACTGTTTGGATGTGTAAGGCTGTAAGTTTTTTTATTATAATTCTGTCAAGAATTTAAATTAATTAACAACTACAACAATAGATTAAAAAAAAAATGTCCTATAGAGTAAATGGAGGGTCCGAATTTTTCAGATAATAATAAAACCGCATCAAACATTGCAGCATGATAAATTTCGGTCCATTTGAGACTGTTTGAATGATAAAATAGATCAAGAACTGAGCAAAATAAATAGAAATTGAACACAAAATTTTAGGTAATTCGGCAACTTGCCTATGTCGACATAAAGATTTGTAATATATCAAATATAGCTATAAATACAATAAAATACATTGACCGAGCACCATGAAAGACTCCTTCTCTCAAGTCTCTTTTGCAGCCTTCAACCACTTCTCACATTACTCTTCTCTTCACATATATAGAGTTTTCTTATACATAGAATTTATTAGACATATACAGGATATTTTATAGATATTTATGAGATATTTTGTAAACTAATCATGTTTATCAAGTTGTAAAATGCATGTGCTGTGGGCTATAAAGTAAAGATCAAATCCAATTTTGCTTCCTATTTTATTTATAGCCTTATACTTGTCTTAATTAATTTCCCCCCCTCCAATAAGATATATATAACACAAAATAAGTATATTTAAGTCTTCATCACATAACTTTATACAATGTCAATTTTATCAATTCAAAAACAAATAATACACATTCTTAAAAATAAAAAAGTAAGCATGTCATCTAGGAATAAAGTAAGAAAAAAGAAGAAGTTTTGCTTACATATTGGCCAAAATGAAGCATAATGAATCATAATTTAGGATGAGATGGAATGTGGGTGATTCATACTAGTTAACTAAATAATACAATTTTTTTTTTTCAATCAAAGCATAACAAAATTGACGACATGGTCCAATATTTAGTTTGAAATATTTGTAAAAAATGACAACCACTTATCCGGCATATTATATGCTACTTCAAAACTATTTACATTTTTTTTAATTACATAACTTATTTGATAGTAATATCACATATTTAAATAATTAAATCAGTTATAAAATTATAATATACACAAATAATATTTTGAAATTATACTGAATAGGTTTGGGAAATAGTTTTCTAAATTTGTTTGGAGAGAAAATTAATTCGTTAAATATATACTTTCCAAAGAGTAATATATAAAATGGGTAAATTTTTTTATCCCAAACCTCTTAAACTAGTTTATCTACAAGTTAACACATTAAATTACCAAAAAAAATAATATTACTATATACATGATCACATATCATGCAATTAAATATATACATGAATAGCCAAACATTTATTTGAATTGTTAATTAATAAATTAGAATGGGATTCCCCTCACTCATATGATTAAATATAATTCTGTAATATAATGTCTCAATAATATTGTCGGATTCTCTTATAGGAACAACATGAATTGAAATCGAATCTCCCTTTCTAATTGACGTAAGATTTAAGAAAGAAAAAAAGAAAAGAAAAAAGTCACATATGTATTGGAAGAAAACTTTATACACGCAAAGTAGTATACCCCAAAATATACGTACGCACCTCGGAATAGAATGTACAACTGGCCTCCACAAATGGCCCTCGCCCTTCGCAATTTTCCTCTTCAATTCAAAGTACTCTTCTACGGGTGGGGCCCTCTTTCAACGGTCCATGTAAAACGACTTCCTGGTCAAAATGTGGGACCGTAATAGCCCCACGTGCGAATTCTAGGTGGCATCTAATGCCATGACTTGTGGGACCGAGTAGATGGGATTTTCTGTCATCACTCATCAGTCATCACAGTTCTTTTGCGTGTGTCTATGGTTTACACTTTCTTTTTTTTTTTCTTTTTAATTATATATTATATATATATTATATATATATATATATATATATTTATACTTGGAGAAATATAGCCATATAGGAAGATAGGGGAAGAGTTAAATAGATTTAACAATATTCACATTTTGTTGTGAATATGATGTTTTTTTGCCTATCTTTATTAATAAGAAGGTTATGCATCATGCATGCATGACACTAAATTTATGGTTATTCACGTTGCATTGAGAAGTAAATCTTTAGTTTTTTTTTTTTTAAATATTTTTTACTATTATCTTAGATTGTATTTGGATCAAATAAAATATAGTGTTTATGTCAAATTTAATGGTAAAATCGGTTGAGTTACATAATAATCCATGTTTTTGTTAATCATTTTGAAGAGAGTATAATAGTACCACACCTAACATTATATTTGTAATATTCCCTAGTAGCCTATATCACATTGAACAGTAATTCTATGTTGAGACGTGAATATAGGTTGAAAATTAATTTGTGTGCCACATTCAGGTTTTAAGGCAAACTATAGGTGGTTACTGTTAGGAATATAGCCCTTGAAAATTTAGTTTGAGCTACCTAGCTAGGCAAAAATAATGAATGTGCTCTTAATGTCACATTCACAGTTTTAAATTGGATCGACATTCAAGGGTTAAATTAGTAGTAGATAGGATCGATGATGGAAAGAGAAAATTGAATAAAAAAGAAATTTTCCTTTTGGTGTTGAATAGTACAGGTTCAAAACAAGTAATAGGGACCGAGGAAAATACTTGGAATATCCAATTTGAGTTGATTTTAGCTTGGAGTTGACTTGCCTTTTAAATGGGTTTGAAGTTGTTTGATTTGAAATCAAATAAGTGAATACTATTCCATTGTTGACAGAGAATGGCACTTCAAAAATTGTATTATTCATGAAATTATACTTTCAATGCACTCAATAGATTGAAGAAACGTCGCCACCAACTCCAAGGAGCACGACACTGCCACACAAATTAATCTTCAACCTATTGACTTATAAATATTTTCCTATATATGGTTACTCAGAAAGGAGCTTTATATTACATTATTGAATCCTGCCCCAATAACAGATATTCTCCCGAATAATGAAATTAGTTGATTTGTATATCTCGTAACGA
The DNA here is from genome assembly GCA_907173295.1 of Fagus sylvatica. Classification (NCBI taxonomy): domain Eukaryota; kingdom Viridiplantae; phylum Streptophyta; class Magnoliopsida; order Fagales; family Fagaceae; genus Fagus; species Fagus sylvatica. The sequence continues at coordinate 1,482,463 of OU015772.1, forward strand.
ATATTCATCAAATGGTGGTCTAGTTAGGATGCTTGATGTCCAATCTCTTGAAATTTTGAGCTTCAAAAATGGACTATGTACATCATCAACTTGTTTTTCGCTTACAAAATCACCACCGTTATATCCTTAAAACACTTGAGCTCTCTCCCCAGCCGCACAAAATTTGGACCACATATTCCTATTCAAAGATGACCACATGGTAAGCAACAGTTATCCCCAACAATAACTCTATTCACCACAACTGTTGAAATGATAGATTATGATTTGTGTCAATAATGAACTCATATGAAAGTGATGTTGCACCAATAATTTTATTTTCACGAAAGGCTGTGAATTTATTTTATATCTCTAACATTATCCTTGTTCAAACAAACAACAAACATAAATTATCTTTATGAGGCGGCCACATGAATAGCCGGTGCACTTTATCCTTTCTCTATTAATTACCTTTAAAGATGTTTGACATATCACACCATTCCTTTTCATTCTCATTTATCACTTGCGTGAAGCTTTGTGATGAAAGCGATAGTAACATGGTGTAGGTTTGTAGAGGCCTCACAACCACAAGTTCATGGGGTTCAAAAAAAGTTATTGGTGTCATCTGTTTCAAACTATAGGTCATATAGCCTAAAAATGCATAGAGGTTCTTGCCGACGCGCAACAAATAAAGTAAATGGTCATGTTATCATTCCACTATAAGCAAGTATGAGAAGTTGTATTTATGATTCTTCATTGCTATTCTTATGTGGAAAAAAAAACTTTATGAAACTGTATTAAATATCTAATGAACATTTTGCTGGTTCCGTTTCTGTGGTTAAAGAGGGTTGCACTATATACAAGTAAATGAGAGGAACCCTAATCTACTTTGGTTTCCAAGTCCTTTGGATATTAATATGATAGCGTAGTTCGGCCATATATATTAAGTGTATTTAATTGGAGAGGATTTTAGATGGTGCACGTAATGTTTTTATGGTAATCATAAGCAACACATTATTAATAGTTAACAGCAAACACAAGGAAAACAGAGTCTACATGAGGCTAGTATACAGTGTGACTTTGCGTTATCTTGCTCTGATTAAAGATGTGGTTTATAGGGTCTAATTGAAAAGTACGAAAAGGGATACTGTAGTCAATTTGTGAATCATAATATAATACAATTATAACAATAATTTTAGTCCCAAAATTTTGAAGATGATTATAAATTCTCGACAGATTAATCAAAGTTGACCACTTATTATTTTATCCGAAATCATAACACCATCAAAATGTGGTTTTACATTAAATTTCTAAAATGTATGGAAAAAGAGATGCTCAAAGTCGAGCCTTAGATAACAACACAACCAATATAAACACAGCTTGTTTAATTGGTATAATGGAGTATGGCACATTTTCTTGACCCCATAGATTTTGGATAAGGCCAAGATATGGACTTTTGCAAGGAAATTAATGGTGCACTTTTTCGCTTGATTACATTATTTTATTTATTTATTTATTTACTTTGATGAATAAAAAAAAAAAAGAGCTTGCCGATATGCTCACGGCCCTGGTCCACTTAAACCCAGACATTCACATATGGCGTGGGGCGCAACTAGGCAGCTGTAATGGGGTACGTCACTACTCGAACCCACAACATGGAGGGGTGATGGGTCTTTCGCTGTACCAATCACTGGGCTATCGCCCTAGTTGGCTTCGCTTGATTACATTAATGTGATAATCTTATTACTATTACCACTGTTTCATCAACAATCTCGAACTTTGTAAAACTTTCATGGTTCCCATAATATTCATGAACCTTTGGAGTACACCATGCGGCTCCTTGTCTGGGTGCATAATTTGAGCAAAAGCAAATGTCAGACTGTCAGACCCATAACTGTGCCACTTCATGATTAGGCTTTGAAAGAGATTAATATGAGAAATGTACTGCGGCACGCAAGCAAGCAAAGAAGTTGATTTTGATCAAGGAAAAATATGTGTTCATAAAATATGTAATTCAAATGGTAATTGTATATAAGGACCACAAGTAAACTTGTTAGTAATGATCTTTGTTAAATACTTTTATGATCGTAATAACTATTTGCATGACTTTCATCCCCTGCACTATGACACGGATAATAAAAAACCTTGTAATTAAATTAGTTAACATTTTTTGGTGTTCTTCAAATAAAATATTCATGATTCAAATTTCATATTTTTCAATTGTCTATTTATCAAAAAATGAAAAAATGACACAGATACCACACATGTATATCACGACACAAAGATTTCCAAAAATAATCACATTTCAATATCCTATTCGGTTCAGTGTACCGCAGCACCTGATGGAACTGAAAGTCTCAACCTTGAATCAATTGGCCAAGATTGCACTTTTGTGGATAACTATGAAAAGTTAGCAGAAACCTAAAACCAGGGACAAGACAATTGAGTCAAACAATGCCACTGCTGTGCTGATCAACTTTGACACTTCACGGTTTACACTTTTGGCTTGAACACATTTTGAGAGTGGGAAAGAGACTATATTGAGTAGAATGGCGAAAATATGGCTACAAATACTATTTTGATATGATATGGCTACAAATACTTCAAACCTTTGTTTATCAAAAAAAAAAAACTTCAAACCTTTGTACGGAAAATATTTGAATATTGTAAACATTTGCTTTATTTACACTACAAGCCATATTATTGATACTATTAGCTTAATAAGTGCCTTCCTTGACTTGAGCTCATGTTTAACATTATAATAATAACCCCTAAGAAATGCACCAAGCAGCTGATTTAATTTTTTTTAATGTGAAAAATTAGTGGCATTCGGTGAGTGCAAATTTGGAATCACTGCTTACGCCATCTAGGACGGAGACTCAAATAATGATCAATAAACTTTGATGATGTAGGTTATTTATTTTAACAATTAAGTACCATGCTTTTTTTTTGGGCTATAGGTATAGAGTAGCTAGGCAACTTATTTAAACAAGGGAAAGTGAATTTATTTATAAACTAAGTTATCTCAACTTGCAAGTTGTGGGAGGTTCTCATTGCCATCTACCTATTAAGCATTTTCCATTTTGGTATGTGATTTGTATAGGTCACTCCATTATCTTGAAGTGGATAACAAGAGCAATCATTAGTCAGATTATAAATGGAACCCTAATTGGGCCTAGTATTTTCTATTTATATTCAGTTTGCATGAAAATCCAAATACAGGGATAGGCCTTATGGAGAATGCTATGGGCTGGCATTTCTAAAGCATAATGGAAAGCCTTTCTCTACTATGATAAATGCTAAGAATATGGATCCGGTATGTTGCTTGTGTCACAGTTTTGAACTTAGCTATCACATGGCTTGGTCAAAGCTCCATTACTATTTGGAAGTGAAATTTCATGTCGGGAAAGTTCAAAGTTGAAATTTCTTAGCCCAATACCACGAGACTTCTAGCCCAACTCCCAAAAGTTCTGAAAACTGGTCATGGTCATGACCCAATCTAGCCCACCAAATCTTTCCGTGGGCTAGTGACCTTGTCATTCATCTTGGGGCCTTGAAAACTCTTATGGCCCAAAATAAAGGGCTGAGTTTGTTTTGGACATCTTTTGGGCTTACCTAAACCTACTTATTACTACTTTCATTTTAAAATTATAAGTATATAATAATTCACAATCTATCCTATAAGAAGAAACTCCTAATCGAATCAAGATTTTTTAGAGTTATTATGATGCATATGATCTTAAAACTCTACAACGAAATTATTGAACTTTAAAAGATCATAATCCGATCATCAAATATCATTGATTGATGTAATTTACACTTTGGACCTAAAAAAAATCCCCTTCAAATAATATTTACATAAATTAAGATTTTCTTTTTAATTTGATATAGCAACAAAAGAAAAAAAAAAAAAAAAAAAAGAGCTTAAAAAGAAAAAGAAACAAAAGCTACACAACAATTGGCTAGTTTTGTTGCTTTGTTATAACTTATAACGTGTTGGACTTCTCATGAGAGGCCAAGACAAAGATATATACCGTAATGGCCGCGTCAATGTGCAAGACCAAGACACACGAAAGAAAAATTGACTTGACGGAATCAGCGGAGTTTGTGAAAAAAAGAAACATGGAAAAAAAAATCACTGTTCGAAATATCGTGTGGGGATATTTTTGCATAGATATCCGTAGCTGTCCAAAGTAAAGTAAAAATAGTCAATAAATATCTGTAGGAGACACTAATCTTAGCCAATCAGAGGTTTCCACGTGTTGAACAAATTGTTACGCGTAGATACGAAGCCTAAAACATTGCCCAAAACTTTGTGGTTTCTCGAATTCCGCACCTTTTTTGTAAGACTGGACCACCACAACCGACAATCTGATCCATTCAGATATATAAAATAACTATGACGATTATACCCTTCAGCACACCAGCACATGGAACAGTTCAATTCTGCCTATTTTTTTAAACTTCCTAAATTGCCCTCACCTACCCCCACGAGTGGATTAGATGGTAGGCTCATTGGTCCCACAAAAATGTCTCAACTTCCATCTTTTTCATATTATCCGCTAATGGGATTTTTGAAATGTCTTATATATATAGAGTGAATTTAGTCTTATCAAAAATTGAGATATCATTTTTTTTAATAATAATAAAAAATTGTCCCCCTCTAGTAATGATAAAAAGGATACACCCATAATTCCCAAGTTAGCCATAATTTAGGTGATGTGATTCTGATTCATATGGTCTTAAAAATTCAAATATTTTAACTAATATTTTGAAGTCATCTTAGTTAATAGTTTTGTAATTCAGTGGTATTGATTGATTTTCTTTATATGAAGAATCAAGATTAAAACACTATAGAACCATCCAAAAGGATTCTCGCAAAGAAATTCGATATATACATAAATGATTTGAATCATAATTTTTCTCATAGAGAAAAATAAATTATTTTAGTTGGACTACGACAAAACTCTTAAATTTTTTAGATTTATAAAAAGCTATTAAAAGAAAGCCCATTTCAGTAAATCCCTTCCCAACAATATCAAACACTTTACACGTGCAGGGACAGTAAAGTAAAACCCAAACACCCATTTAAATTCACGTTCAATGTTTCCAAATTCCAACCATTTTATCTCTCCAACCATGAACTTTCCCAATTCTGTTTATATAATCCACTTTCAACAACCATTTCCAAATCTACTATTCTCTCTCTCACATACAAACACCCACAAAAAAATATATCTCTCATTCAAACGGTTCGCTCCCATAACTGTAAGTAAATCATTTTCCCAACAGTTTTCAATTTCCATTTCCAACTTTCAACTTCCATTTCTTCCTTCATTCAAACGGTTCGCTCCCATAACTGTAAGTAAATCATTTTCCCAACAGTTTTCAATTTCCATTTCCAACTTTCAACTTCCATTTCTTCCTTATAACCGTATTGTATATATATATATTTATACTATATATAGATTTTTATTTCCCACTCTCTGTTATTTCAAATTTTCAAAAAATTAACGGAGCCGGAAATAAAAATTGTACTATATAAAACCATTTGATTTGTTTTATTTTATTTTTAATCAATGAATACTAGTAGTTGTATTGGAATTTCCACAATGAAACCCTATTGTAGAATTCTAATTCGCTACAAGAGCTCCTCTATTTTCAGCAATTTTAACAATTTGTCGAAATCACAAACCAAACCATTGAATTCCCGTTGTGAATCTCAAATTGTAGGGTTCATACGGGTAATCGAGCCGAACCGGAGAGCTTTTAGTGCCTCCGGTTCGGATTCGGGCTTGTCTAGGGTTGTATTTAGCCATGTTGATAAAAGTAGTAATGGTAGTGGTGGTGGTGGTGGTAGTGGTAGGGGTATTTTAGTAATTCCCCATGTAGCTTCAGACCTAAGGAACCTCTCGACCTCGGTGGACTCGGGTAATGTTGTTAATGAGAAGGGTTTCGAGAGGATTTACATTCAAGGTGGTTTGAATGTGAAGCCTCTTGTGCTTGAGAGCGTTGAGGCGGGTCGTGGTTTAGTTAATGAAGAAGAGTCTAGGGTAGGAATTGATGGTTCGGGTGTAAATATCGATGATTTGAGGGGTTTAGAGGAGGGTAAGGCGGTGGAGGAGGTTTCGAAGATTGAGGAAGAGGCGTGGAGGTTGCTTCGAAATGCGGTGGTGAGTTATTGTGGGAATCCTGTGGGGACTGTTGCGGCTAATGATCCGGTGGATAAGCAACCATTGAATTATGATCAGGTGTTTATTCGTGACTTTGTCCCGTCTGCGCTCGCGTTCTTGCTTAAGGGAGAAGGGGAGATTGTCAAGAATTTTCTTCTTCACACATTGCAATTGCAGGTATTATTTGATGATCTTAATTGCTTCATCTATTTATTAATGTGCACATTGTAAATGATAGTGATTGTTTTGTTTTTACTTTCTATGTAAGTTCATACCAGCTTGGATGTTCATTGTAAAGTGAATGGCTGAAGTGTGTATAACTTAGGCTTAAGAGAGTAAGATAAAACTTAGATATAGTTCATCAGATGCTGAACCTTAGGTTCTCTGATTAAATTCAATTGTGTGGCTTATTGACCAATACAATTTAAAGTTAATTGGAGAACCTAAGGTACAACAATTAGGGAACTGCACCTAAGTTTTGCCGGAAGAGAGTATAACCATTAGCTTAATTTGATTAAGTTAGCTGATGATATAACGTGTGTTAGAAAGTTTAATGGTATAATGCTAATTTGATTTTGTTATTGCTAATTATGTCGGTTTATATCATATGCCCATTGATATGTAGAATTTGGTGGTTCACTATGAGTCTAAGACTAGTGTGCTAGGGAGATCATTTCATTTCTTGCTAGTTGTGAGTGACAAAAGAGCTCCTTGCTTTTGACTAGGGAGTTTGATACCCTTTGAAATACTATGCTGGAGTAGGGAATTATATTGATGAGGTTGTTATTCGGTGTGGCAAATTAGCTTGTAATCGTGTGGTCTATTGAGTGAGTATTGTTGTTAGTTCCTATTCTGATTATATGTTGTCTGTATTTTTATTAGAGCTGGGAGAAGACTGTGGATTGTTACAGTCCTGGGCAGGGGTTGATGCCAGCAAGCTTTAAAGTTAGAACTGTACCTCTTGATGGAAGCAGTGAAGCATTTGAGGAAGTTCTGGATCCTGATTTTGGTGAATCAGCCATTGGTCGTGTTGCACCTGTTGATTCTGGTATGCTAATCATAGTTCTGGTCACTGTAGTAATTTTAAAGTAGTAGTTATTTTCCATTAAATGTTATGGCATAAGTTTTAACCATAATTGCTTGGTTTCTTTTCAAATTTAGGAACTATATATTTATTTATTTCTTGCATACAATGGGTGCCTAAGCCCAAAACTGTATTCTTTCCAACACTTTGAGACATTACAAATCTCACTCAACTTTAAATTGGGTTTATTATTGTTGGCTAAAAAAAAAATTTAGCGTAAATGGATTTTGAAGTATATGTTTACTACTTTGATAGGGTTGTGGTGGATTATTATGTTGAGAGCTTATGGGAAGATCACAGGTGACTATGCATTGCAAGAAAGAGTGGATGTCCAGACAGGCATAAGATTAATCCTCAATCTGTGTTTAACTGATGGGTTTGACATGTTTCCCTCTCTGTTAGTCACTGATGGTTCCTGCATGATTGATAGACGGATGGGTATTCATGGACACCCTCTTGAAATCCAAGTAAGTTGAGAATAATGATGCTCCAAAATTTAAGTCCATGCCTGGTATACATTAGTGGTATATACTGTTCAGATATTTCCTATTTATTTTATCATGGGTGGATGTTTTTGGTGTCACTAATATTGCAAATATGCTTGTTATAATCATCTTTCATGTTACCTATCAAAATAAATAAATAAATAATCATCTTTCATGTTCTCCCATTCCTTTCTTCACCATTATTAGTGTTATTTCTCACTTTTTGTCATCTTAAGGTTTACCATTTGCTTAAGAAATCTCATTTTACAGGCACTATTCTACTCAGCTCTACGCTGTTCTCGTGAGATGCTTATTGTCAATGATGGAACCAAGAATTTGGTGGCTGCCATCAATAATCGACTCAGTGCACTCTCCTTTCATATCAGAGAGTATTATTGGGTGGATATGAAGAAGATCAATGAGATATATCGTTACAAGACAGAGGAATACTCTATGGATGCCATCAACAAGTTCAATATCTATCCAGATCAAATTCCTTCTTGGCTAGTAGATTGGATTCCCGATAAAGGTGGCTACCTCATTGGCAATCTGCAACCTGCTCATATGGACTTTAGGTTTTTCACCCTTGGAAATCTTTGGGCCATTGTTTCATCTTTAGGTACCTCAAAACAGAATGAGGGTATTCTGAATTTGATTGAGGCCAAATGGGATGATCTTGTGGCTCAAATGCCTCTCAAAATTTGTTACCCTGCTCTGGAGTATGAGGAATGGCGTATAATCACTGGCAGTGACCCAAAGAATACGTGAGGCTCTTTAAGTTGTTATTTTCTTATTGTGTGCCTATTTCACAAATCTGATTCTTTCTGTTTTGCTTGCAGCCCCTGGTCATATCACAATGGTGGATCTTGGCCAACTCTGCTATGGCAGGTAAGTTGGTTGTTCAATTTGTGAGGTTCCTGGTATCTTATTTTAACTAGGCCATGCTATAAAAAGTTGATTTTGGGTATTGGTGGTATTAATGATCTGACTAACATTCTCCTATGTGTTATTTTTAGTTCACATTGGCCTGCATTAAGATGGGGAAGCCAGAATTAGCACGGAAGGCAGTTTCTTTGGCAGAGAAGAGGCTTTCAGTGGATCAGTGGCCAGAATATTATGACACACGCAGTGGGAGATTCATAGGGAAGCAATCCCGACTTAACCAGACATGGACAATTGCTGGTTTTCTAGCATCAAAGATGCTGTTGGAGAACCCAGAGAAGGCATCCGTCTTGTTCTGGGAGGAGGATTACGAGCTCCTTGAAACATGTGTTTGTGCACTTAACAAATCTGGTCGAAAGAAGTGTTCACGTTTTGCTGCAAGGTCTCAGATTCTTGTTCGATGAGAAGTGAGCACGTGAATGCCTTCTGTGGTATATTTACTCGCATATTAGCTAAAAATTATGATCTCATGTGAAGGTGACTTCATTTAATACAAGATACTTAGTAGCAGTTGCAGCACTAATCTTAGGTTGTGGTCCTGTTATTCTTCCACATCAAACAATACTGTAAAAAATTGAAATTGTTGTCCCATTATTTGAACAAGGGACTTACTGAAATTTGATGGCTCTGTTTTTTGAGAGCCTCTTATTTGTTCTACGGTCACCAAATTGCTTGTACTTGAATTGCAATTGATATTTGGACAATACTTATTTGACTTTACTCTACCATTCTTCCTCTCTAAACACTTTCTATGTCTTGTTTTTTGTTATAATCATTAGCTATTGCTTGGTTGTATTGTTTTAAGCAGTCAACAAGTGTGTGGATGCTTTGGCTAACATGGAAAGATCTCAGTTTGTGGACTATATTGTTTTTTTGGTTCCCCCAAATTTTATTATGGAGTTTGTTGTATTTGATAACTCGGAGGAGTTTAGCCTCCAGTTTAATCATGTATCCTTACTTACCAAAAAGAATACATCATTAAAAAAGAGCTTTTGCCTTCTTTGATAGTCAAGTGAGTGGCCAAAGAAATACAAGAAGTGATTGATTATTTTCATGATTGTAAACTAGTCACGTGTGTAGAAAATCTGATCAGATAGTATATTTTTGTGCTAGTTATTTTTGTGCTTCCAAATGATAGAAGACCTGTAGAGAGGGATAACAGTGGTTGGTACTTTAGACACATCCATTAGCACAAAAGAGAATAGGGCATTTTCCTTTGATGACTGAAAATTACACTAACACTGACCCCCTAGAGTAGAACAAAGCAGCTCACAAATCTTTTTTCCCATTTCAAGATTACAAGTCTATATCATTCCATAAGCAAAAACTATGGGGAAGCTTTTCTATAGCTTTAAGGGCAACCCCACCCCACCCCACCCTGCTCAAAAAAGAAAAGAGGGAAACCCCAAAAACCCCTTCATATCTTGGAACTTGCAGTGAATTGAGGAGCTGCAACTCAGTCTTCTGTGCAAGTCCTGAAAAGTTCAAGACGACTATCCCCGAGGCGGAGAGAGTATGCTGCTTTCTTGTATTCAGCCCAAGTAAAAGGCCTGTAGAGAGAGAGCCCGTTGGGTGTGATCATTTCTGGTGGTGCAGTTATCCTTGTTTGGAGGGGTGGACCCCCAAAATAACCCATTGACATTCTAGACTTGCATGAATTTGTCATTGCCCTGTGTCGGACGCTCACAAATCTTCCATTTGTCATAGCCTTCACAAAGTGCAGAAATAAATAAATAAAAATTAATATCAATGCACCATTTTCTTGCCACTCCTACCTCAATGTCTTCCAAGATTTCAAGAAATATTTTTTTTATTTAATCCTTCTTCATGTAGGTGTGGAGAAAGTATTTTAATGCATTTGGCATATACATTAGGATAAAAAGTAGAGAAAATTATCCTTTGGAGTATCTTTATGAAGATACTCTATGGCTTTCACATGCTGTGACATGATACTTTCATGAAATCCGGTCCATAAGATATCTTTCGTTGAAACACGTGCTGTGACATGATACTTTCATGAAACCGGTCCATAAGATATCTCTAGTTGGAAAGTAAAAACAAATTTAAAGAAAATATCTTTTAAAGACCAGGAATGGGTGGTATTTAGTTTCTTTCAATGGTTACATTCTTACACAGAGTTCTAAAAGACTGACCAAAATTTTAATTTCACTAGGAAGGGGGCCATGGAAGAAATTAGTTATACACTTATGATATTGATAAAAAAAAATATGGTAGGTGTATAGCATGTGTTAGAAAAAATGACCTATAATATGTAAAAATAGAATAGAAAATGTGTATAAGTAAGGATCCCTGATATATAGTATTCCAATTAATTCATATCTTATGCATGGTTGGACACACCATAAATGGCATACTGTCCAAAACCAATGCACTTTCAGTTTCATTTTTCTCAAACATAGCTAGACATCTATTTACCCAAATTCCTGACTCTTTGTTGTTGGGAACTGATATGAGGGCCCCTACTTACTATCAAATCTGAGGCTTTACTGCATTTTTTTGCAGTGATTCCCACTCATATTCTGCCAGTTTCTGTCAACCTTATCTTCTAAAACTTGTTACTATGATTACCACGAGAGAGAAAAGTACCAACCTGCAACATGTCACCCACATTAACATAAAAGGAATTGGGGTCAGGTGGGACCGGTATCCATACCCCATCTTCTATAGAAATTTCGAGGCCTCCCACATCGTTTGATCTTAGAAGTGTCAAGATCTGAGGGTCAGAATGCTCTCCAATCCCAATCTTAGAGTCTGACGTGTCCCTATCCTTGCAGTCCACTTGTGATGGTGGATAGTGATTGAGCCTGATGACTGAGTCACTATCAACGTCCCTGATCATCCTGCTGAACACAGTTGTGTCTGGGACCAATAGCCCCTCTGCCATCAGATCCAATAGCTCACACGCCAGACCCTTCACTGCTTCAATGTATCCACTCACAGCACAACTGTAATACGCATACACAATCACAACCACAACCACTAAATGAAATCTATGTAAAACAATGTCTACCATTCAATCATTTGTACAACAATTCACATAACATAACTCTTATAAATTCAAATTGTACATATTAAAAAATTGGTAGCACTAATAGATTTTTTTTGGGCTAAGAATACAAATAATATTATTTCAATCATAATCAATAATTAAAATATATATATACATACTCTTAAAAAACCTCAGTGTGAGGGTCAGATGGATAATGCCACTTTTTTTTCAGTTTTCCATTTTGGCTTGCTTTACTTCTCTCTATTTTTGGTGGGTTACCATTCCTTTTTAACTTTTTTGATATTGATTTGATTGGGCCTGATGTATCTCTGACTCGTCATTCTGATAAGTACTTTGTACTAGGCTACTAGTTCATATTTTCTTTTTTAATTTTACAATAAAACGTGTCCCTACGGGCCAGTTGGACATGCACGGAGAGGAAAATGTCTCTGACATGTTATTATCCCCGCCTTCTAGGAGCACTATGTATCTCGTAGTCCCATGTGACTTAGGGAGGGAGTGTTCTATTCTATATACTCTAAAAATTCACGTGTATTTTTTCATAAATTTATTATAGATTCTTCAATTTCACATATTTATTGTATGTATAAATCCCACTGCATATTACCCATGTTGGTAATAATAGTGTGGTTTATGAGAAATATTAAGTATACACAGAGAGATTGACAAAATTTTAAGGGAATAAAAAAAATAAAAGTTAATTTGTTCATAAAGTCTGATGAAAATTAATATAAAAAGCTTGGAAGCTTAAATTATGAAATTCTTAGTTGCATGCATACAGTATTATTTCTCTTTCTAGGTGGCTAGCTCATGCTAATTAGATTTATGATGTCATCTTATAAAATCTTATTATTGATAGTACTAAACTTGATGTACCTTTTTTCATTAAAAAAAATTGATCTAAGTTCCTAAGATGCACCAACATCTCATAAAATCTTTATTATTGACAGTACTAAACTAATTTAAGTTCCTAAGATGTACCAACGTGTCATAGGTCCTGTAGCATAGTAAACATTACAAGAACTGCAAAGTCTTGCTTTATGAAGTACTACAATAAAATGCTATAGAGTACTCTAGAACAATGCCCTACCTGAAGAAATTTGCTATGTGAAACACAAGGTCACTGGATTCATTATATATCACAAAAATTGTATGCCAGTCGAGCTAAATAGATACAACTCATTCATTTTTTTTTCTTTTTTCTTTTTGCGCGTGTTTATTGGGCAAATACAACTCATTTCAAGATAGTTCCAAATTCTCTGTCACTCCATAAAAGTTTACTGAAATGAACAAGTCACCTGGTATGCCAGCAAAGTTTGTGAGCATGGTCCAAGAAAATATCATTGACATGCATATATACTTTGGACAAAGTTTAATTCCAATTCGATTCGAACCAATCTTCTCTAACTCATTGCATAATAATTTATTTAAATAATTATTCACATATATTTTAATCACCTAATTTATTAATCGGCTATTAATTTAAAGCGTTTAAGAAGAATTTTCCTCCATTTTTATTGTTATTATTATTATTTTATAAATTGTCCATGCATAAATAATTTACCAACTAAAACCTACAAAAAGTTATGAAAAACAGGAAGTAATTCTAAATAACTATAAGATAACATTAAGAAATAAACAAAGGCAACCCATGCAACCATTGCAATGTGTAAAAAAACAATGAAAAAAATAATATTAAATACCTGAATTTCAAAGGGTCATCGGAGATGGATTTGGATCTCTCAGCAATGAAGAGAGGATTAGTATTAAGTGTAAGATATTCAATCTCTCCCATATCTCCCTTGAATCCTATGGTCTTGTAGCCATAACCAAAGGGATTAGCTGGCCCAGCTTTTTGTTTTTCAGGCATTGTTTTGGCAAAGAAACCAAGACACTCTTCTTCAAGTTTTGCAACAATGTGATTTGGGACACCATGGTTGATGACCTTAAAGAAACCATATTTATCACATGCCTTAACAATGAGCTTTGACACCTCTGATCTCTGGCCATATAGGTCGATGACAGGAAGTTCGACAGCTCGAACTTTTTCGGTGCCAAGTGGGGTTGGAGAGGGCACCACCATATTAATTAATTTTGTTTTCAATGAGTACAAAGAAAGAAAAATATGGAAAGGAAAAATAAATATAGCAAAGAAGTTTGTGACTATGTGTTGGTGATGAGTTGGTAATGATGGGGGTTAGAAAGAGAGAGTATTTATGAAGAGAGGGAGGGAAAACGAAGAAGGTAAGGGAGTTTCTGAGAAGTGAGAATGGGATATTTATGGTAGAGGAAGGCTATAGAAGAGTGAAAAAAAAGAGAATCTACAAGAGTCACAAATAAAATAGAGATGGGCTACCATGAGGTCGTGCTCATGGTTTTTATTGTCATAGGATCTTTTTTATAATTTTTTGCTGAATAGGATCTTTTTTTATAATGAAAAAGACATTTTAAATTATGATATGAATTTTCCTTAATTTAAAACTCTTTTGGGATCTTATTTAGATTAACATATTAAATTAGATAAATATACAGTTATACATATGAAAACGCATATTAGGTTGGATTTTTTATAACATAAAATTTAACCTTAATCATAAAAAATAAAAATTGTTAAGCAACGAATTTTAATAATATGGAAAATGTATTTTCTCCATTGAACATATATAGTATGTGTAAGGGGGATTTTTTCACATTATAATGGAACCGCATCAAACCTCACAGCACGATGAATCTCAGTCCGTTGGAGACTGTAGGATGATAAAATAAAGCAAGAACAGATAACAAACATAATTTTAGGTGGTTCGGCAATTTGCCTACGTCCACATCTAGATTAATAATATATCAAATTTAGTTGTAAGCACAATAAAATACATTGACCGAACACCCTGAGAGACTCTCTCTCATATCTCTTCCCTAGCCTTCTGTTCCTTTTGGTCTCTCAGCCAGCCCTTTTCACATTGCTTGTCCTTTTCCTTTTATAGAATTCTTTTTGTCCCAGAATATAGTAGAATATAATAGAACCTCATAGAACATATACATGATATTTTGCAGATATTTATGAGATATTTTATGAACCAATCATGTAAAAATGCATATACTGTGTTGCAAAGTGTAGACCAAACCTAACTTTGCTTCCTATTTTATTTCTAACCCTATACTTGTCTTAGTTAATTTTTCCCTCTTCAATATGTCTCTCACAATACATGAATTTCATATTTGGAGGTATACTACATGAGTTTATGCATAAAATAATTATTGGGTAATATGTCCCTTTGTCTTTATTATTGGTTATCAATTTCTACCTTTATGTAATACACATAGAGGTAGAAATTGATAGTGTTTGTTATCATATATAAAAATGGTTCAAATAAGGAGAAAAATGTTTACATTTTCTTTTGTCCGAGTAGCGTGTTCAATAGTTTTCGTGCCCAATTAAATTGAGGTTGAGTTGAGCTCGTGAAAAGCATGATAAGAAAATCTCACCCTAAGCTTTTCCTATTTTATACCAAAAGATTTCTAGTGAATTAAGGAATCGTAGACTTTTGGTTAAAGTACAATTAGCAAATTTCTGTCGCACAAGAAGGTTGACTTTCTTCACTATTGCTTGGCCCGATTTTTTTCTTTGCCTCATTAATCATCTTTTTATCTCCTTTAATTGATCAATGATATTCTTTTGTTACCTTTATGGCTATATTATAACTTATCTTGACTTTGACTTTCCTTTATTACCTTCCCCTCCCTCTTTTTTATTCTATGCTTCTTTTGCAAGTAAGCTCTATTCATGACCCACCTAGTCCCTCCTTTGATCATGTATTCACTTCTTTTTAATTTATTTATCATCTTACAATTTTTAATTTTTTAAGACAACACTACTTAATATATTCTATTAAAATTAGAAAGAAACCAGTTTGTTTCTTAGGTACAATTTTTTTTTTTTTAAATTGTTGTCTAAATCGATTGTACATTTGTACTCTTACGGTCTTACCCAATAAACATTTTAAACAAAATAAATTAAATGAAAACAAACTATCCTTAAACACATTACACACTTGTTCATATTTTTCTCTTTTCCATTTTTTTTTTAATCTAATTAAACAACAAATTTAATTCCAGTTATCAATTCACAGCCTTTAATAACCACTCCTTTATGGTGATAGGTGCCCTTGTATTCACCCATGGTGTTGACATATCATGTTCAAGGACCAAGCTTGGCTGGTTTGATTACTCATGTTTCAAGATTAATACTGTACTCCACGTGTTCGCATAAAAGTTGGGCTTTATTGGGTGCTCATATTTCTAGATACCAACTTCATCTCGCATCTCAAAGGAAAATTATGCATGCTGAACATGACAGTGGTGAATGTAACACAAGTCAAACCGCCCTTACGAAGTTTGATATGTTTATATCTAATTGTGATAACACATTCCTACAAAGTATCCTACGACAGTAACAAATTTTAATAGCCAATAATGAAATAAATATATTTTCCTGTTTCATTCATTGAAAGATGCACGTTAGAAGGTAATGTTCAAGGTAAGGGTCTAGTCTATTCCAGCATTATTCATAGCATCTTCTTCAAAATCCAAAATTTAATCTGTTATAGGCTTTGGGTGGAATATTGATTGGGCAATGCTAGAGTCGTAAAATATTAATATCATTTTTTTCAGAATTTTTTGAGGTCGTAAATTATGATTTGTTTAACATTATATTTACATGGATCTGCTGCTGATTATGGTATGTCACATCATCAATCGTAAAAAAAAAATAATAATAATAATTCTTAAATATTTATTATCACTAGAATTATTGATATTGATAAGAAAAAGAAAACAATACACAAAACTCTTAGTTGATTTCTCCATAAAGTATAGAGCCCCCTTAAGCTTTTGAGTATAACACTTAACTCCTTACGGTATTATTATATATGCAATCCATTAAATATGTAACACTTAACTTCAAAAGGTTTACAGTTGCAAATATAAACACGTATAATTACATGAGTGACTTACCATTTATTTCATGGATTTTTAATGGTTTGCAAATAAAAAATACTATCGAATTAAGTGTTACACTTAAAACATCAATAGATTTAATATATTTTTTCCAAAAACAATTTTGAGCACGAGAATTTATCTTGTATGTCAGTATATTATTCCTCTCTCTCTCTCTTACGTAAGTGATCATCTCATGTGTGAAATTTTGGGACATCCTCTTTTAGATGAAAGGAAGATGTAACACCCGGACACAATTAAATCACCATATACACTTAATGTCCTACCAAAAAAGATATATATTTTTGAAAGGACAGAGTTTGTTTGTAGCCAGCTTACTACAACCCATTACGTGGCAACTAATAAGATCATCCTACGTGTACTTTAGTCACATGACCTATTCAATGAGTCATGTGATTTCTTTAAATAATACATGTGGATGGTCTTATAAGCTGTCACTAGTGGGTTGTAGCAAACTGGCTACAAACTAATTTGTAGCCAAACCTTGTCCTTTTTGAAATATAAAAAAGGATTGTTGACTCTAAGAGAAACTGGGGTTGCATTTCCATGCACTCCTTTGCCCCATACCATACAGTCACACACACACACCTCGATGGCAAAGGCCAACGAATTAGAACTTAGAAGTCGGAAATGAAAGAGCATACTTTTCTTGAAAGTCACTTGTAGTCTTAAAAAAAAAAATGTTTTTTTTTTTTTTTTTTTTTTTTTTTTTTTTTTTTTTTTTTATTTTAAATTTGATAGGGTATAATTGATTTTCTAATTTTAGTAAGTTGTGAAAAATATTATTATTTATTATTATTATTATTATTATTTTGTCTCTTGCTTTGCTGAAGAAAAAAAATTACATTTTTAGTAAAGATTTTGAACCCTTAGGCCTCAGCAACAATATTAATTGGTGAGCAGCAAAGTGAACTAACACAGCACCTCTAAGGGCTAGAACTCAGAATTTTGATATCAACTAAATTTCGAGAAAATAAACCCATTCATTCAGTTTCAGTGGTTATTATTTTACATTAGATAACTTTTGGTACTATTGCAAATAAACATCATTTGTTTCATTCTTCTCCTAATTTTTTTTTTGGCACCAAATCGTTTAAAAAATATATTAAGACCACCTAAACTTTTATAATATTACAGTAACACTCATTCTTTTTTCTTTTTTTTTTCGTCTTTTTATTTAATGATTTGGTGAAAAAATAACTTTAGAGAATGAATAGAATAGATCTATTTGCGACAATATCAAAGTTTATACACTAAATTAACATGATTGCAACATAAAAATTCACAAATCTTAATGCATTTTTCCCTTTACATGTTTTAAACGTTTTTGTTTCTATTACTCCTATATTCCATAGCGAATTGCCTTCCAAATTCCAATCTCAAGCTTAATGTCTCCCTCGACAATTGATGATTTGCCACTAGTAGCTCAAAGTTCAACACAACAATAATACATCAGACAGAGATGCGGACAATTTATAATTAGACACAAAATAATTGCACGACCGAAGGTAGCTATATTTATCTTTGAACATTTATATCACATCTGTAAACATCAATTAAATGATGCTTATCTATTAGTTTTGCAGCTTTTGCCACTCCTGTTGTAACATCAATGTATTATGACTTTAAAATGAAGTCATTGAATTTTAATAGCATTAAAAAAATAACAAATATACCCTTAATTAGTCTTGAGAAAATAACAAATATATCTTCAGCTCGGAAAATGGTCATCTTCATTTGTTTTGAAAAAGAGATGATTTATTTTATGATAAATATTCGATAGTTAAATAATCTAAATGCGAATATAATTTAAAATTATTATAAATTAATTAAAAATTAGTTATCATTCCTTATTGGTGGAATCAAATTTTAAGTAATATAAGTATATAACACATGTATACAATTAGATTTATAAAAATGAAATTTGAATCATAAAATTAACTCTCTTTGTTTCGAGACAAATGAAGAAGCTTGAAGATAAACTCATTCTAGTTAGGGGTGTAATCGGTGAGGTGCGGTGCGGTTTTCTCCGGATTTATGCACCTACACCTTATAGTGCGGTTTTTCTATTACATGCATCTGCACCTGCACCTATTAAGATCGGTTTTGGTGCAGTTTGGTGTGGTGCGGTGTAGGTGCGGTCTTACGGTTTGGGCTGGACTCATTTAGGTCGGATTGGGCTAGTCCAAATGTCAATTTGAATTTAAAAAATCCACCTTTACAACAACTCAAAAATTTGGCTAACTATAGCATACAAATATGAGCCTGTTTGGTACGTGTTTTCGTTTTCTGTTTTGGTTTCGTGACTTTTTACTTTATTGAAGTTAAAACTTTAATCCTGATTTGAATTCAAGATTGTAAAAAAAATTTTGTTTGGTACATATTTTTGGTTTCACAACTGAAATCACAATTTAAATAAAAAATTATGTTTGGTACATAGTTTTGGTTTTTTAACTTGGTTACACCTATAATAATTGTAGAGGATTTACACCCTTCTTATATACTTAAAAAAAGTTTTTTTTTATTTCTTTATCTTCTTATCTTTCTCTCTCCACAAATCCCCCAAACCAATTAAATTTCTACACGTACCCCTCCATCTCTTTTACCTGTACCCACCAACCCACCCCCTTCCTCTTCTCCTCTTCTCCATTTTTTCACTATTTCCATTCTCCTCACCGATCACCCGCCTCACAGACCCACCTCACCGATCATTTTTCTGTGGTAGCCCGAATGACCTAACTGGTCTCATGCCGGGTCGACCTCGTTGGAACTGAGCAACACAACAACAACGACGAGGAGTGAAAATGGCTTTTCGATGGAGGTGAAGCAACCTCCATGGTGGCGGCTTTGGTTCCAGGTGAAGCAACCTCCACGGTGGCGGCTGTGGTTCCAAGTGAAGCAACCTCCATGGTGGCGGCTTTGGTTCCAAGTGAAGCAACATCCATGGTGGCAGCTTTGGTTCCAGGTGAAGCAACGTTATTGTTGTGCCAACGGTGGTGGGGATGGCTTACGGGGAGAAAAGAAGAAGGTGGGCCCAGTAACGATAATAAACTGGGACCCACAAGAATTGAGTTCGAATTTGAATCCGGCTTGGATTCAAAAACAGGTGAAAGGCTGAACTCAAATTTGGCATGGGACCCACATAAAATTCAAGTTGGGATTTCAATCCTCACTTAAATCACGTGTACCAAACATCTTTTTTTATTGTGGGACCCGGTGATTATGGATTTGAATCCCAAAATCAGGATTCAAATCACGTGTACCAAACACGCACTATAAATCATAGTTTCCAATCTCAACTTGAATATTTAAGAAAAAAGAAATTATAACATACATATCTCATAGAATGAATCATAATTTTAAATCTCAACCTACACATATATATCATCCTTATACAAATATAACTCAATCTCAACCTTCACATACCATTAGCATACAAATATAATGTAACATCACCTGCATATAGCATTAGCATACAAGTATAACATACTAGGGGTGTAATCGGAGAGGTGCGGTGCGGTTTTCTGCGGTTTTCCTATTACACGCACCTGCACCTACACCTTATAGTGCGGTTTTCCTATTACACGCACCTGCACCTGCACCTATTAAGATCGGTTGCGGTTTGGTGAGGTGCAGTTCGGTGCGATTCTTACGGTTTGGTCGGTTGTGTCGGTGAAGCTTACACCCCTAATTCTAGTATAATAAATGATCAATCACTGCGATTTTCTGTAAAAATATATCGAATCATATCATGATGTCCAAACAACTGCATGGATCCTTATGCTCAACCACAATCTTTCAAACTCACTGAATAAATCGACTTCCATAGATCTCGAGAAAAGGCAATACACATGCACATAATTTTTATCAAACTTGACAAAAAAAGGTTAACTATAACAGAAATAGTGTAACACTAACACCTAAATAAAATCTTTAGTAAGTATTCCTAAGTAAACCCTAGGAGTTACCGTGTTTTAGGGGCAAATAATAGTAGGCGAAGTACTGAATTTGATATCCCACGAATTGATTTAAAATATATATTGCCATTGAGATTTGATATAGCAACTACACCCTTAAGAATCATCATTTAGCCAACTAAACAGAACAATCACCACGACCCCCAAAAAAAGGGGGAAAAAAGTGTAAGAAACAAGAAAAGGTAAAACAAAACACAATTTTTTATCCTATAAAAATCTTTAGTCCACTCAGCCAACTACTCCAATTGAAAAAGATAATTTAGGATACATTGCATTAATTCAAATTCCATGAAACTTTAATCGTATCATTGTTTCATTTATGATAAATTAACTCGTGTGATTAATTCTTTTTAATATTATTTGAAGAAAAACATGCCCTTTAGTATGAACATTTATTCAAATAGACAGATTATTCACCAAACCTTAGAAAAATGTTGTTTCTACAACAAATTACCATTGTGTGGAAGGAATTTGCTAGTAGAGCTATAAATGAATCCGGGTTGTTTATGAACTACTCGGGTTGCGCTCAAGGAAAAACTTATTTATGTTCGTTTATTTAGTAAATGAGTCAAGTTCAAGCTTAAATTTAGACTCGACTATTAAACAAGTAGAGCTCAAACATAATTTTGTGTTCATGAACAAACTTTTGAGTATGAGAGTATATATGAGGCATGATCTTAGTATATTATATTTATATGTATACATGTATAGTAATTTTATAAATTTGAAATTAGATTAGTAAGTTTTTACGTAAGTTCATATAATCATAAGATGTGAAATTATTATTTGTAAATTATTGATAATATAAATAATCAATTATTTATATATAATTTTTGCAATACAAGGTTGTTGAATATAATTTTTCTAAGTTCATAAACGGAAATCATTTTATCTAATTAACTTAAATAGTATAATTTCAACTATAATTTTGTTATTAATTTATTAGCAAAGATTTGTGAAGGGTAAAAAAAATTAATTAGTTGTAATAGTGTTACTATATATATATATATATATATATATTCCTGACTTGATTTACAATAAAATAAAATAAGCAATCTTAATATTTTAATATTTGGTTCATTACGTCATTACATATGGTTTTTTTTTTGTTGGTAAATGTCATTACATATGGTACTTAGGTAGACTGTACTAAAGACTAAATCTACTATAAAACTAACACTTGCCATGAGAATTGTATTAAATTGATTCCTTTAAGATTTCAACGGCGAAAAAAATTAATAAGCTCACCTAACTCTAAATTAAATATATTTTTTTTAAAGAAGCACCAGAGAACAACTGAACCTTTTAGAAAAAGCATTTAGTCAAATAAATAGATCAATTACCAAAACAATTGTAGCAAGAAGTCGAACAAATCCAGTCATTATATTTATATCCCGACAACCAGCCAATTCATTCCATCCAGACTACAAGATTTTATGCAGAGTGGATACTATTCATCACCCAAGATTTTGGTATGAGAATTGTTAATTCTTAAGAATTTGTGAAAATTTGATAGTTTGTTACAATTCCATGAAATGCAAGAATCGTAACTCCCACCTTTTAGATAAATGTTTGTGTATTTTAATATTAAAATGAACAAATAAATCCATATCCATTGAATATTTATTTTGATAATAAGTTAGTTAATTGAATGGACTCATCAAAATTAAGTATACACCAAAATATTCTTCAGTTGTAATATACACACACGCATTATTTCCAAAATTACATTTTATTGTTTAGTTTAAATTGGGTTTTCCCAAAAACATAAATTAAGGACAAGTTTTTTTGTTTTAATTTTTTTTAGTGACAATTTAAAAAGATAATTGAAATCTTTTTCAAATATGTCGTCTAACCCATACCTCACGTTTTATCCATGATTATGATTATTGAAAGTTGAAAGTTTGAAACTATCAAAACTCTTTCACGATTTATAAAGATGAATTATGAATGTGATTGTTCCCTTAACAGTCTTGATGGGCCCACATATGATAATTCGTGCAGTATATTCATAAGAAATTATGAATGTGATTGTTCCCTTGATTGTCTTCATGGGCCCATATATGAATATGTGAGAAGGTTTGACTATAAATCGGGTCGTAATCAGTTTGTTATAATCCATTACGTGACAATTTAAAAGATTATTCACGTGCACTCTAGTCACATGATCTATTTAATGAGTTATGTGACTTCTTTAAATAATACATGTGGATGACTTTAAGCTGCCATATAATAGATTGTAACAAACTAACTACAAATCAGTTTGTAATCAAACTTTATCCCATATTCATATATGGGCCCACGAAGACAACTAAGGGAACAATCACATTCATAATTTCTTATGAATATACCGCACGAATTATCATGTGGGCCCATCAAGACTATTAAGGGAACAATCACATTCATAATTCATCAAACTAAAGCTGCAGATGGCCCGCCAGCAAGGTGCGTGGTCCAAGGATGACAATAACAAAGCATACACTAACTACCACCTTATCTAGATATTGGTTGGCAGTTAATACTTTTCCACGGTCCAAGGCTCCAACCTTAGTCGGCATTGATTTTATTTCTGAACCAGAAATATAATTTTCATTTATTTTTTTAGTTCTAACAAAGCAAACACTAACTTATCAAAAAAAAAAAACAAAGCATATACTAACTACCAACTATCTAGATATTGATTGGCAGTCAATTATTTTCCACGGTCCAAAGCTCCAACCTTAGTCGGCATTGATTTTATTTCTAAAGCAGAAATATAATTTTCATTTATTTTTTTAGTTCTAACAAAGCATACACTAAGTCACTAACTACCACCTATCTAGATATTGGTTGGCAGTTAATTATTTTCCACGGACCAAGGCTCCAACCTTAGTCGGCATTGATTTTATTTCTAAACCAGAAATATAATTTTCATTTATTTTTTTTAGTTCTAATTAACTTAATTGATTAAGAGAAAAGTGAATATTATACTTTTAAAGGAAAAGTTAAGAAGCATTAAATACTTCCATTTTATAAAATACCCTAGAATTCTATCTTTTTAAATATTTTATGGTTTTTTTTTTTCTTAGAAAGAGGATGTCGGCACCATTTGGCTAATGCTAAAATCTCATGTTCAAATTTTTTATGTTTTAGGGCAATCAAAAGAAATCCTACTTTAACTTAATTATAATATGTAAATATACATATGGGAAGGTACACCACTAGGCATTTGGCATAGTGGATCTCATGTTTAATTCCTATCATATTTATTAAAGTTTCATTAATTTATTAATTGTTATTAATATATGTATTTATTATCTTTCGAGTTGATGTTGTTTATTTGCTTACTTAAACACTTGAAAGTGACATTGCAATGTCAATAGGACGTATGAATAATGAATTCAAGAAAAGCGATATTATATTCTATCAAAAAAGAATAGCATATATTATATAAATGCTTTTATGTTGCTAGGGGAAGATTTCTCTTCAATGCACAGTTGAGATTGGATACGTCTAGACTTTTCATGCAATTAATTTCACATCAAACCTATTCTCCAAAATCTCATTGGTCTCATATAATAGAAAAGGCTATACTATATATACAGTCTCATTCTATTTGATGGGTACCCATAGAATTGACACTTTGAGCCTTTATTTTCAAAATTTTGGGGGGGTCCAAAAATAAGCCCAACCAGCAGTTTTAAACCAGATTAAAAAAATAAATAAGAAATCAGATTCTGTTTTATGACTGAGTTATCGAATTGGAAGACAGTCAACTTTGAAATGTTTATATTCATGCTTGATATCTCTAACATGTTTATCTTCTAGAAACCATCTCTGCATATAGAATCCGGATACATGCATTTGTAAGGCTTGCTAAGATCTTGAAATACATAGAGGGCAATATCTCTATATATTAATATTACTTGTTAATATAGAACTAAAGAATATTCGAGAAAGATCTTTTAATTAAAATATCAACAAATCCTATTAGTTACCTATATAATAAATTGATGAAGCATCTCATTATAAAATTTGAGGCTGGCTAGGTAGAGTTTTCAAGTCTAAATCAAAAGGAACCTCTAGAAAATGAGAGATTTGAATAATTAGTAATAACAAAAGAAAAAAAAGAAGAAGAGAGAATTGATTGTTATTAAAAAATAAATTAATGTTGTGGTCTCCTTGGTGGGATTGAAAATTAAATGGAAGGTTTCAAACTTCTATATATATATGTTAAACGTAATTAATTAATCAATGACCATTCAACTGGTCTAAGAGCCACATCATTCTCAAGCCATAAATTTTGTAACAAAATTTGAAAACTATGTGAGGATTGAGATCATAAAATGATAGACAATGGAAGATAGGGACAGCAAAGGTGTTGCATTTACGTAGACGCAATCCATTGCTGTGGTTCTTCTAAGTCATATGGATTATATTCAAGAGCCACACTTTTCGAAGGCAAAATTGAATATTTTAGTGAATGATCTGAAGCAGACTCATAAGGGTATAAATAATAGACTAGTTTTTTTTTTTTTTTTTTTTTTTTTTTTATAAAAATAATAGACTAGTTGATAGTAAAAGTTGCAATCAAAAGTGTCATTTTTATCTAGAAATCAATTACTTGTGCTTCCCGCAATTTGGCAATTGGCACCCTAAAAAATGTGCTCTAATTAATTTGTTGATGACTAATGACTAAGGACCATCTTACGGGTCTAGGGGATTTTGTTTATTTATAGATCAAGGGGTATATATACTTTGGTTGAAAGTGGAAAGGGTTTAAAAAAAAAAAAAACAAAAAAAAACCCTATATATTATGGTAATGAGGTTTATTTAAATGTATATTACGGTAAATTACAATTTACTTCATTTTGGTTTTATTTTTCATAACAATTTAGCTCACAAAATTTCAATTACTACATCTGAATTTTAAGATTTGGATTAAAATGAAATTGTTAGAATTCCATCCAAAGATCCATTAACTATTTTATTTTAATTCAAACCACAAAGGGGTACATTGTAAATTGCAAATTCTGTTAAATTTGAGGGAATCCTAACTATTTAATTTTATCTCAAATTTTATGAGATCAAATGTAGTAATAATTAATAGTTTGTAGACTAAACAATCGTGATAAGACTAAACCATGTATGTAAATTATAATTTATACTATCGCAAGCACAGCAATTGATCACGAAAATGTAGCAGTAAAATCTCTAACATTTACAACTAAAACTTGGCTTCTTGATGCTATACATACAGGATCGAAATTTATAAAGATTTCTGTTTCCATAAAGAAAGACCATATGAAGCAACTGCTAAATAGTAATATAATTTTTCTAAATTTTTGCACACATGCATGTCCCATCATTTCTGTTTAGAGAGGTATTAATAATTTTATAATTTTTTTAAAAAAAGAGAGAGAGAGAGGTATTAATTAGTTTTTTACTGGTACTATTGCAGTGTTCTAAAAAATAAAAACTTTGATTCCAGATTCAATGTGTCATCTCTCAACCAATATTTAAAAATGTTGGTCTGAGTGTCTATTCAGTTGGGATTCAAGATGCCTAAAAAGGCACTGACCCAAATTCTATAAAAGAAAATCTTAGAGATTCATCCTTCTTAGTCCTTACTTATCAGCAAGAGTGGAAAATTAAAAAAGAAAAGAAGAAACTACACCATTGCCAATCTGAGAAAGTTGGCACTGACCAAACCCTATAATTAGATCTAATGGGCTCTAGTCTATGATATGACCTTAATCTTGACTGGACTTCTAGTCCACGGGCCGCCTAATAAAGTGGAAACTGAGACTATTTTTTTTTAGATAAATAGGAATAGGTGGAGGTCAGGTTTGAATACTGATACCATAAGGATATGTCTGACCTCCGTATTAGATGAGATTCATGCATAACTAAAATAGTCACATGTCGGCACAGTATCTTTTTCATTGCAATAGTACATTAGAGCACGGGGGAGAATCCTTTCTTATATCACACTGGGTGCTGGTACTACATATTATGCTAACACTCGAACCCTAAAATTAAAACTACTTAAAAAAAGATGAGTTGTATTATTTTCGCATCACATAGTTTTATTTTCGTACTATTGGTACGAAAATATCACTTATTGATGCTGTATTCTATATCAGTAAGTGATATTTTCACACCAGTAATGTGAAAATAATACTATGCGGTGTGAAAATATCATTACCCAAAAAGTAAGTCTATACTGATATCATAACGACATGTCTTACTTCCGTACTAGATGAGATATATGCATGAACTACAATAGTCACATGTTGACACAGTGTCTCCTTCACTGTACTAATACATTGAAGCACATGAGGGAATCTTTTCTCATATCACACAGGGTTCTGATAGTACGTACTAGGCTAACACTCGAACCCCAAAATTAAGACTACTTAAAAAAGTAAGTCCATGAAAATATAATATTTCACAACTTGCTAAAGTGAGAAATTATGATAGGTGGACAACCATTTTACATAGACTACAACAAACACCACTTTTATTACCCATTAATTACAACCTATCCACTCAATAAGTTGTAAAAAAGTGTGTTTCTATATACTTATTCTTCTCAAAATGTCATACATTTCTTTGCCTTTCGGCTAAGATCAAGCGACTACTAAAAGGTGTGATCCTTTAAAATTACATCACTCTCAGAGTTAAATTATTCTACACGGTAGACTTTCTTGATGTTAGACGAGAGACTTAAGATCTTCTTATATTTGCACCAATGAAAGGTTGAGAGAGAGAGAGTTACTAACCCAACTATTGGAATAAAAAAAGGTCCATTACAACATTAATTCTTCTTCTTCTTTTGAATGATGGAAAATCTATCACAGATTCACACGCAAATTCGTAGTATCTCTAACAAGCTCACAAAAGAGAGTTACTAACCCAACTATTGGAATAAAAAAAGGTCCATTACAACATTAATTCTTCTTCTTCTTTTGAATGATGGAAAATCTATCACAGATTCACACGCAAATTCGTAGTATCTCTTACAACCTCACAAAATAACAATTTTTGTTCAATCTTGAAGGATACAATAGTCATGGATCTTGTTCCTATAAAAGAATGGCCTCCACAATTTTGGTGTGCAAGCCCAGGTTATTCTTGCCAGCCCAGCCCAAGTAGAAGTGGCATTAGTATTCCAGTTTCTTAAAACTCATTTTCGTCGCTGACTAAGCCCAGTTATTTCAGGTTGACAACCACCACCACCCATTAATTTTTCATATTACAGCTCAGGTGAAATTATTTGGTGCACCTATTACACATTCTTCTCACATAAGAATGAGTTTCATGTGAGGGACTTATAGATGGAACTTATTATTACAATACACTGATTTTATATAACAAATTTTTATCCAAAAACTGAAAAAAAGAAGCTCATATTTACTATTTCAACTAGACTAGTACGCACCGACCGATTTCTTTTTGGCCAAGTAACTATGCAAATACTTTGCAGGCCAAAAAAGTCATCAAAATTTATCATATTGTAAGTTACTCCTCCTTGATATTCTGATTGTCAAAGATACCAGCTAAGGGCTCGCCATAATGACAAATTGACAGTTCAATTTCATGAGCCTGACACAATTGGAAATTTGGAATGCCAAATTCAGGTCTTGTGCAGATGCATGTATCAAGTGTTGGAGAATTCCATATAAATTAAGCGTAGACTTTAGTATGAGTTTGTATATTAGTTGGGCCTCTTCAACTAAAAACTTGATTTTTTTTTTTTGGATTGGGTCTAAAATATTAATGAAGTCCAGTTTGCTTGTTTGTTTCATTAATTGTGGGCTCTAATATGGGTTATGTACTTATGTTACACTTACACTTAAACTTTGTACATAGTTATTGATCTCGAGAAAAATTGCAAAAGACTTTTGTATTAAGTTCTAAAGCATCAATAAGGTGACTACCTGCAAAGACTGGCTCCACCAATTTGTTAAATGATTTCCTTTTTCATAGTGTTGTAACGATAATTTAACTGTAATAATAATCTAGCAGCTATGAAAATTCAAATAATTTCTTGAAAGCAACTCACCGTTAAAACAATCCCATCCTAATATTTTCTTTTAGACAATTATTTCGACACTTGAAAGCTTTACATGATACAAATGTGGATGTGGGTTCGCTAAATGATGCCTCTTGACGCAATAATGCCACCAATTTCTCTCAAAGGGATAAGTTTGGGTTCAATCCACAAGTTTTTCTATAATATGAACTTGACATCCCCTAATAAAAGAGGAAGAGGGTGTGGGTTCAACCCTATTCTAATAGAAATAGGATGAGGACTCTCACATGTCACAATGATGTAATGTGACACCTCTTATTCAAGCAAAAGCAAGACAAACCATTACGTACAAAATCATGTAAGAAACTTAAGTAACTTCTTTTTATTTGGCTTATTCTGTTTAAAATGTTTATTATATAATTTTATTCACTATTAAAACAATCTCGTTGTGATATTTTCTTGTAGTTATTTATTTCAACACTTGAACGCTTTACTTTACATTATACAAATGGATTTGAGTTCACTAGATGATCATGCCTCTTGACCTAATAATGCCTCCAATTTCTCTCTATGGGACAAGTCTAGGTTCAATCCACCGATTTTTCTATAGGATGAGCATGATGATCCCTAACAAAAGAGGAAGAGAGTCTGGATTCAACCCTATTCCCAGTAGGAATAGGATGAGGACTCTACATATCGTAATGATGTAGCAACTAGCAAGACACCTCCTATTCAAGTAAAAGCAAGGCAAACCATTTCGTACAACATCATATAAAAAACTTAAGTAACTTATTTTTATTGGCTTATTTGTTTAAAATGTTTATTGTGTAAAAGTATAGTTATACATATAAATAAGTGAGACTTAAAAAAACTATACTATTCCATAAAAAAAAATTAAAAAGAAAAAAGAAATAAGAAGCTATACTCGAGCTTTTTTTATTTTATTTATTTATTTTTTAATTTTTTAATTTTAACTTAGGCAAACCAAGGTTAAGGAAGAAAATTAGAAAAGCAAGAACAAAAGGAAAAAAAGTTAAGATGTTACCATGATGACTATATCTTATTTGATTAATTGATGCTACTTTTTTGTGATTTGCACTAAAGGAACGGTCAAAAATTGATTCTTAACTTTTCCTCCAAACATACCTTTATAAGTTTTAGCTTCACATTTTTATCAATAAAGTAAACCTTGTAGAAAATTTTTCCATCGAGGCATTATTGAGAGGTCATTCCCCTCCTTTTCAAGGGTCTCGAAAGTAATGATTTGAGCAAAAGTAAAAAAACCTAATGAAAGAGCCATGTTAGCATGTTACCTAAAGAGGGAAAAGAGTTTGACAAAAATGGGCCCTATGATGCTGGTGATACCTTACAACTAGAGCTCAAATGAGATGTGAAGGGAAATTATGAGAGTGCTTCAATCCAGGCTCAACTTTCATGTTGTCACATTCCCTTCACTGCCATTTTGAGAGAGAGAAAAAGAAAGAGAGGTAAATTGCTAAGTCCTAGACAGGGTAAAGGCTTTCAGCTTTTCAATGCCCACTTGTGGATATCATCATTTCCGTGCTAGAAGTCACCACCCTAACCACTTTTTAGTAATCATGCTGCTCAAAAATGTAAACTAAAGTCTTTGCAGATAATTAGTAACCAAATTGATATTCATCCTTTTTTAATTTTGGTAGAAATTAGTATTCATCTTTACTTTTTGACTATTCAATTTAATTACATCAGTGTGATGGACACATTACATTTCACCAATTTATCTGGGTATATCTTTATTTGATCATTTCGGGTATCTTTGAACTACATGTGTGTGCATACTCACTAAAGCAATAAAAAGTAGTCCATTTGTTCCAAAATTAAAGGGAATAAACTCATTTTCAAATGCAACGGATAGCTTAAATTTCTTCCCCACTAAGACCATAAGACATTTCTTCACCATAATTAAAACAAGGGCATGAAATATCTAAGAGAAATGTTACCGATAACATTTTTTAGTACCCATCATTAAAACTACTTTATTCTCTTTCATTGAGAACTTTTCATCCCAACGTACGTTTGTGGAAGAGCTATGTATACAGACTTATTATATATCTCAAGTTTGAAGCCTCAAATTTAATCACATTTCATTATAAAAAAAATGTATAGTTAACATATAAGGCCTTAAAACTTAAAAGTATTTTATTAAATATTTCAATTTTCTCATAATTAAGGTTGCATTAATTATTTTTATTTTATTTTTTTATTTTTTATGAGTAGAGGGAAGGGAAGGGAAGGGAAGGAAGTGGGATGAAATTTATTTGTCAATCCAATGGAAACTATGTAAAGCATAGTGGAATAATTTCAAAACTAAATGATGCTCACATCTTAGCCTAATTTCACTCACAATTAACGCACATTATATCCGCAATTGAATAACCCTGAAATTTACAAACCCATGGTTGTTACTTAGGACACGTGTCAAACTAATAATTCACATATGTAGGGGCTAGCATTTGTGAATCATTTTATCGTTTTGATAGGTTTAGAAACATAGCTAAGTCATTATATCGTCTATACACAAGCCTATGAGATTTTCTCTATGATGTTGACATGTTCTTTATTTAGCATGAGAATCTTGATCAATAATCATACACAAGGTTGAAACGGGGAAGAAGAACACTACAATTCATTTAAATGATATGGTTCATGCATGATAGTAACTTATGAGTGATGTGGGTCGCTTTATATCTCTTTCCTTTTGGAAGATTTGTGAAATATTCGCCGTGAGCTTTGGTTTAGTCTATCCGAAATTAATTGCTTGTCCTCAGCTGCCATGTGGTGCCACCATTGAAAGGGAAAGGGAATGCACCACTTTTGTATGTCAAAAATTGCAGCCACATTTGGGTGGGAAATTTGCCATTATCAAGAGGGAGCACAAATAACATTTCCACGTACATGACTTGCCAAGGCAATGATTGTTTTTAAGTTAAGTAATGCTAGAGGAACGAAAAATTTCATGCCTCTTTTTTTTTTTTTTTTTTTTTTTTTTTTTTTTTTTTTAGTAATTTATTGAAGTGGTAAATTTTAATTGATATAACATTATTTTTACATAAGTTTGCAATTATTATCATTTTTATTAATCAAGCCCTCGGTATTGTTTTACGTTTTATTTATAGACCTTGGGAGATCAAAATATTTGGCTTTAAGTTCTTCATCATAGCTAGCACTAGCACGAAAGTAGAGCATAATGTTCATAAAAATAAATGTCATTTTGAATTAAAATTTGAAATAGTGTTATACATACATATAAACATATATGAGAAATCCTTTGTTATTAATTAGTATCATCTTAAATTTGTGTTATTAATTAGTATCATCCTTATGAGCTGCCAAATTGATGGACTCCTTTGGTTTATCCCACTTGTCTTGTTTTTAAGAAGAAACAAATGATCAAAGCATAAAAAGGATCAAGAAATTATTGATTTATTTCTCTCTTTCTCTCATCCTTTTTTGGGTTTTTTTTCTTTTGCTTTGTCTCTGAGCTCACCACATTTATGAGGTGCCGAGAAAAAAACACAACTCACATCAAGGGTAATCAGCTTTTTCTATGAACAACTTTAATTCCTGGTACAAAAAGTCTTGGGAGAGAGCTCCAATAATACAGTGAATATTTTGTACATAAGAGCAGTCACGAGGGGAACTCTTCCACAGATCTGAGAGAATAATTATTCTCTTCACTCACTTTCTCAGCCAACAACATATAAAACAACGAAATTGATGCCTGCAACAGCATATTTCTGCACACAATAATACAATTGAAATTGATGGCCTTAACAGAATAAGAAACAAAGAATATTTACTCTGAATAAAAACAAAATGGAAATATTTTATTAATAATTCTAGCTTCTTTTACAACTCTACAGCTCAAGGACCACTATAATTAGCATCTCCTTCAATCCTTCTAAATTTACATGTAAAACCAACAACAACAAACAATAAAAGTAACCCTTGTTGCAATTGAGGTCTCCATTGCTTGCATGAACACTAAGAGGCTTCTCATCTTTTATAACACAATTTTTTAGGGTAAATACATGACAGGCTAATTTCAAACAGCTCAGGAGGGATAGACAAGGAAGGAGAAGATGGGTTGGGCAGAAACAAGGAAGGACGGAGATTGGATTCTATATCGGTGGATTTCGATATAGAACCAATTAAAAACAAGAAAATAAAGACAATAGATACGGAGTGGGGTCTTACAAGGTCAAGAAAAGGTCTTACAAGGTCAAGAAGACTTACAAATAAAAAAATAAAAAGAAACGGATAAATGATAGATTGGATGAAGAAGAAGGTAGGGTAAAAAGCTCAGGTAGGATAGCACCGGGTTATCATAAACAAGCCACCATCACAATGGAACTCTTGTTTCCAAATTGAATGCTGGTGTAGATTTCTTTTTGGCCATGGGTTCCAATTTTTGAAGGGTTCAACAGGGTGGTGGTGTTCATGGTCCCATGCATGACAATTGCTTCAAGGTAACCTGCATCATTAATGATTATAATGTAAGATCATATATATATACAAAATAAGAAAGATAAGAGATATCAGCTTTTGAATTATGAACTTTATTGGGGTTACAATTATAAAATTGACCACAATAAAATAAAAGTAGTCACATATTTGAAGTACAAATTAGCCATCTTATCTTTCCATAGACTGTTTATGGATGAGGAAAAAAAAGGTTGCACATACTGAGAACATGTATACGGTCAAAAAGAGAGAGATTAGAGAATTTGTAAGATTTGCAAAAATGAAGCAGCCATAAGTGTGTCTATGAAAATATAGTTGCTAGAAAGAAGAATAATACAAAAAGTTTGACACATGCCATGTAAAGCTTTCACATTCATACCTTGTAGAAACTTGTGTCTTGCTTTCATCTTCGGAAGCCTTTTATTTTTCTCTCTCTCACCCCAGAGAGAGAGAGAGAGAAAAGAAGTGTAAGAAGAAGAAAGTGCAATGCAAGGAAAAAAGTGCGAATGTGCAAAGGCTTATATTATAGGAAAAATACGAGAGAAAGGTGTTAGGGACAATTAGTGGGCTGCCCTGATGGACCTGACAATGACAGGTCCAAGGCCCAGAAAGAATATAAATGGACTTAATGACGTCACTAGCGCTGGCCTATCCTCCGGTTCTGTCTGACCGGACTGCCCGGCTGACCGTCTTTGAGATTAAATTAAAAAGTTATATAAGCATATGGACAACCACTTTTTCACAACTTATTTAAATAATAAATTTGGGACACAATTTTGTTCTTAATTAACGGTATGTTATTTAAATCACAATTTATTATTTATCACATCAACGTATGTGAAAAAAATTGTATTCTTATAATTTTCAAATGGATTTATGAGTGATATTATCTTTATAATAAATGATAAAATTTAAGTACAGTCCCTTAGGTCAAGTACATTATGTTCCTAGTTGAATTCAAATACATTAAATTTAAATATTCTTAGAAAAGATAACATTGTTTGTGTTTCATTGGTTAATGAAATCATCTATTTGAATTCAATTAGAAAACCTAATGTACCTAACCTAAGAAACTGTATTTAAGTTTTACCCTATAATAAATGATGTTATGGATATTATAAATTTTATTACTTAAATTTTATAATTTTATTTAACAAATTTTAAATAAAAAGTATTAAAATTTGATCTAGATGGTATATCAATTATTTATAATAAAATTAATATTTTATTGTTTATTAAGTTATTACAACTGATACTTTTATCAAAAAAGTTATTACAACTGATCATTTCACTATATTGTTATTTTTTTAATAATAAAAAAAAATGATTGTGTTCTCGGACTTTAAAAAGTGAATAGCAGTCAGTCAATACTCAATAAGCCAAACAGTGCCTCAAATTATTTATCCTCAGTACCCAATTTGGCCATGTCCGTACCATGGGAGGACTAAATGGTCCTCTGACATGTCCAGGTGGCAGATTTTGGTCCGTTGGTGCAACCGGGTCACTCGTGTGGTTCCCATATTTTGCATGTTCTGCAAAGAAAAGTTACCACGTACGGCGCAAGACTGCAAAAGCACCCCTAATAAAACCCTATATATTACATGTGGACAATTTTTTTCCTATTTTTTTCTTAGACAAAAAAAAAAAATTTCTTGAACCTTGAAAATTCATCCATGTTGAAGGATTTATCTTAGTTTTTTTCATCATTCTTTTTCCATCAAAC
This sequence comes from Fagus sylvatica, assembly GCA_907173295.1. Classification (NCBI taxonomy): domain Eukaryota; kingdom Viridiplantae; phylum Streptophyta; class Magnoliopsida; order Fagales; family Fagaceae; genus Fagus; species Fagus sylvatica. The sequence continues at coordinate 1,517,387 of OU015772.1, forward strand.
CATTTTGACGTTAACAAAATTTAAGTAAATAACTATTAGCTTGAGCCTAGATGTTAAACTAGTTTTGCTCTTAGTAAGGGTAAGTGGGAAATTCTGACTCTAATCCCACATAAACAAATATAATTTTCTCCTTTTGTTTTACTAATTTAAGTGTCCATAATTCTTAAAACGTACTGGACTAATCCGTCAGTATATATAATTCTCTCATTTTATTAATGTAAGTGTCCATAATTCTTAGAACGTAATTCGTCCGTTTATATAATTTTCTCATCCTACAAACCGAATATGATTAAGAAAAATAGTCCATTTGTAGATGTTAAACTAGTTTTTCTCTTAAGTTAATTACCATAAATCACGATATCAAAATACCATAAATTGAGCACGATTAGGCGGTGAAGATAATTTCTTAAACTTATATTGGTGTTGTTTATGCATGGTGAAAGTTATATATATTATAATCACAGTTTCGCACTGGTAAAGCTAGTTAATTGGGAAATAAAGAAATTGAGTTTGATAGAATCATGATGCAAAGATTAATTAAAGCTTGAATGGCCGGTTACTTTTGAGATTGGTCCCTCTCAAAGCTCAACCAAGTCAAAGCTTGGACGGTCCAATGCATTGTATATATGCTTTATAATAATATAAATCAGTCAATTATGTAACAATGCCACTATTATGGCAGGCCGGAGTTGGGGAAAAAAAAAAGATGGGGACCATGGAATCTAGGTAACTGTAACAAACCTCCAAAGTACTTGAAATTTCCCAAAAAAATGTGTGGGTGTTTTTGTTATTATAATGTTTGATTTCAAATAAGGTTCTATTGGAGGATTGTGGGGGCGAGAGGCATTACAATCACAGTCTCCTAAGATATGGTCAAAGTAATGCAAAGTCACCTTCCCCAATTTCTTGGCCTGCGTTTTTTTTTTTTTTACTATTGTATATTGTTCCACATGGTTTGACTACTCTCTCCGAGTCTCTTAAACTGGTTTGAATCTTTTGGAGCCAGTACCACTCAGCAAGCAAATATTGCCACATTGAAAAAGAACTATGAGTAGTCATGTACACAAAATTTAATACACGATGTGTGCCACTCGATTTGCTCACAAATGCCATCAGAATTTGAGCTTGGCAGTTGGCAGTAAGACTATCATATAAAAATTTGCGCTCAAATTTTGCTTTAACTCTTGTGTCCAAGAGTGTCCTCATAATAATTTAAGATAAATAGAAATATACCCATTACACGTATACTCTTTTTTGTTACGTCCATACCAATATGTGGTTTGATGGAACTCTCAGTGTGGAGCTAGAAATTGTTGAACCCATGAGGTTAGGAATATTATAAATTTTATTATATATGTCTTATAAATTAATGTTAATTTGCAAATCTTTTATAGTAAGATTGGCAATAACTTTTATATTTTCCTTTCATGATTGTTTAAGGAACTTGAATTAAGTGTATCTCTGCCTTCTTCTTTTTTTAGTGTGTGTATGTGCGTGTGGACGTGTATGTGCATGCATGTGTGCTGGTCTTAAATTTATGAGTTATGCCGGCAGCTGGCCAATTTTACCTCTTCCACAATCACTCTTTAGCTCTCCATTCCCTTCTCATCTGACCCAAGTGACATGTATCAGGATCTAGTCCCTATAGTGGCTTTTACTCCCATCTCCTGCCCATAGGACCTCATGCATACCACTTTGATTTTCTTAGTTTATAAATAGGTTTTATAAATCCTAATGTGTCGGCCAAAACAACAAAAAAAGAATGCAAATTACTGCGTCCCTATAGGCGTGTCCAGAGGCCTAAGAGAGAGAGAGAGAGGGATAAATTCCCTAGCAGCAGATCTAGAGAGTGAGATATCATGAGGGAAGAATTGATGGTTTCTATCTAGGTTTGAGATTAAACAAAATGGAAGTTAACAGCTTTGTTTCTTTAACCTTGAATAGCATGCTCAAATATGTTGTATAAGCAAGGTCAGATTGGAAAATGATAATCTCTATATAAAATGAATTCATTTAATTGTTCAGATTAAATATTATAAATTTAAATGTGTATTTATTGTTATATCAGTTAATAACAAGTTATATATTGTTAAAATAAAATCTTAATTGTGAATCATATTTCATGTCACGCTTGAATTTAAAAAACCCTCCAAAACTCTCCTGTGCCCTCTCATTAACCATTTTCTGACCTACCCTTGGTAATTAGAATATACAGTTCAAAAGTAAGCTTAAAAAGATGTTCATATATAGCTTGGTTTTTGAAATGGGTATATTGTGTTATGATGGTTCTAGATAAAAATCCATGTGAAGTGATTATAAAAGAAGACAGCAATCATAATATTGGAGAGTAGGTGTAACAATTGATACCCAATCAATTATATAAGCAGTATTCACTTTTACCCTCAAATGTTGAAGTAGCATTGGACTCTATGAGTTGCTATCAACTAGTTGATGTGCCTTATGCAGATGGGGAAGTTGATGTGACCTCATGAGTCCTTGAATCAGTAAGGTAGTGAGAAGTGAGAACCATGCATGTTAAGACAAGGTCCACAGGGAATCCATGAAATACTAGGTGACATACACTACTTGAACATATAGAAGGTGAATAATATGTATATAGTTGATTGAAAAAGAAAAAAGGTTCAAGTAGAGTAGTCTTTGTGTCATGAGGTGACTTTAAATGATAAATATATATAACCAAATCAGGAAACCAATAATATAGAAATTATGGGTAAAAGGAGGGTTTGAAAGATGTTTGGCATCCGTATATGTTTCATTTGATTGTGTATGTGTCCAAAGTGGAGCAATTTGGTTTTTCTGAAGCGGCCCCCATTTGAAAGAAGAAGGGAACAAAAGCCCTGCAAAGATTCTCGTGGGGAAAAGAAAAGGAGTGAAAAATAATTCGAATTTGGCTTGGTGGTCCAAGTCCAACTACAATTTCCAGGTAAAACGCTAACACCCTTCATCTTATTTGTTTATTTTTGTGTGCCAAGTGCTAACTTCTTTAATTTCCTTCTGTGTTCCATACTATTGACTAGTGAGTATTGACATAATTTCTTATCACAAAATTAATCACAACTTGGGAATGCCTAATTCATGAGTTGGGGGAGATCCATAATGGCATTAGTGGCATTAAGCAACCACTCTGCAAAGGAGCATTTTTTTTTCCTTAAACAAAAGAAAAATTATGCTTTTGTTTGGGCGAAAACCGTTTTCTTTATTTTTATCTTTTGTGTTTGTTGCAATGAAAAATGAAAATAAATAAAAAAACGTTTTACGTGGTCAACGAAAAACTCCAATAGAATGGAAATGTGTTCTGTTATTTAAAAGGCAACATACAACTACAAAAAAACTCTTCCAAAATGACAATTTATCTCTTCACTCCCTTTTCCCATAGACCGATTGTTGATCAACTATTAACTAACCATTGACTTTCTTCAAATGACAATTTTTTTTTTTTGTTTAGATTCCGAATTTCTAGTCTAATTTATCATTTGAGTCTCCTAAATAACTTTAAATATAGGGAAAAAAAAAAAAAATTCCTATTTGATTTTCATTTTCGTGAATGAAGCTTTTTGTTCATATAATAATTTAAAATTACAAGAAATACTAATGATTTCCGGGTGAGTCAAACAACAACAACAAAATGTTTATTGGCTCATTTTCAAGGTTGTAAGAAAAAATATAGGAAATGAATTAGTTTTTTCAGAAATGTCTTTTAAAAAATGAGTAAAAAAAATTTCCATTAAAACTAACATAGCGTTAGTTACACAATGAGAAATGAGAATGTGTAAATTGTGAACTTAACTTCTTTCTCCCACCATCATAAATTATTTATGGCGTCTTGAGTGTTTTTGTGTACTAGACGAGACACGGGTTTTAAAATTGTCATGTAACAATCTCATATCCCATTCAATAGGCACCGGAAGAAATCCTTGCTCTTTTGTAACATTCTTTTTTGTTTTTTTATAATGCTCTTTTGTAATATTCTAAAATACAAACAATATAAACGGAAAGGAATATATCTAGCTGGCAGTAGAAGTCTAGGCGTTCACATACAAAATTGACCTTTCACACAAGTTAAATGTGATAATATGTTCATTGTCGGCACTTTAGAACAAGTGAAAAATTTCTGGCCAAAATAAACACTAGTGAAAAAATGACCAATCATCTGATTCTGAAACTCAAAAGGCCGAAGGCACATTCACCTGCATATTGATTGACCATCACTTGTCATTATAATTAGTGCCGCCCCATAAAATTTACCCATACTGTCCATCCACTGGACCACTTCTCATGTGGTGTAGTTTTTATATGATACCATCATCAATCGTGCCCTTTAACAAACAAAAGAATTTGCTGTAACACACTAGCACACTCTTGTTTTAATACATCATCTTAGTTCCAAATTTAGGTATCAAGGTTTGGAACTAACATTTAATTTGAGTTAACAAAAAGCCATCCTTAAATCTATGATCTTGTTAGGTGCCATGTTAGGTCAAGTTGGCCCATTTCCATGGAATTTCAAGTGGCTGAGCCAGATATTGTTAATTAGAATATTGTTGTTGTTTAAGCCTCTTAAGCCACACAAGTGACAACCCACATGCATGGTTTTAAAAACCGGACCGGACCGGCCGGTTCAACCGGTTCAACCGGGGACCGGTGTCCAATCCGGTCCGGTTCTCTGGAAAAACCGGAAAAATAAAAAAATAGGCCAAAAACCGGAAACCGCCGGTTCGACCATAAAAACCGCGAACCGGAGCGGTTGAACCGGTTTTGGTCCGGTTTTGCTAAATCTAAAACTCACCGTTTTTAATCTCAAAACTACACCGTTTTACTCAATTTTTTCACAACCTAAACCTAAAAAATCAGTTCAGCTCTCCTTTTTCCTCTCACGTCGTTTCTCCCTCTCCCTCTCACTCTCATCGTACAATATCTCAGCCTCGATCTCTCACTCTCACGGCTAGCTCACGGCCTCACCTCCGTCGTCTCAAGACCTCCGCCGTCTGGACCTCCACCGTCTCACTACCTCCACGGTATCACGACCTCCAACGTCTCACAACCTTCGCGATATCACAACTTCCATCGTCTCATGACTTCCGCCGTCTCACGACCTTTGCGGTATCACGACTTCCGCGGCTCACGGTCTCTCACTCTCGGTATCACGGCCTCACCGTCTCACTACCTCCATGGTATTTTTTTTGTAGGGGTTTGTGGATTTTGATTTGGGTATTTGTATGATTGAGGTTCTGTGGGTTGCGTTTTGTCACAATTTCTTTGATTTGGGTATTTTGATTTGGGTATTTGTATGATTAAAGTTCTGATTTGATTTTGTAATGTTAGTACCATCTTTGTTTGGCTGTTGAGAAAAAACACTGGAAGATTAGAGAAAAGAAAAGAAAATTTTGAGTTTAATGATTTGTGTTGTTCTGTATTCAATTATTGAGAAAATTCAACTTTGTACAGATATTGGTTTCTTACTTTTTACGTTTTGATTTTTCATTCCTTCTTTTATATTGAAAACATTTTTTTTAGTTGCCTTTCTCTATTTTAAAATTTCACTCGCATACTATATTGGTTACTGTTAGCCTCAAGGTTTCAATAATTATTAATTGGCTAATTAATCCAAGGACATTCATGTAGTTTTGATGATAACCATGATTTTAAGTTGTTCATTAATGATATTTTCATATGAACTAATGATTTATGTTTTAAAGCTTAATTTTGACTATTGATTTAATTGGACCAAGATGGCCAATTCAAATATCAAGCAAATGCAAAGTTGATAAATTGCAAATTCATTGAAGATCAAAGTCATCAAGACTCAAGACAAAGAAATCAAGCTCAAAGACAATGATCCGAGACATATGAGAAGTAAGAGTTAGGTTTTGTAAAGTTTATTAAGATTTGATCTTTAAGGCTCAACTTTAAAACCAACTATCAATTGAAAAATCTCTTAAAGTTTTCAAAGACAACTTGATTGGTTGAAATTCAAATATAAGACAACCATATCAATTGAAAAATCTCTTAAAGTTTTCAAAGACAAACTTGATTGGTTGAAATTCAAATATAAGACAACCATATCAATTGAAAAATCTCTTAAAGTTTTCAAAGACAACTTGATTGGTTGAAATTCAAATATAAGACAACCATATCAATTGAAAAATCTCTTAAAGTTTTCAAAGACAACTTGATTGGTTGAAATTCAAATATAAGACAACCATATCAATTGAAAAATCTCTTAAAGTCTTCAAAGACAAATTTGATTGATTGAAATTCACATGCAAGACAACCATATCAATTATGGTTGAAAAATCTTAAGAAGAAAAGTTTTCAAAGAAAACAAATTGATTGATTGAAAATCAAGAAGAATGCAAGACAACATGATGGCTATAAATACTACCCTTTCTTCATTTCTAAACATCAAGCATACAAGAGAAATCAAAGATAGAAAAGATAACATCTTATACATCAATCCATCCTTCTCAAGCTTATATTTTCATATCATTCAAAATCCTTGATTGAAAATTTCTCTAAACACTTTTTGAGCCATATTGATCAAATCCTTGATATACTATTAGAGTGAGCATATTGTGTACAATTACTCTTTGAGAGAGCCTTATCTTGTACAACAAATACTTTGTTGAAACCTGTGAGTATTTTGTTAGGGTTTTGGTATAAATCCTAAGGAGTGAAAAGGATTTTTCACTCGGTGGTTACTAAGAGTGAAAAGGATTTTTCTTCACTGTGTAAGGAAGATTTGTAACGGTTTTGATCTTCACCCGAAAGAAGATTGTCAAATAGTGGATTTGGGAATCCTCAAGAAGTGTTCTTGAGGCGGGGACGTAGGCACGGGAAGCCGAACCTCGATAACAATCATCGTGTTTGATTTTCTCTCTCTCTATCTCTTACATATTTAATTGCTTATATATATACTTGTGCTTGATTTCATATCATATCTATATTGCAATTGAATTGTGATCAAACATTTGCTATTTGAAGATAGTTTTTAATTCCGCATTTAAATCGAAAAAGTTTGCCTCAACCTAAATCACCCCCCCTCTTAGGTTGATATTTGGGTAACAGTTACAAATTAATTATGTAATTATTTATATAATTTTAAAATTATTAATTAAATTATTTATTACGTCACCGGTTCGACCATCGGTCCGACCCCGGTCGGACCACTAGTACGGGAACCGCTCCCTTTTCCGGTTCTCTCCCCGGTCCGGTTTTTAAAACCATGCCCACATGTCTCCATTTATTGTAAACGGGAAATATACAAGGGGAATGGCATAATTGGGTTTACTTATGGCCAGAGAGACTAGTTGGTTGTGTCTCTTCTAAATCATAATTCTTTTTCATAGAGGTCAAAAGTTTTGTAGCATAGTGATATTGATTGATTTCTTTTACGTGAAGAATCGAGATTCAAATCCCTCTTTTCTCATTGTTATAACTATCAAATTCAAAAACAAAAACAACATAGAGATACCAAGTTGGCATTGTATGTAGTTAATAAAGTAGAAACTTGTAGTATGACCTCCAAATGAACTTTCGATTGAATAGAATAACAGAAAATAATAAATGTGAACGACTCTCATTAATCTGTTGAGAATTTATAACCAATTTCAAAATTTTGCTACTAAAACTTGATTGTTATTACAAGATGAAGTCCTACCTTACGTCTAAGAATATATATATATATATTCCTAATACTAGGCCTATGACTACAAACCATGCAAACCAACAAATGGTTGCCAACAATATTGACTTAGCTAAAAAACAAATGCAAACCATCAATAGAACTACAAAAAATTGGTTAAAAGTTAAAAGCAAAGAAACTGTACATGAAGAATTTCCCCCATATGAATCTATAATAATAAATCATAGAAACCAACAACTACTTACCTCCCCCATGAAAAATGTAAGTTTAAGTGATGAAACCAAAAATTTTGAAAAAATTATCGAACAAAATTATTACTCAAATACATATCTAAAAGTCATAGGTACCAAACTTGATAGAATAGAAAACAAAATTGATCCCATAAAACCTACTACGAAATTAGATATTGAAAAACCGTTGTTCATACCATATGAAATACCCTCAAAATTACATGTTTATTTTAAAAAAGATAATACTGATTTATTAGAGGAAATTTACGTCTAAGAAAATAGTTATAGAGATTCTACTATCTTGTTTTTACTAGAAGATTGCTTCTTTATTTGTGTCACATATTTGTTTCGTTCATGAATCTGTTTGAAGAAAGATGGGTAATTTTATTTTTGTTTAACTAAAGTGTAGGCCCAACCATTAAAACACATTAAATCTTAAATTAAGACTACATAGCTGCAATTCAGACACAAATGTGTGTCAGAGTCTGCAAAAATCCTTACAATTCATGAATATATTGTTCATAAAGCCCATATACAATCTTTTCGGATCGTCAAATAATGGATGGTTCAGAAATTAACAGTTATGTGGCCCAAGACAATATCAAGTTGGGCAGGACCACAAAATTAACAGTGGTTCTGGGACCACCTGAACCCTCTGACCAGATAAGATCCGAAGGTCGCCCCCATATCCCAATGATTAAACAACCCAAAAGAAAGCCCACCTCAACCCACAATGTAAGAAACTGTTCTAGGCCGTTTAATAATTGATAAAGGAGTGAAATAGAAACCAATAAAGTGAAAGAAAATTACTGATTTGCTAATTTGTTGCTCTATTACTAGACAATTTAATTTGGTTTCTCTTACTATCAATTGTGTCGATGTCATCCCTCAACTTTCAAAATCAAGTCAATTTGATTTTTGGGTCTTGCCAACTAAAATTTTTAACGGGATTATCTAATAGTAATGTTAATAAACATGATTATGAAGTGTGTAGATGTGCTTTGTTTGTGAAGTTAGATAATCATGTTAATGATTTTAATTAATAGAAGATCCAATAATGAAATTAACTCGATTTTGAAAGTTGAGAGATGAAATTGATCAATAGAAGTAATAGTTGAGAGACAAAATTGACATGATTAATAGTTGATAGGCCATAATAAACTTTAACTAATAGTTGGAGAACTAAATTAGTAATTTAAGAAAAAATAAACAATAAATGAATGAATAGGAATAGGAATATCTTATTTTTTATTTTATGTATAATAAATTAAATTATTTATAGATATAAATCATTTAAACACAAAAACATAAAACATGACAATAGATACATTTCAAATTCTTTTTGAATAAGTGGACTGATTTATATAATCAATTATACCAAAAGAATAAATTTAAGCATCTAAAATAACTTGTGAAGTCATTAAGTGCTCACAAAGAACCACATCAGCTACCTACAATGATCTTCTCAATCAATAAAAACTTGTCAAATAATAATAATTTACTATCTAAACACACTTGAGCTTATTTTGAATTATCCAACATATTTTTATCTCACTGTAAAGAAATAAATTAAATAAATCAATGAAAACTTATAACTTATTAGCACTAATTAGAATGAAAATTCTCTCAATTTTTCTATGTTTCAACTCAAAAAAATAGAATGAAAATTCTCACAATTCTAAGGAATCCTACATTCCTTTCCATTCCAATCACATTATTGCGTACACTGCAGTATTACCGTACTCGTTTCCCACTAGATTCCGTTACGAATTCGTTAATTATCTGGACACGTGTCAAGCCCTCGACGCACCTCTTTCAATTTCAAAATCAACCGATTCAAATGGAGCCCAGTATAGCCTCTCGAACTCTCTCATTTCTTCATCTCATTCTCAAAAAGCTCAGACAAAAACAACGGAACGATGGCGTTTATAGCACTCTTCGTGACGGCGACGAAGCTCGCCGGAATATTGGTCACCGTAACCGTCGCCGCCAACGCCTTCTCCTTCTCTCGCTTCCGGAAAAAGAATCTCCGCCGGTTCGAATCTCCGATCGACGAGTCCGCCGACACTCTCGCTGTCTTCAATGCTAACGGTAACTCACCTTCAAACCCTAACAACTCAAAAGAGCTTTTAGACTTTCTTATCTACTTGTATTAGCAAAGCGAATAGCTACTGATTTTGATCTTCATGGTTAATTTTACGTGAATAGCTTACTAAACATTAAACTAGTTGAAATTTTTGTTGATGATTGCAATCTTAGATTCTTTGGAAGAACTCAATCGTCAATTTATGATAGCTTGTTATCTAGGAAGCACCAATAGTCTAATATGGATAGGGGATACATATACTATATGATACAATACGATACGAACACTGCGATACGAGTTAATTCTTGAAACTTTAGGATATCGGTACGCATGGATACTTCAATTAATCTATGGTGCTAATTTTTAGTTTAAACGATTAATATTCCGTCGTGGAAAATGATCATTTCCGTTTGAAATGGATAAATTTAATGGTTCAGATTAAATGTTACAAATCTAAAGGTGTATATATTGCCACATCATTTGTCGTGTTAAAATTGTATGTAGTGCCTAAAGTTATTGCTTCTATGATGAATGGGAAAGGTAGTTGGTAGGCCGTTTTACCGCTAATTTTGGCGAGGCTTAACCTTGGATTTTTTTAGTTTACTAAAAGGAGTAAAATAGTTTAAATAATAAAACTAATTAAGAAGCTATTAATTTCATAGAAAAAATGAGTTAGAGTGAGGGAAAGAAAGTTAAAAAAAATGTTTTTGGAAAGCATCGTATTGGATATGGGTATTATATAGATATGGCTGCTAGTTTGAAATATCTGTGCTTCCTAGGTTGATATTAGAGACTTCGTATTTCGTTCTCTTACAAGTGCGTACAAGTGGATGGGAATTTATGTATATGTATAAGTGGGGAGTTGAACTAAAGAATTGAAGGATAGCATGTTTTCTATTTAGCTCATTTGGCTTATGTACAACTTTTTAAAGCTTTACTTTTTCTAGGTACAATTGTACTTTTGCCCATGTTATTTTTAAAGCCATATAAATCAATGAAATAAGCTATCCCAAATGAGCACTAGAATTAGGAACTTAAATGGAAGCAAAGTCATTAGAATGAGTGTGAGCTGTTATTATGATCGATATTTGTTTTTAAGTGTGGTGGATTTAACAATTCTGTTTGCTGGTATGAGATGGAGAGTACTTGCTGGATTGGAAAGCACTGGTCTTTGCATCTTTGTTGATAATTTATAATTGTTATGTTTTGATTCTCTGCAGAAGGAGAGAGTAATTTTTTCTTTGGACTGGCGACGGCACCAGCGCATGTTGAAGACAAGCTCAATGATGCTTGGCTCCAGTTTGCAGAAGAAAACCCTTGTGACAAATCAGAGCCGCACCAGGGCCTGCAACCTGCAGATGCTTTGATAAGTTCTGCTGCTGCTGATGGTGGGTCTCAGCTAGCTTCATTACCGCAACAAGGCGCTAATAGAACAGTTAAGAAGAAGAAACCTCTTAAGATAGCAGTGGAAGCCATGATTAGGGGGTTTGAGAAGTTCACAGAAGAAGAGCATGAAGCAGAACCTGTACCAAGCAAAGAATGCCATCACAATGTAGCTGCATGGCACAACGTTCCACACCCGTAAGCTTGGGTTTCCAATGTGATGTCTTGAAATTTAGTGTTGATTGTATTACAAGATGTAACTTGCTTATGTGTAGCCCTTAAATTTATGCAGATCAGAAAAATATATGGTTGGCTTAAGGACATAAGTTTGCTTGAATTGATTTTCAGGGAAGAAAGGCTAAGATTTTGGTCTGATCCTGATATAGAACTGAATTTGGCTAAAAATACTGGCATTGGAGTTTTTCGAATGGGAATAGATTGGTCAAGAATCATGCCTGAAGAGCCTGTCAATGGCCTTAAAGATATTGTAAGTATAGTTCGACCATTGATACACTAAAATGCTTTTGATGTATTTTGATGCCACTGGATGAATTCTGGATTTTGGCAGTGCAGATTTGAAATGATACTGGAGTTTAACTTACAATTTGGGGTTCATTTGTAGATAAAATCTGTACCTATTCAGTTGCATGATGTTCTTTTTTAGGTCAATTATGCAGCATTGGAACGTTATAAGTGGATCATCAATAAAGTTCGCTCACATGGAATGAAGGTGATGCTGACTCTGTTCCATCACTCGTTGCCACCTTGGGCTGGTGAGTATGGAGGGTGGAAGGTGGAAAAAACTGTCGGTTATTTCATGGATTTTACCAGGTTAGTCTTCCTTTAATTGGTTGATTTAGCCATTTTCTGTACCTCAGGTTACTTGTTGAATTGTCAATGTCTATTTGGTTTCACCGGTGACCCTCCGATTCTCATTTGTTTTTCATTTGAATGTTCTCTCTTTTTCTAAAATATATTTCTTCATTAATAAAGTTGCATTCACTTAAAGAGAGAAAGAGAGAGAGAGAGAGAGAGAGAGAGAAGTCAAAATTGGAAAAATTAGGTCATTTTTAATGTTCATTCTTTGATTATTATTTTTTGAATGAATTCCATTTCTCTCTTTTGCAATTAGCTCATTGTGGTTCTTTTATTTGTGGAGTGAGTCATATTTTTCCTGTCAGTTCTGTGAACTCTTTTATTATTTCATGCAGGCTGGTTGTCAACTGTGTATCAGATATCGTAGACTATTGGGTGACATTTAATGAGCCTCATGTCTTCTGTCTGCTGACTTATTGTGCTGGTGCTTGGCCTGGCGGTCATCCTGATATGCTGGAGGCTGCCACATCTGCCCTTCCGGCTGGTGTTTTCCAACAGGTCATGCATTGGATGGCCATTGCACACTCAAAAGCCTATGACTATATACATGAGCAAAGGTTTCTCTTCTTCACAGAATCTCGAATGTGTGAAATGTTTTCACAAAAATGTGAAATTTGAATCTTGAGCATTTTCATAATTTGCATGGCCCATGGACCCTCCATATGGCCTACTTTATGGACTGCTCAACCATGTTAAATCCAAACTCTGAGGGTTCTATTACATGATTCTTTTCATCATTCAGTTCTATTTAGATCTATACCCTCCATTTAATTCTTGGCAATCTCATCTTTTCTCTATTCAAAATTATTCACAATGTTTAATTGCTTACCAGAGTTTCTAAGCTCTTCAAACTTTCTCTGTATTTCCAGTGGTACCTTATCAAATCCAATGGTTGGAGTGTCACACAATGTCTCGTTTATGCGTCCATATGGTCTCTTTGATGTTGCTGCTGTTTCTTTGGCTAATTCCTTGACCCTTTTCCCATATGTGGATAGTATCTCTGACAAGATGGATTATATAGGCATAAACTACTATGGACAGGTAGCTCGATTTTTCTTACTAAGTAAATCTCATACATACTTATAGTTTTAATTGACATTATTTTTTGATCAATTAGGAAGTGGTCTCTGGTTCTGGACTGAAGCTTGTAGAGACTGATGAGTATAGTGAATCTGGACGTGGGGTATATCCCGATGGCCTGTACCGCATGCTGCTTCAGTTCCATGAAAGATACAAACATCTCAATGTCCCCTTCATCATTACTGAAAATGGGGTTTCTGATGAGACAGACTTGATCCGTCGGCCATATATTTTAGAACATTTGCTTGCTGTTTATGCGGCCATGAACATGGTTTTGACTCTGAATTTAAAATTTTAGTTATTTTGGGTCTTGGCATTAAATTATCCTTCATTAATGATAATTGGGTGTTGACCTGCCTATGGTTGTTTTGTAGGGTGTCCCTGTGATTGGTTACCTATTTTGGACAATCTCTGATAATTGGGAGTGGGCTGATGGATATGGTCCCAAGTTTGGACTTGTAGCTGTTGATCGGGCTAACAGGCTTGCCCGGATTCCACGTCCTTCGTACCATCTGTTTTCTAAAGTTAGAGATTTTGTGTTTGTTTTGTTTCCTTGGTCATGTTTCTCTCCTCTGATTGCAATCTTTTGTAGAATTTTAAGTGGGTATTCTGATTTCAGGTGGTGAAATCGGGTAGAATAACACGTGAAGACCGGGCACTAGCATGGCATGACCTCCAGAGAGCCGCTAAAGAGAATAAAACGCATCCATTCTATAGGGCAGCTAATAAACATGGTTTGATGTATGCAGGTAAGCCATGCAGCTCAAGTTCTTTTTACTTTCAAAGTACAATATCTATTTTCTTGGATTCAAATTTTTATTCATTCTCCCCAAGTCGCTTATTGAAAGGATGGATTTGCACATCGTATTATACACCAATGACCCTATAAATAAAATTTGCGGTAGCGACATTTCCTGGATAGCCACTCCCCCCCCCCCCCCCCCCCCCCCCCCCCCCAGTACTGGGACTCTTAACCACCTGGAAATATCAGGGTTTTTTTTTTTTTTAAATAATGCTGTATTAACATAAATATATTTGAAAAGATGAGGAAAGTTGCTTGAGATGGTTTGGGCATGTGCAAAGTAGAGCAATTAATATACCAATGACAAAGAGTGAGTTGATTCAAGTTGAGCGAATGAAAAAAGGTAGTAGAAGACCTAAAATAATAGTAGTAGTAGTAGTAGTTAAAAAAGACATGTCAATTAAGGAATTGGCGGAGAGTATGATTTTGGATAAGATAGAATGACGGAATAAAATACACGTGGCAAACCCTAATTAAGTTGTTAAGGATCCATAGCCAACTCCAAAGTTTTGGGACTAAGACTTATTGTTACAGTAATTCAAATGTAAAAGATAGTATGAATAAGGCGTTTAATAAAAACTTAAGGCATTCTCAATGTTAATATTTTATTTTTGCTACATGTAATGGATGGGGGGCCCTTTAATCCTAGAATGAGGGGTTTGCTCCCCAATTCGCTTATTCAAAGGATGAATTTGCACATTGTATTATATGCCAATAACTCTATAAATAACTTTTGTGTTGGTGACATGCAAATTGAATTTGGAATATTTCCCTGAAAACCTATTGCCTGTTGTACTGGGACCCTTAACCACCTACAAAAAATATCAGTTTTTTTAGGCTATTCTAACAGAAATTTATTTTATGAATAGAAAAGATATTCTGAATAAGGCTATTTTAACAAACTCAATGCATCCTCAATGTTAATATTTTATTTTTGCTACTCACCTGTAATGGATGGGGGGGAGGGGGGCTTTTAATCCCAGAATTAAGGGTTTGCTAGGAAATTGACTCCACACACCAATCATTTGCCACCACATATCTTCATTCAGTTTAATCGCTCACTTAAAAATTTAATGCATCTTCAAAACACAGAACCCTCTAGCAAGTTTTAGTGTCCTGAACTCGCTTCTGTATGGTACTGTCTCGATAGAAACGTGGAAGTTTCCTTGTGCATGACTCAAAGTCTTCACTGATGGCAGCACTTATAATTCCTTTGTATTAATATCTCTAAAATAATGTATATAATGACTCTTCATCTTCCTTCTTTTTACAGGAGGCCTTGATGAACCTATACTGCGACCTTATGTTGTTCGAGATTGGCGGTTTGGACACTATGAGATGGAAGGTCTGCAGGACCCATTGAGCCGCTTATCAAGATCTATTATCCAACCTTTGTCCATCATAAGGAAAAGGAAACCTCAAAAGGATGATGCTGAATTGGTTCTTCAGCCACTTTAGCCTCTGATGGCTTACCCATACTCTTGTCCAGAATCTCCAGATACTTATTACACTTATGGGGAACCTTGAACTATAGCATTACCAAGGCAAGGGACATGAACTCCACCCATTCTGTTTAAAGTTTCTTAATGATCTAGTTTGGTTTGTTGCCTTTAGGAATTAGGATCATAAAGAATATTACACTGGTGTTGCATTTCTTAGCATACTTTTTCCAAGATGCTACTCTTAGGAATGCATTTCTTAGCATATTTTTTCCAAGATGCTAGCTTCTCTTAGGAACAAACAGGTATTTCCAATGTGGGGCTTCTGCTATACTAAACTCTACAGTTGCAGTTGATATGATATGGCCCCTGTAAATAAGATTTCATATCCTAATAAACCGCCAAAAAGGAAAAAAGGAAAAAAAGTCCCACCCCGGGGTTGGGGGGGAAGCCAAAAAAAAAGTACTGAAAAATCCCATAGGATCAGTAGCTACAAGTTGAGGACCTTGATCATTTCTAACCCATGTTCACTCTTGGACAAGGCATCCTCGTTCTGTTTTTTATATTCTTCATATTAGCAGCAGTATCATACAGTATCTCCATATTGCTCAAAGTGCTTTGTGAAGATCTTAAAGTGCTTCTTTTCCTTTTGAAATGTGCAGCAAAGAAAAGACTCAAGTTCTTGAAAGAAGTCTTAGACAACAGAAGGATAACTTCTCTAGTAATTTGATTAAAACATTAAGAGATGCCCATTTTCAGACATGGAAGGCATTGAATTGGTGTGAATTCTTCCACAGCATGTGCTGCATGCTTTATTTGTCAATTGTAATATATATATAATATACATGTCATCTTTTTACCATATTGGTTACATGTACATAGTTCCTGTACAAAGTTATTTTTTCGCACTTTGTTACCTGCTCATCTGCATTAAGCCATTAAACAATAACGTATTTATTTATCTGCTGCAATGTTACTTATAGTTACACAGAAGTTGGAGACTTGTCATGGAATTCAGCAACAAAGAAGATACCAATTATCTCTTTTGGCTGCTTCGGGTTATCTTGTGCTGACTGTAAGAATTTTAGTTCTGGGCTTTTTATTGCATTGGTAACAACCTTTCTAAATTCACATTTTGCTAATATTTGGTTGCATTAAAAGAAAGTTACGTGTACATTGGAATCTTGTAAGGGTGTGTTCTTTTTCTGTAAGGCTTGCGAGATTGCTCATTTCTTATTTATCATTTCTTTTGGTCTTCTGCTATTTAATCATTAGCACAGATTTGCTAAGGGATATTAAAAAAATCTCAAAGTTAATTAAGTAATTTGTGAACAAACTCCATTTTATTCGAAAAATAAATAATTCAAACTCAAACATGTAATTAACTTAGTAACTAAGCTTAAGCATATGATCTAACTTGTTAAGATGCTAAAAAGAAAATTAAATAAACTAATATTGAATTTTTGATGCTTCACTCTATTGTATAATTTGTATTACCATCCATGTACAACGGTACAAAGTTACTCTGAAATCTGAGCATTGTGATTTTGGCAAATAGTTTTGAGACCGACACTCATTGGAATTAACATAAAAACAAACATTTTTTTGATAAGCAACCTAAAAACAAAGAGAAAGCAAATATATCATCTTAATCGGCTAGCCCTGACATGATTCATAAAAAGAGAAGGGGGGCCATCCTGGTTGGTTAGAGGAAAAGGACGGCCAAGCAATAAATCTTAAAAAGAGTAAGAGGACAAAAAAAAATTAGGCAGCCATCTCAATATCGCCAATAGATGGGAAACTGGGAATAGTAAAGGTAGTCATTAGCTTGTTAATGTCAACTTAATCATAGGCATTCTGTTTGTACTTTGTTGAACTTGAGGTCCAGTCAAAATAGGTGGCTTTGAAAATAATGATTGAAAAATTATTCAATATTCCCATAAGAATATACACTAGTCCTCCTAATCAATTCAGTTAGCTTAAAGTTTTTTCCTATACCAAAATAATAATAATAATAATAATAATAATTGGTGTTTTAGTATAATGGTAAAAGTAATTATTATGGAGTGGATCCTATATATAGGTTTGAATGTCCATAAGTTTGAATGTTATCGTAACTAAAACAAAAAAATAAAAAAAAATCAATATAAACGAATTATTGTAGGTTTAGACTCTTTAAAATTAAGATTCCATAAGAAATATTTCTTATTTCTAATGATCATCCCCACTCGTCTTGTAATTGGATTCCCAAAGTAACTGATGGTGTTGTCCATTCCCTTGCGAGGTGGTCTCTTCAGAATTGATTCTGGGGCGCTTTTGTCTTCGAGTTAAGCCCCCTTGTTTTTCTGCTACTGTGCTTCTACCCATGTTCCAACCTTTGTTGGTCCTTTGTCATTTCCTTCTTTTAATAAATAGGCTAAAATACACTGTTGGTCCCTAAAGTTTACACATTGAGCGCTTTTGGTCCCTGAAGTTTGAAATGAGTGCTATTAGTCCCTAAAATTTCAAAAATAAGCGTTATTGATCCTTCCATCCAAGTCCGTCAGTTTAATTACCTGATTGGTTAACGGAATGATGATGTCACATTTTATTAATGATGTGGCGCAATATTTTTTATTTAAAAATTACACAATCAAAATAGCCTGAGCTAACTTGGATAAATTCATAACCCATAAAACTGACCCACCTTAGTAGAGCCCGCCTAAACCCATAAATTCTTAAATCAGTTTTCTATTTTCCCCAATCCAAAAATCTCCGTACCAGAGATTGAAACTCTCAATGTTTCTTATCTTGTACTTGACATGTAATTAAGTCCTTTGTTGATAAGGTCTAATTAAACAGTCCTATGCAGCATCATCTTTGAAGCTTCACGTCTACTGGACCATTAATCAAAATCTCCAGAATATCTCTCTCTCTCTCAACTTCAACATCATTTGAATTTTCGTTTGAAAGGAACAAAAGCTTCGTTTAATTAAATGCAAACTACAACAAGAAAGCCATAGAGATATTTTATTCGCCTGTAGTGAATGTCAGAAAGATGGAAGATGATGATGGTGATGGCGATGGCGATAGCGGCAGGGGTGGAGATGGCTTAGGCATTATTAGAGGCAGCACTCATGGCTGTTCATGAATTTTAATCTTTCATTTGGAGATTTTCTGGGTTTGGGGAAAATAATAGTAAATTGATTTGGGGATTTATGGATTCGGGCGGGACTGTAGGCATCTGGGTTACGAATTAGTCCAAGTTAGCTTATGGATATTTGGATTATGTGTAATTTTTATTTAAAAAATATTGTGCCACATCATTAAAAAAATGTCACATCATCCTTTTGTTAGCTACATAGATAATTAAACTAACGGACTTGGATTGAAGAATCAATAACGCTGATTTTTTAAACTTTAGGGACTAATAACCCTCATTTCAAACTTCAGGGACCAAAAGCGCCCAACGTGTAAACTTTAAAGACTAACAATATATTTTAGCCTAATAAATAATTTCCCTTATCCAAAAAAAAAAAATCCATAAGATATATCTTTTTCTGTTTTGGTATGTGTGTGTGTTAGTAAAGAAAGGACCAAACGGCCGTCCTTCTGTTTTATTAAAGGGTCCTGTTAACGAGTGTCCTTAGGGCAATGGTTAAGGAAGCATTTAATGCTTCCACTTTATAGGAAGTAGTAAAATTTTAATATTAAAATAATACAAAAACAACTTTTAAGGGTATTTTAATCTTTCTATTTATTATTTTAATATTAAAAGTTCATTATTTCTCATAAAGTATAAGTATTTAATGCTCCTTAATCATTAACCTAAGGGTACTGGCTACTTGTTAACAAAATCCTTTCTTAAATAATTAATCAATTACTTTACATCTACTAGTACTATTTATGTTGTAAAAGTATGGTTAGCTCTGTCTCACTCTCTCACTCCAACAAACACGCACTCACGCAAATAGTCATGAGCCTATTTACAAGTGGAGTAATTGCAAAGCTTGGAACAAAGATGGCCAATCCTGGTTCACATAAATGCCTCCTCTCTCTTTTGTCCATGTTCCTCCTTCTTCAATGCATGCTAACCTGCATTAAAGCATCACAAGAATATTCCAAATCCCAGGAATCTGATAAAGTAATAAATCTACCAGGCCAACCCACTAGCCCATCAATCTCCCAGTTCTCAGGTTACATCAATGTCAATCAAGACCATGGAAGGGCCCTTTTCTACTGGTTCTTTGAAGCTCAATCTCAATGGTCCAAGAAGCCTCTGCTTCTCTGGCTTAATGGAGGTGTACAAACATTTAGTTCTACTAAAATTAAGCTTATTAATCAGTCATATACTATAAAGTCTTGCTCTTTTTTCTTTCTATATTTCCAATCTTTTGTGCATTAGTTATATGAGTCATTTAAATGTAAAGTATTTACTTTGTGGAATTGCATCTTTGAAGGACCTGGATGTTCCTCAATTGGGTTCGGTGCAGCTGCCGAGTTGGGACCTCTTAGAGTTAACAAGAATGGAGTTGGACTTCACTTTAATAAATATGCTTGGAATAAAGGTCCTTTCATATACTACTCTGATCCTATATATTTTGATTTTCTTTGTAGGATTTAAGCTTTTTAGAGCCAATAATTAATACAAAGATCCTTTGTATTTTATTTTAAGGTTGAAAATTAATATTCTACTCATTGCAGAAGCCAATTTGCTCTTTGTGGAGTCCCCAGTTGGAGTAGGGTTCTCTTACACTAATACATCTTCTGATCTCACCAAACTGGATGATGGTTTTGTGGGTAATTCACCATTTCCTACCTCATTATTGAATCCAATAATTATATATACTTGTTTTTTCTTCTTCTTCTCAAATAATGAATTTTTTACTAGTTATTTACCTCTAATTAATCCATTTTACTTAGCTGAGGATGCCTACAATTTCTTGGTGAATTGGTTGCAAAAATTTCCACAATTCAAAAACCACGATTTCTTCATCGCAGGAGAGAGTTATGCAGGTGAGTTACATGAACGTTGAAACTCTCTCTCTCTCATTGATCAATCATTGGTCAATACAACTATTAACAGTGTCAATAAACTATTAATAATATATGATTGAATTTAATTGACATCTATGTTACAGTATCTAGATAACTGTACTTAAGTTTTATTCTAATTAATTTTTAAACTCCATATCTTGAAGGTCACTATGTGCCACAACTCGCGGAACTTGTATATGACCGAAACAAGGATACAACTAAATACCCACTGATCAATCTCAAAGGTTTTATTGTACGTAAGCCGGCAAATTGAAAACTATATGTTGCACAAAAACGTTCTATCATATGATTTTTTTTTTTATAAGAGATTTTATGTTCAATTTTAGTAATTGCATGCTTGTATAGTTGTATTATAGATGGAATTGTACATACATGCATAGTATATATATATATGGCACATAAAACTGTTCCTTTTGAAGTCATTGTTATATGAATACTGCAGGTAGGGAATCCGGAAACTGAGGATTACTACGATGGAAAGGGTTTACTAGAATATGCATGGAGTCACACCGTCATATCAGACGAGCTCTATAACAAGGCTAAACAAACGTGTGATTTTAAGATCCCTGGCTGGTCTATTGAATGTAACATTGTCATGAACCAAGTCTTTCATAAATATGATGAGATTGACATCTACAATATTTATGCCCCGAAGTGTCTTATCAACACCACATCTTCACAAGCTCGTAGAAGTGATAAAGTTAATTCACTCATTAAGGTGATAATTAACCCTACCAATTTTACTATTAATCTTACAAATTGATGTGTTATTTAAAACACAAAAAATTAAAAAAAAAATTTAAAAAATTTATTATTTTTTAACGTGAGATCAATCATATATTATTATCATGTCAGTTTTAAATTTTTTTGTTATGGTAAAATTGGTATTAATGTTAAAATTTTCCTTAATATATTGGACAAACTAATTGGATGAAGTTGCAATATTAACTTACAATTATGATTGAAAAGGTGAATAATTATGGGTCGAGGAGGATGCGAATCTTTGGAGGCTATGACCCATGTTTTTCTACGTACATTGAAGAGTATTTCAACAGAGTAGATGTTCAATCATCCCTTCATGCAAGCATTATAGGAAGAACTTCTAATGTAAAATGGAAGGTCTGCAAGTAAGTATATAAACTAAAGAAACACATATATATTATTCCATTTAAAATGATTTTGTTCAATTTGGTTTACAATAAAATTGTTACTTGTCTTAAAATTTTAAGTCCTTTAGATAAAGTTTTTTTTTTCAACAAGCGCTGCATAGTAACTATTATTATTACTTTTCAGTGATTCCATCCTTAGGACATATAATTTCACAGTCTTTTCTATCCTACCCATCTACACCAAACTCAACAAGGGTGGCCTCAAGATATGGGTTTACAGGTACACATTTTGCTATATTTTAACTTTTCTACCCTACCCATCCATATTAAGAAATCTTTAATTTCTTCTTCCTATTTTCTCTTCTATTTTTTATGAATTTTTTTATTGGTGGCTTGAAGTTGAACCCACAACCTTATCTTCTTCAAATTTTGTCCATTCATAGAGGTAGAAAAAGGTTCCATTTGAGCTCGAGTACATTGACTTTTTGTAATCATTTTTTCCATGTTGGATGGAAAATAAAGTGATGAGTAGCAAATTAGTTTATGCAGAAAAAAAGTGAGGTAAAAAAGGTTCGAGAATCGACAGTAGAATGTACATGTGAAGGACTCAAGGTGGACCAATGAAAAAATAATGCAAAACAAATAGAAGGAACATGGTTTGTTTGACCTTTAACAGGAAGGTCACGTGCCTCTTGCAGTTTGGTCCCCACCCCAACATGCCCGTGAATTGAATGGATAAGCTTTTTGTTTTGTAAATTTTAATTTAATTTTGATTCCATTTTGTTTGGGTTTGAGTGTTTGTAACAGTGGGGATGCAGATGGCAGAGTACCAGTTCTTGGGTCACAGTACTGGACTGAGGCTCTTGGACTCTCCCTCAAATCTCCTTGGCGTTCTTGGTACCACCACCACCAGGTTCATTATCCTTTTCATTTTTATATTATGCAAATTGTTACTATATATTTTTTTTATTAAATTAAATGCTTAAAGTAGGCAATTAGGAGTTTTTATTTTTTAAAACATCCCTGCTTCCTAAACTAGCTACTTGGTCCATGATTTATTCCTCAAATTGAGAGAGAAATTATTTGAATTTTATTGCTTGGACTTCACCTTCTTTGCTACTTGGAACAAAATTATACTTAAATTAATCTATTCCACCATTTTCGAGGTCTATTATTCTATAACCCAAATTTTAAATTTAACATAAAGTATCTTATAGAAAATGATTATCTCTATTTTAAATATATTTATTTTATAATTCAGATTAAATATTATAAATTTAAAAATATATTCAATGTCACGTTATTTAGAAATTTAAATGATGTGTCATTGAAACTGAGAATGAATGTGAATATTCACATGCATAAACATCTCATACGCGTGCATGTAAAAGTGATCAAGCATGTACCTTCTAGATAACTAGATAACTACCTTTATAAAAGTCTTGAAAGCTTACAATCAAAACAAAAGGTGTCCAACTTGGTCGGTTGTAACCAAAATTTCAAAGAGAAACAGACAAAGAAAACGCACACAACCATATTACTACATTGACTAGAGGTTGGCCTTGAATTTGTGCTGTACTTGAGCACAAGTTTTGTGTCACTCAGCTCGTACCAGTAGTTAAAAATTCTATTGCCTTTTTAATTTCTTTACCTCTTAATAATTGGGGTAATTTTTTTCTGATAGGGACCTGCCTTGAACCAAAAATGTTTTCTTGATGGATCGAACTATGGTTGATATATATTTATATATATATATGTTCCTTGAAGCTAAAATGAGATTCAATTATGTTGATATTTTGGTAAACAAAATGCAGGTTGGAGGGAGGCTAGTAGAGTATGAGGGGCTGACATTTGTGACAGTGAGAGGGGCAGGTCACTTGGTACCTCTCGACAAGCCCAGTGAGGCTCTTTCCCTCATTCACTCTTTCTTGACCGGTGAACCTCTCCGTACACAAAGATGATAGGGTGGCCATTTTAGGACATGTGTCTGTGTTCGTGTTCGTGTTCGTGTCCGTGTCTCTTCTAATGCATTGGAGTCCAAGATGATATTTCATCACGATCCAATAATTGACAATTTGGAATGATTTGATTCCTTGAATAATACAAAATGTAATCTGGGATTTTTGTTTTCTACTTTATTTTCAAGTCTTCATGATTTGATGGTCAACATTATAGAAATGAGGGGAGAAAAAAAAAGTACAACACTTTCACCCTGCTATTGTGTTAATCCTCTCATTAAAAAGAATGTCAACAAATGCTGCTTAGGAAATCTGTTATATGTGGACCAGCTAGGTTTATCCGACTTTTATGTGCTTAAATACATTCTTATCCTCGTAAACAAACATATAATTTTAAGTTTTTAACTGAAATTTAATCAACTGTTATCCAACTTCTACTCGTTGGTATCTTCTAGAGTTTTTAAGAAAATTTTATCATGTAATTCTTAAAATCTTAATCATTCATAGATAAAATAAAAATAAAAAGTTCGGATTTTGACACTTATTGAGATTTAAATAAATATTGACTAATACTATTTTAATATCCATTAAAATAATTTATGACCTGATAAAATATGAACCATTCATTTAATCCTGAATGGTTAGGATTTTAAGAACTCTAAAGAATCATAATCCAACTTATAGTATAGATCATTCATAATTTTATCCTGTTGTAATAGAGACATGAATGATGATATCATATAAACAAATGTATGCGTTGTCAACCAAATTTAATATGAAGGGAAGACAACGGAACATTACATTTAAGAAAATGAGGTGGCGATATAGGTCTAATGAAGGCAAATCATTAAAAATAATGGTATGTGTTCAAGAAGCAAATAGTATATGGTAAGCAGGTAATTATGTAATACTTTGAGAGTACATTAAATGTATACTCCCTCCTCTTATATAAGTAGTAGATCTTATTAATTAAATTCATGATAAGACCTACTATTTATGTGAGAGTGGGGAGTACACATTTATGATATTGAGGGGAAACATTAAAGATGTTTGTGTTCTTGGCTTAATCCAGGTTTAACAGATGGGTGGTATTTGTGCGTGGCTAGTGATATAAGATTCTAAACACCTAAAATCCTCACTTGGTTCCTCGCGTATCAACAATGGCTTGGGTTATAAACAAGTCTAGTATTAAAATTTAAAATTGTTCATTTAATTTTATTTTGAACATGAGTCAAGTTTGAAGTCATTACCAAATTAGATTATATGTTCAAATTTGGTCAATTTTCTTACCAAACAACTTCGAGCTTATTCATGACTTAATTTTATGAAGTATTTTTTCCCATATATAGTAAACAGTACAACTAATTTTGTTTATCCATCCACAAATCCATGCTTATAATGTTTGAGTTTGGTTTATTTAATAGTCGAGCATAAACTTAGGCTTTAACTAATCTCATCTGCTAAATAGATGAACATAAACAAACTTTTTTTCAAACTAAGCCTAAATTGTTCCTAAACAACTTAGTTTATTTACGACGTCACCTTAAGCATAATAAACACTCTACCAATATATACACACACACCTTTATGTACTTTTTTTTTTTTTCATTTCAATATTTTTATGCAAAAATCTTAAAATCTTGAATAGAATGAAATGTACATGCTAAATGACTAAATGAGAATGAACAACAAACCTCACAACATTTATAAGTTAAAAGTGGTTTGTTGTGAGTTGTAGTGGACCTGAGTGTAATTTTTTATTTTTAATTTTTGAATTATGGTAGATTGACACCTAAGCTTATCGTGAAAATAGAAATGTTGTGGGATTTGTCATATAATATAAGAAGCATAGGATAGAGTTTATCTCCAACCTAAGTCGGACATTACGTGTCAATTAAATAAACTATTTACATGTATTCTTTTAAAAAGTCATATGACTCATTAAAAATATGATGTGATTAAAAATACTTTTATTTAATTGTCCCACACAGTTGAAGAAAGATTTCTTCCAACCGAAGTTGAGGTATTCGCAGTATAACCTAAGTGTTAAATCATAAATGATAGGCGACATTTTAAAACGTTGTTGCAGTATATTACAAGCATGAACCCTATTTCCGGTCTCCCGCCAAGACCAATGTGATTTCTGATAACCTAAGCCAACCAGCCACAATGTCAGAGACCCTATTCAGCAACGGCGATCGAGTGGAGGTAACAAAGCCACACTACCACTCCTCCACCACCACCAACGGTCCCTACTACCCAGCCACCGTGCTCTCCTCAAATCCCAACCACCTCTTGATCCAATACCAAACCCTAATGTCATTCCAAAACGGGCCTTACGGCCCAACACCACTCACCGAATACGTCGATTCGGCCCGCGTCAGGCCCATTCCCCCCATTGACCGCTTCGTCAATAACTTCAAAGTCGGTGACTCTGTCGACGCCTTTCGTGGAAACTCGTGGGTTAAAGGAACGGTTTTGGATATTCACGAAAACTCAGTCTATTTAGTCCTTTTCGACGAGGAAGAGCTCGAGATTGAGATCGAGCAATGCAATTTGCGCCTTCATAGGAACTGGGTTCGTGGCTCCTGGGACCCACCTCTCCAATACCAGGTTTTTTTTTTTAATTAATGGGGTTTTTGGGTTTGGTGGTTGATTTGTGTTTCTGGGTTTTGATTGTTTGTTGCATTTGTGAAAGTTGGTAACTTTTGCTATTTATAGGTCTGATTCTCTATCTGCATGTGCATGTTAGTATAATAGTAGTGTGAAGAAATGATTGCAATAGTGAGAGAATTATATAAAAAGAATGTTTGTTTGTGTTTGTTAATTTCTTTGTCTTTTGCTTTGTTCGATAAAAGTCCATGTTTTAGAGAGAGACAAAAATAGCCCACATGGTTAAATGATTAGTATAAGAATGTTTTTGCTTTAATGGGGTTAAATTTTGTGGAAAAGGATGCAGACCCTTTGTTTTGACTTTATGAGAAAGAGATGGGTGATGGTGCTTTCTTTTTGGGGTTATCAGTGATTTGGGTGTATCCGGGTCAGAATCCGAATCCGAAGCCGAAGCCGACCTGATTAAGATTAGGTTATTACTATAGGACAGCTACAAACTGGTTTGTAGCCAGCTTACTACAACTCACTACGTGACAATTAATAAGATCATCCACGTGTACTTTAGTCATATGATCTATTTAATGGGTCATGTGACTTCTTTAAATAATACATGTAGATGGTCTTATAAGCTGCCACGTAGTGGGTTGTAGCAAATCGGCTACAAACTAGTTTGCAACCAAACCTTGTCCATTACTATATAGAATCATATCCAACTGTTGGTATTAGAACCTATTCTAATTTCTATTATAGTCAGGTCAAGTACAAATTTGGGCAGCATTGTGCAGTGTACATACACACATCAAATTTATGAATTCAGGCCTTTTAAAAAAGATCATTGATTATTGTGGTGAACAAGGCTTATTATACTCACAAGGTGGTCATTAAAATATGTGTTTATTGGGCATTGTTGTCATAAGGACTAAAAGTGTGACATATCCTGTCAGTTTTTAGTAAAACAGACAGAATGTGGGAAACAAACATTTGCCACATTAACTTGAGGGTCTTTTTTTTTTTTCCACTAGGACTAAGCTATTCAGTTAGATATTTCACATATTCTTTCATTGCATAATATATTTGTAATATTCTTTACTTTTTGTAAACATGAGGTTAAAGTTAAACGAAATACTTGTACATTCATGCTGCAAATGTTTCACATTGAATTAGGATATTCTTGTCCAAGCAGTTGACTGCTTATGTGCACCATTTGCTAGTGGAACTTCATCATTAAGAGTGTTATTCATTTGGTATTTAGTGTAAAAGTGATTTATGGCATACTATTCCTGATACTGTTTTTTTTTTTTGTAATTATTGTGTCCTATTGCCTGGCCTTCCTATCATTTCTTTTACATGCTTCTAGATAATTGTCTCTTCAATAACTTGCTCTGTTTCTTAAAGTGTGATAAGATTATGAAAGCTTGAAGTGCAGGAAATGCCATCTGAAATGGAGGTGAAGTCTAGAAATTTAAGATTAAAGATAACATTCAGCAGGGAAACATCAAATGAAAAGTTTAGAAATGGAACAATGGTGGAGGTCAGCAGTGATGAGGAAGGTTACAAGGGTTCTTGGTTCACTGCTACTGTTCTTGGGTCTACAGGAATTGACAAGTATATGGTGGAATACCATAACCTGACAATGGATGATGGAACCCAGCCTTTGAGAGAAGAAGCACATGAACGGTATATTAGGCCGTTTCCCCCTGAAGTGCCTGGAGTTGTGTATTTTAAGGAGCTCCAAGAAGTCGATGTTTGGTACAACGAAGGGTGGTGGGAGGGTGTGATTTCTAAAGTTCTAAATTTCTCAGATTACATCGTCTATTTCAGCTCTACCAATGAGTTATTAAGATTCGAGCATTCTAAGCTGAGGCCTCATCAGCATTGGATTAATGGAAAATGGATCATTGGTTCCAAGGTTAGAAACTTCTATTACATTATGTAGAAGCCTGATGTGTTGTATTATTATATACCTTTTCTTCTGAAAAATTCTCCATTGATTAAAAAGTGTATTTAATACATTTCAAGATTAGTAAGCAATGTTTTGCTCGATTGGATATGATTGTTGTGATTATCTTATATGTTCTCAGTTCTCACATCTTCGATGAATGGCCTGATTTCTGGACATCTTCTTTCAACTGCATATATATTTTTATATCTTCTTTACTATTTGTAAAAATAGTGGTAAGTTAAAAGAAATACTAGTACATTCATGCTGCAAATGTTTCACATTGAATCAGGATATTTTTGTCCAAGAAGTTGACTGCATATGTACACACTTTTCTAGTGGAACTTTATCATTGAAGATGTTATTCCTCTGGCATTTAGTGTAAAAATGATTAGTGCAATACCTATGCCTGATATTGTCTTTCTTTTTATTTATTTTTTATTTTTTCTGTGTAATCAATGTGTCCTATTGCCTGGCCTTCTTATCATTTCTTTTAAATGCTTGTCTCTTTAATGACTTGCTCAGTTTCTTAAAGTGTGATATGATTGTGAAAGCTTGAAGTGCAGGAAAAGCCATCTGAAATGGAGGTGAAGTGTAGAAATTTAAGATTTATGATAACATACAGAAGGAAAACATCAAAGGAGAAGTTCAGAAAGGGAACAATGGTGGAAATCAGCAGTGATGAGGAAGGTTACAAGGGTTCTTGGTTCACTGCTACTGTCCTTGGGTCTACAGTAACTGACAAGTTTCTGGTGGAATACCATAACCTGACAATGGATGATGGAACCCGGCCTTTGAGAGAAGAAGCACATGCACGGTATATGAGGCCTTACCCCCCTGAAGTTCCCAGAGTAGTGTATTTTAAGGAGCTCCAAGAAGTCGATGCTTGGTACAATGATGGGTGGTGGGAGGGTGTGATTTCCAAAGTTCTAAATTTCTCAGAGTATA
This sequence comes from Fagus sylvatica, assembly GCA_907173295.1. Taxonomy (NCBI): domain Eukaryota; kingdom Viridiplantae; phylum Streptophyta; class Magnoliopsida; order Fagales; family Fagaceae; genus Fagus; species Fagus sylvatica. The sequence continues at coordinate 1,546,550 of OU015772.1, forward strand.
TTGTCTATTTCAGCTCTACCGGTGAGGAATTAAGATTTGAACATTCTAAGTTGAGGCCTCATCAGCATTGGATTAATGGAAAATGGGTCATTGCTTCCAAGGTTAGAAGTTTCTATTACATTATGTTCGTAAGGAAGTCTGATGTGTTATATTATTAAATGCCTTTTCTTCTAAAAAATTCTCTAGTGATTAAGAGTTTATTAAATACATATCAAGATCATTAAGCAATGTTTTGCTCGATTGGATATGATTGTTATGATTATCTTATATGCTGGTAGATTTAGAAGAGAAAACGTCACTTTTTTGGTGTTCATGTTAATTTTTTTTTTTTTTTTGCTTTGATGCAAGTTGCAATGCCAAGAAAAATTATTCCAACAAATTTTTGTGTTGTTGTCTGGGCATCCAGTGCATTAGACATCAATAGTATCTAAAAAGTGTGCTTCAAAGAGAATAATAAAACAAGTAAATGAGTCATGCTTGACTTGCTTATTATGTACATGGCCGTAGGCATTGTTCAATGGATATTTATAAACTAGATTCAACTTTACATCTTCTGGAAATTGCTGTATGCCGTTTCTGCATTGCCAAAACAAATAATTCTGCAAAGTTTTGTGTCTTCCATTTATTGGTTAAAACATGTGCCAATATCTTGAATCTTGAAATGCAGGGAAATTCTTGTGAGCTGGCGATGAAGTATAGGGATGCAAAAGTGAATATGAATGATACTGGAAATAAATCGAAGGAAAATTTCAACTTGGGAACAAAGGTAGAGGTCAGAAGTGATGAAGAAGGTTTCCGGGGTTCTTGGTACACTGCAATCATTCTCGAGTTGATAGGGAATGACAAGTTCTTTGTGGAATATCAGACACTGAAAACGGAGGATGAAACTGAACTCCTTAAAGAAGAGGCAGATGCATCAGATATAAGGCCTTGTCCCCCTGATATTGAACATCTTTATCGTTTTGCAGTGCTAGAGAAAGTTGATGTTTGGTATAATGAGGGTTGGTGGGTAGGGCATGTATCCAAGGTTCTGGATGACTTGAGGTACAGAGTCTATTTTGAGACCACAAATGAGGTAATGGAATTTGAACATTCTGATCTGAGGCCTCATCAAGAATGGATCGATGGAAACTGGGTAGCTGCTTCCAGGGTATGACATCAGTACATGCTTACATGCTACTTTTATTGAGGAAATCTTTTTATATAGCTTGTTGTGGAAAGATTTCTGTTTCTGCAAACACATCGTCCTTGTTCTTCCTATGAAATCTCTCAACTGTTTGTAGCCCTAAAATATACCAACAATAACCACTTTATAAATCTCTTGTGTGTTTCTGCTAATGGCTTTAGCTGTCCGGTGTTTCCAATTTGACAAAATAGGCTTGTAATGAATGATTGATGCTCCTTAGCAGCCGCATGCACATACTTGTCTGAAGCAGAAGTTTCACCATTTGCAATACTAGATGCATCCGTATTGAATATTCTTTTAAGTGGATTAAAGAAAGTTATGCTTATATTGGTTTTGCTGACAAGTTGTATTTTGCCTTTACTCTTTACAGAATCTTTTAGGGATATTGATGAAATTATGTCCTTGTTGCACTTTCCATCTTATGCTATTCATGCTTCATATTCCCCCTTAAGTTATCAGAACCAATATTATTTTGTTATGCAATTATGCCACAACTAAATTCTTGATCTGGTTGCTTGTTTCCCTTCACTAGGACTAATGCTCAGTTGGTTTCTTTTCAGGGTTGGAAATTCTGATCCAAGAATGAATTGCTTAAGGTCCTTCAAGCCAATTGCTATCTTATTGTACAGAATGTCTTGTTCCAGTTCAGATCAACATTAAGAATTGAAAAGCATTAATGTTTAGAGAATGCTCTGTCCTATGCAGTTCTGTAAGCCTATTTATATTTTGTCACATCTGAAAGTTTTTTTGCCTTCTCCAACCAGATGCCAGGTTCATTGAACCACTAAGTTCTTTTGTATGTAAGAGATACCTTTGATATGATATCTTGTATATATTTTACATATTAACATCTCACTACCTCCACATAGCATTTACAATATGGATTTATCATTTTAGCTTTTAATTATGCCTTCTTCTTTTTTTCTCCATGATTAATTTAACTTCAAATAATAGCTCAGGTTTGGATTTTCCCCTCGTAAAATGACTAAATCTGTTCTGTATAATAGGATTTAACATTGCTATGTCAGTATGCAGTTAGGGTCTACATAAATGGAAGGGCTTAGATTTTGTAATCACTTCATGTGAATGGAAATCCATCTTTCTAGCTTGCCCCATTTCAATCTCAAAGTGAATTTAAGGCCTCTAATCTCTCCCTAGAACGGTTTACATGAATGCCAGATATTTCTCCTGTCTTCGCAGAAGATCTCACTGGTTTATAGCCATGACTACGCTTGGGCAAATATACATCCAAGGCCATCCCAAAAGACCTCAAACTGTCACGGTTTTATATACCTTAACCACCATAATTATGTAATTCTCTCTGGATGCTTAAACTAAAAGCTTAGATTGATTAAACCCCACCCCCCCCAAAAAAAAAAAACTTAGATTGATTAACTACAAGAAGTTTTATCATTATTGTGCTTTTTTAAAAGTTACTCTATTGTCAACAAAACCAACATTTGTCTTACACTGAACTTCCTGTAATTTCCTACTTCTGAAAGGGGTTTGAGATAAGTGCTTTGCCAGGTGCAATGGATGGAATACCACCCTTGATAAACATCAAGTGGGAATGTGACTTGTCAAACATCCAAAATGGATGGATGAAATCTGAATTAAAGTTTTCTCTAAGTTATCCTGCCGACCACAAAAGTGCCATCTGGATGCTCTAGCTAGTGGCTCTCATTGATTGAATGAGACATTTTGAATTCTCTCCGTCTGTTTGCAATGCAAGGGACATCTGTGCACTTTTAGGACCATCAGCCAGAAATCTTGCACTGCAGCACTTTAATGTCAATTTCCAAGATTTTGTCACTTTGGTTGCGTGCAGAATTTTGGAATGAGGTTGAAGGAACTTGTAACATGTAAAGCATATTCTTTGAGAATTATATTTAAGCATATTCTTTTCTTGTTTGTCATTCAATACAGAAGCCAAAGGGTAACATGTTTTCGATGAACAAGAAATCATTATTAATACACAAAGTAATCACAATAAAGTATTAATAAATAATTAATACAATATCTATTTTGTAAATTACACTTGCCCTCCATTTCTTTCTCTCCTTTGCTTCTTTGATGTTCTTCTCCTCCAACAAACCAATGAATAATTATCTCATGCAGCAGATATATGTATCTGTGCTTTGAACACCGATGTTGGAAAAGATTTGGACAAACCTGCTGGTGTCTTAAAAGTAATCCACCTTGCAGGAGGGTTCCTGACAAAAATCTCACTCAAAGTAATCCAAATCAAGAACTCTTTGGCTTTGACACCAGTGAGTTTCTTAATCTTGTTGGGCTCAACATAGGCTGTGACTTCTGTATCATAGCATACAAGTATGTTGTCAAATCTGTACTCTCTCTTCTGCTTGTGTTTAAGCCAGATAAAGCCGATGTCTTTCACATATCCACATTCTTCTATGTCTTGCAAGAGTAGTAGACCATCCGGCAAGCCTATTTCTGACATCAACAACATGAACTTCTCTCTACAAATTTCATCCCCATAGAACACTTCTGCTTTGGCCTTCATCTCTGCTGTTACAAGAGACATCTTTTTGTATGTGGGTGTGTGTGGAGAGCTTGGGGTTGAGGGGGCTCTCACACTTTGTGAGGTGGGCAAGATAAAGGGGCTTATAGATGGACAACCTCCTTTTCAATGTTTGTTTGATATGTGATAGCCTGAAGGCTTCTAGGCTTTTTAGGAATTGATGCCTGTAATAGTGTAATATAAAAAACTGGACTATTACCTAATCTTTGGTTGAGAGTTTTCTAGATAAGCTGTACAACTAGACGTAATCTATTCATAATAATCTTACTAATCATGAAAGTAAAATTGAGCATACCATGCTAAAGATACTTTTTTTTTTTTTTTTTTTTTTTATTAAGTAAAAAACTGTTTCAACTTTCAAGCCCTTATCATTTTATAATACTTATTCTTATTCAAAACCTCTTAGAAGTTAGAACTTAGAACACGTATTAACTATCATTGTATGCATGTGTGAGTATTTTCAATCCTCAACAATGGAGGGAGGACATCAAATATGATTTTGATCCAAACACGATCTAAATAAGTTGGTGGAGGCACTTGAGGGAGGCCGATCTCTCATTCAAATTTTGCATTCCACACCTATAACCTGTTTATTAATCGTAGATTTCAGTTAACTCGATAAATAATGTTTGATGTTAATAATAATCATCATGAGACGGATGCCATAAGCTCATAACTTATCGTATCTACTCAAAGATAACAGTATGTTTAGATAAGATTGTAACCATTGACTAGTTCCACTTATTATTTAAGAACGAAAAACAAAATGAAAAGTATTGAGCCCATTTTCCATATTCCTTGGATATCCAACTCATGATGAGGGGCTTCAAGCCGAAGTGGTGAGGGACTTCAAGCCCATTTGTGGCTCATTACAGTTTGTGGCTCATTAGCCAAAGTGGTGAGGGACTTCAAGCCCATTTGTCCTGAAGTTTAATCATAACCGTCTATCAAATCGATCATAATATATTCACTCACAAGGCATATTCTCTCTCCAGTCCTCGAATTTGCTTCTCTCTCTCTCTCTCCTCTTTGCTTACTTTTGCTTTGCATTTTTTATTTTTTTATTTCTGCCAATCTATAATCTCTCTCCAGCCAAATCCAATTTTCTTAACAACCCCGAAGTGTCAGACCCCATTGGGCAATGTTGGTTAAGGAATTAAAATACTATATAATACATTAAAACTGTCGAAGAAAGCCAAAAGGCCAAAACTGAAAGCCCCACTTTGATTCACATGCTTCAAAATGAGATTTCACGGAAAACCCATCTCGGAATTTTCATCTGGTAAGTGAATCTCAGACCTTTTCTATTGATTTTCCCATCTGGGTATCTCAATTTTACTTTTATCTGTTTGAAAAATTGAAACTTTTTGATGAATTATAATGAATTCACTAAAAGATGGGTTTTTCCCGGACGAAGTTATTCTTCAAATCCTTGCAAGACTGCCTGTGAAGTCTCTATATAGAAGCAAAACTGTGTGTAAACTTTGGTGCAGATTGTCCTCGGACAAGTATTTCATTCAGCTCTATAATGAATTGTCTGTTAAGAACCCAATGGTATTGGTTGAGGTTTCTGAGGTATCAGAATCGAAATCTAGTTTGATCTGTGTTGATAATTTGAGGGGTGTGTCTGAAATTTCCTTGGATTTCTTGAAAGATAGAATTAAGGTTAGAGCCTCCTGTAATGGATTGTTGTGTTGCTCTAGTATCCCTGATAAGGGTGTGTACTATGTTTGCAATCCTATGACAAGGGAGTTTAGGTTGCTTCCAAAGAGTAGAGAGAGGCCAGTGACACGGTTTTACCCTGATGGTGAGGCAACTCTGGTTGGTTTGGCATGCAATTTGTTGAGTCAGAAGTTTAATGTTGTGTTAGCGGGTTATCATCGATCTTTTGGTCATAGGTCGGATGGAACTTTTATATGTTTGGTGTTTGATTCTGAGTTGAATAAATGGAGAAAGTTTGTTTCTTATCAAGATGATCATTTTACGCATATGAATCGGAATCAGGTTGTGTTTGTGAATGGCTCATTGCATTGGTTGACGGGTGGTTGTTCGTGTATTCTTGTGCTTGATTTGGATTGTGACATATGGAGGAAGATGCCATTTCCGGACAAAGTGAGTTATGGTTCTGGTTCTGGGAATAGGATTTATTTGTTGGAATCAGATGGTTTCTTGTCCTTGATTCAGATATCAGATGCTTGGATGAATATCTGGGTTTTGAAAGACTATGAGAGGCAAGAATGGGATTTGGTGGATAGGGTGAGTCTTAGATGTATTAGAGGACTTGTGCCGGGCATTTTCCCCATATCTCAGACAGGTGAATATGTTTTCCTAGCAACTCATAAGCAGGTATTGGTGTATCAGCGGAAGAATCGAGTGTGGAAAGAGATGTACTCTGTGAAGAATGGCTGTACACTCCCATTGTGGTTCTCGGCGCATGCATTTAGGAGCACAATATTCTCTTGTCATTAAGGTGTGGACAACATCTGTTGAACTGCTGTACATAAAATTCTTATTGCAAGCACATCTACTCAATTGGCTGGTTTTATTTGTCAAAAACTTGATGATTTTACTTATGCAGTATATAAACTTTCAGCTTAAGCTGTTGGCTTTGGCTTGGTTCTTGTCACTTTTCTTTTGCAATGAAAAACAGTGAGTCAAGTTTCTTCTTTGATTCATAAATTGAAATTTCTTTATTGCTTAGCTGGAAAGAGAAATAAAAGACATTCTTTGTGAAATGCTATTGCATGGAGTTGATCATTACTACTCAATGTGCATATTTTTGGCTTGTTTTCATGTTTCATGTTCATTTCCACTTGACTAAGGCTATGACCCCAACACATTGCAATGTATAGTTCAATACTGCTTGGGCTCAATTTTATTTAGTTTGCTTCTCAATGCTTCTATGAAACGTTAAGATTCAATGTTTCCATCTCAATGCTTTCATGAAACATCAAGTTCCAATATTTGTGCTTCTCAAGGCTTTGCTCTTCATACTATTCACCTGCGCGCGCACACACACTTGACACTTGCACACACTTACTCCATCACTAGACGTGATATTTTCCTTTTGTTCTCCTAGTTGTTTTAAAGCTTCTCTGTTTCTCATTCAAAAGTTGCTACCGAGTTTTCATTTTTTGATAAATTACTTGGTGTTCTATGATGAAACTTCTTATAAGTTTAGGCGCAGCTTATAGTAAAACGAGCTTGCTTGACTAATCAGCTCTTTATCAGTGAGTCTGCTTTGCAGAATTTTGGTTGTAAGTATGATTGCAACATTATCCCTTCCCCACTATTGTTGATGTTTGTATCAGCGATGGGAAATTTTTTTTTGTCTCGCTTGACCTGTCTTACTCCATGCCGCAGGGCAGGACGACTCCAATTGTGTGTGTATATATAAAGGTAGTATTCAGTGCATAAAACTTCCAATTGTGATTGGTAGGCAGTCTTAGCCCCAATATTTTTTTTGGAGAGGCTAATTTCTTGACTTGAACCCACGACTTGTCACATATTTCATTAGGGATGACAAAATGCCTCCACCTCAACCTATCTTGCTCCCATGTGGGTTTTCCTTGCTCCGAATTTGGAAAGGGACATTCATCATCCAATCTTGTCCCATCTCGTTGTCATGGGTTTTCCTTGCTCCAAATTTGGAACGGGATATTAATGATCCATTCTTTTCCCGTCTTGTTGTTTGTTCAGTGAAACTTGATTTTTGTGATCTTTATATATATATATATATATAGTCCATAAATGGTTGTTGTCTTTGTGTCATATTTGTGCAATTGTTAGCCAATAACTACTTCCCCACCAAAAAGAAAGAAAGAAGAGTAATATTATGATTAGGAGTATTCATATTTCATCCTATCCAGGTATGGATGCTTGAGTGTGTGCATGAAAAAAAAAGAAAAAAAAGAAAAAAGGAACGCTAATAACGTATCAAATGATATGTTTCAAGTCATGACAATGGAGTTTGAGGTTGGTTCAAAGTTATGGAGTTTGTTTGTTCATTTTAAGGATTTGATTAGGGGTATATGTGCACACAACACATATCCCAAACTTATAAATACATATACAAGTATACAACGCAATTTCAATCGTTTGGTGAAAATTTAACGTTTCCTTGAAAAGATGGGGAAGTTTTGGTTTGTTTTAGCCGTTTCCGCGAATTTCGTGTATTGTATTTTTTTAAGAATTTGCAAAATTACAATGTTATTATTTTGGTAAAATCGGTATATCCTAATCTTGCAATGAGATTATATGGATATAGTTTCATATAACCATGGGTTATATGAAGCTAAATTGAGCTTTTGAAATATATACGTATATACATAAATATATACATATACATATAAATATATTAATGATAATTCTAAATTGATATATTAAAAGAAGACAGTGTAGGTTCCAGTTAGCTCAACTTATGAAGTCTTTTATCCTTGAGCAAGGGACATGGGTTTCGAATCCTACACTAAGAAGTAGACTTCCCCTTTGGGGGCCCAAACAAAAAGAAAATTACAGAACTGGGCTTGGGTTAGGCTTTTGTAGGCCCAGCCCACCTGACTTGCTTGGTTTGGGCATAGTTAACATTCATATATAGTATTGCTGAAATATAAATGATGTTAATAAAATACGGTCAGTGTAGGAAAATTATTCAGTAGTGCACGATTACAAATAAATGCATAGTTCCTCTCTCATAGAGTGATGGGTCCTACCATGAATTTAATTGGTAGGATCTACTATTTATGTGATGGGACTCACCATTTATGTGAGAGGGGGACTGCGCATTTATTTATAGTTCTGTTACCACTAAATAATTACTCGTTAGGGTGAGATCTTTAGGTGTATATAGTGCTTTAGTCAAATTTGGGCAACGAAGAAATTTTTGTAATAATTGACCAAGAATGGAAAATGATAAGGATGGATAATAAATTGTGTGAAAAATAAAGAAATAGTGAGATTAAGGGTTTCCATAAAAAGAAGAAGAATGATTTAGGTTCAAAATGTGAAAACTTTACAGTAATTATTAATTAACCAATCTTTTAAGATGCGTGATTTTCAACCTTTTAAAAAAACACCCTTTCATTTTATAAAAATATCTAAAAATCATAATAAAAGTCTTTCTCTTTTTACAACCGTTCAAATAATTCTCTCTCTCTCTCTCTCGACTAAAACATTGAAAGACTCCTCAATCTTTAAAAAACATACACACTAGCTGGGGCGAAACGGGGAAAATATTTTGAAGTGGGCTGGAAGTATTATGTAAATACTGACAATATAAGTGAATTTTATTTAGTAAAAAAAATACTCATTGTCAAGGGACATAATGAACCTTACTCTTCAAAACAAATTCTGTAGATAAGCAAAGAAAAACATACCTGCAATGCAAATATAATAAAAATTGTTTTCTTAGCTTCTTTATTTGAAATGAGTTGACATTATAACCTATAAAAAATAACATTTTAAGTAGAGTTTTAAAAGTAATTATTATTATTTTTTCATTACCAATCAATTTTCAAAAAAATTTTGAATCTCAAAATCATCCAAACACCCACTCAAACTCCATATCAAATTTGTAGATAAATCACCAAAAATTAAAATTAAAATTAATTTTTATACCACATAGTCAAACTCACATATACCATTATTATTATTATTATTTTACAACAATCAAACTTCATTCAACAAAGTAACAAACTCGAACAGATGGCCACAATATTTGACAAAATGATAAAGAGATATCAAATTTATAACTAAATTCCTACGCTCACTTTAATTCGCCGGACTTAATATGGAATAAATAAATAAATAAATCACAAACCCACACCACACACAAACCGACACATGTCCCCCACCCACACCACATACTCACAATATCTCATTTCATCAAAACTGTTAGTTGCAGCAACCAAGTCCTGGAAACTAAATCCTTCCTTTGGGGAGAAGTAGACATCTGAAACAAAAGAAGATGATGCTTTATCTTGCAAAGGAGCAACATTGTCAACCGGGCGTGTCATGAAATATATGATGACTACAATAAGAATGAGAGAAACTCCACCAATGGCTGCTGAAATTATAGCCACAGTTTTTCTTAAACGGCTACTTCTCTCTTTTGTATCCTGAGGAGGTGGTGCTAGACAAAAACCAAGAAGACCACCACAAAGTCCTTTGTTTCCAATAAAACTTCTATTAGACATGTTTTTAAGTGGTCCTGAAGGAGGTAAAGGTCCTGTGATCTCATTATATGAAATGTTGCAGCCAAGTAAGCTTGTAAGATTTTGAAAAAGTTGAACTGGGCTAAATTTTTTAATGAGTTTGGCATTAGAATTGGCTGGGCTAAGGATTGGGGTAAAAAAATTATAGGGGTAAATTTTTTTTTTAAAAAAAGTGGATTGGGCTATAGCCTAGTCTAGCCAATGAATAGCTCCGCCTCTGCACACTAGTTATTAACCCGTGTAATGCATAAGAAAGTTTAAAAACAAATATTTTATATAAGATACATGTTTAATTAACAAAACTGTCTCATAAAAATTAATTAAGAAATATTAATAAATAAAAAGTCAAATTAGAAAATATGTAGAAATAACTTACTTAATTTGATTATAATTTGTTTAATATTGAGTTACTTTATCCAAAAAGATGATGAGTTAAAACTTATGTGACAACATTACAAGAAAAAAAAAATCAAAGACTTCTATTTTACATCCTCTCTCTCTAAATAATCAATTTTGTAGTAAAAATTATGTATAATATTTAATAATAGAAGGTTGGTGAATCTATTCATTATAAATCATAAATGAAAACTACTATATTTAATTAACTCGTAAAATAAAATATAATTTAGGTATAGATTATTAACATATATTTGGGACTAGGACATAGATAAATAATAAACTATTCAAGTAACTCGTGAAAAACCTTGAGTTTTTATCGATAAGAAAACGAATCAAACTCAAACATGTAAATCAAACTTGGTAATGAACTTAAGCTTGACTTGGGTTCGAAATAAGACTAATCCTAAACTTTTAATACTTGACATTACGAACCTATCTATAACAATTTATTTATTTAACCTTAATAGTACGTGTATCATAATAGACGCAAGATTTTATTTTGGGTAGGTGGTCCTAAGAGAACTCGAACTAGTGACCATTGGAGAGTATATCAAGGCCGGACCAGTTGAGCTACCTCTTAGGGTTATAACAAATTGATTATTAAAAAAAGTTGCTTTGTGTTTTATTTTTTAACCTATGTGGACATACTCTAATGTGGATATGTCCTACCATGTAACATTTTTTGGGCACAAGATGTTCCTAATTCTTGATTAGAACATGTCCTTACAGCCAACCAAACAGAGCAGTATTCGAGCATCGTGGATTAGTCATGAGAGGAACTACTTGGCTTAGAGCTTCGCTCGTGTCTCTCTGTCTTTGGCAATTCCCAGTCCCACATTTCTGACACACATACACACATATACACACACAAACACACCTATATAAATGACAGCTTTTTATTTTCATTTTAATTATTTTGACTAACCTACATGCCCAATTACAACAAAGATTAAGGGAGCAATAAACATAGACGATGATGACCAAGAAGACGATGATGACCAAGAAGACGATGACACTTTAGGGTTTATAAATGCTCAGATAAACCAAAACAAGAAAAAGAAATCTACCCATCTGGTTTTCAGGGCTTAGTTTCACTTTGGTACGAACCTGAGAACTTGGCTATGGCTCAAGGTACGACCTTGACGATGTTTATTTGTTTTTCTTGTTAAATCTTTGTCTATTGAAGATTTTGTCATCTGGGTATTGTTTATTTCTTTGTTTATGTATTAGCTAGCGTTATTTTCTATGTTGGGTATCTTTTTTTTTTTCCATTTTTGGAAGTGGGGGTTTAGTATTTATGATTTCCTTGAATGAAATCTGGGGGTTTTCAAATGTTGTGAAAAGGACTGTTTATAGCTCAAATTTGAAGCTTGGAGATACATGAATGATTATGTAAAATTTTGTGTGAAATTTGGTGTAGAAAGGACTAAGTGAACCTCAATTAACTTACATGGGTTTTCAATTTATTCTGGCTTGAAATTATCAGGTTTTGGTAATACTTAATTAGCTATGTAGGTTGCTCTTATTCATCAGGATTCTATTACCACTCAATGTTGACCCTCTTTTCCCAGCTGACTAATATCAGCTTCATAGTGATATTAGAGAATTTAGCCCTTGGGTAGTAGGAGACTACCATCCAATATGATTGGGTATAAAGAAAGTAAATGGTGACACTCATGTCATGAGGGTTTCATATTGCCATTACCACAAATTTTGTATATTCATGAAGTTGGCTCCTGTTACACAAGATATGTGGGTAAACCCTTATCCTCAAGACTTTTACTTCTTGGGGGAAGGGTTTCTAATTGGGAGAGGTCATGTGATGTGGAGGGTGGTACTGTTTGTTTGATGGGGAACATTTGATGATGGAGGTGTAGAGAGATTCTTTGTATTATTTATTTATTTATTTATTTTGGGCGGGGGTTACATGAAAAGGCCCATATTTTCTACACTGCTTCAGATTAAGGGAAACTATTGAAAAATTTTGGTGTTTCACCCAGGTAATCAATAAGTGAAACTTTCTCTCTCTACATTCTCTGTTCAATGGCTGACAAATTGATTTATGAACAAGCCCTAGATTAAATTTTCTCACTTTTATATGATCTGTTACTTTCTAGAATAACGAAAACTAATAACAGAGATGGACAAAGGCCTTAAATTGAAGCAATTTCATAAATGTGGGACTTTAATTGACAAAATTAAAACCTTAGGACCTAATCTGAAACATGGTATAAATTTTGAGCCCTTAATGTAATTTCACCCCTTTGTGTGTGTGTGTGTGTGTGGGTGTGGGGAGGGTGTGGAGGGGGATGGGAGACGAGGAAACACCGTTTCATGTATTCAGATGGGGCTTTTATTTGGTGCTTCTCTTGTATGCTTTCTGTTAATAGGCTGCACCTCATTGCATTCTTTAATTTATACCTAATTTTAGAAAAAAAGGATTTTAGTTTTAGTGATATAAAAATGAATTCTTTTTTGATCCGGCATTGTGTCATTTTGGATGCCAAAGATCAATCTATTTATATGGATTTATGTAGCTGTTTTACCAAATGAGTCTAAAAATTATTGGATCATTGTTAATTCCTGCCTGACTTGTAGATATATGGAGATATATCTAATAGAAAATATTTGCACTAGTGTTACTTTAGATGTTTTCAAGTTTTTTGCTCCCTTTGTTGACAGGTTATGCTTCTCACCTTAGTTAGCCTATGGCTTCTTTGGTGGAATCAGATAATACTTGACTTGACTTCTCCCTAAAACAATACTGAAATATTTATTGCGTCATGGCTCGGAAAGGTAATCAACAGAAGAATGGGGTGGATCACCACACATTAAACCACAAAAGAAGAGGTTCAGGTTCAGGGTGTAATCCACCAGATATGAAGGGGAGGGGAAAAGCTTGTGAGGCAAAGGTATTTCCTCGAGAAGAACTCCCAAATGGTAACCAACCAGACAATATTGCAGAGAGTGTGAGTAAAACCAATTATGCAGGAGATGGGAACAAAAGTACACAGAAGTCTGAGAACCTTTTGAAGAAAGAGAAGCAGGGGATGGATGCACTTCAACAGCCAGAGCAACCAATGTCTTCTACGAATGATATAGGGAATTGCACTGGAAATATTGAAGCTCCAACCGAACAAGAAAATACGCCATTATATGGAACTACTCAAGGTCGAAAACATACAAAAACTAGCCTGCCATTCTTGCATAATGGTCTGAAGATAAAAAACGTGATGGAAAATGTTGAGTTTTCAGATAATTTGGTGGTTAGAAGGATGAGGGCATCAGCATTGTCAATCTTAAAAGCAGCTAGTGAATGGCTAGAAAGTAAAAGACCATTGTTTATGACTCTAAAAACTAAAACATTGAATGCTCGTGACTATGCTAGAATGAAGATTGAGCAGGCGTATCCTGTTGTTTTGAAATGGCTCATGCAACTTGGGAGCATAATGCTTCTCATATCCATGGTTTGGTTAGACTGTGCTCTTAGAGGCATTGATTCCTTCTTACGCATGGGGACTACATCCTTTTTCTCAGTAATATGGTTCAGCATTTTCTCAGTAATTGCTATGGTTGGGATGCTCAAGTTTCTTATTGTCTTGGTAAGTCCTGTTTATGTTTGAGCCAGCAAATAATCTCAGTGCTTCATTTGTTGATAGTTGTTCTGATTGGACTCATTCTTTTAAATATAATATACTTCTATGTTTTAGTTCATTTTTCCCACCTTTGCAATTCATTTGTTTATTGTTGTTGAGGTCAGACCAAACAATAAAATCTAGAAGATTTAGTGATTTTCTTGAGAATCCCAATTTTCTGTATTTCTTCTTGATACCACAAAAGGAGAATACAGTCAAATACAGTTAGATACACAAAATACCGCAAAGTTTTAAGACTAAGGCTTTATTGTTGTTGTATGGGTGTTATGATCATGAAATTATAGGTAGTTCTTTTGGGTGGAAGCTCTTCAAAGAAGCTACTAGTCAGTGTTGATCACTTAGTGAGTTGTTAAGTAGGATGGTATTAACATATATTCAGGTGATACTGTAGTTGCTACCCCTGGTTATGCAGTCCTTTATGCCTGGGCACATATCTTTTCTCCTTTGGTTGCTAGGAGATGAACTTTGTGGATGCCACTCGTAACTTTTTTGTGTTTTGACTAGGCTCAAACTTGAATTTACTGTCATGTAGCTTTTCAAAAATTCAGATAGCATGATGTGGATGTCATGTGTAACATGTTACGCATGTAGCTAAAATGAAAGAGTGATGAAGTGACTGTAGATATACTGCTTTATATATTTATATATCTTATCGAAAAGAATAGTTGGCATCAATACCAGCTTTATCTTTTTGTGGACTGCTTTTATAGTTGTCACTTTCAAGGAGTTTGTGTTAAGTGCTTAGCTTATCTATTGTACCTTTCGTATTCTTATGTTCTTATTTTGACTGTCATGATTACTCAGGCCTTAGCTGCTCTTATTGGAGTTTTTGTTGGGTTCACTCTTGGAATTCTGGTTGTTGCCATTTCTGGAACTGTTTTGTTGTGGCTTTATGGAAGCTTTTGGACAACTGTGCTTGTCATCTTCCTTGGAGGTGATCGTCTTGCCTTGTTGTGCCTGTTGATCATCTCTTCTATTACTTTGTTAAATACATAAATTGCTGGGGTTTAACATTGTTTAAAATTCAGGGTTGGCATTCATGTTGAGCCACGAACGCATTGCACTATTAATCACCACTGTGTATTCTGTATACTGTGCTTGGACATACGTTGGATGGCTTGGTTTGCTTATCGGTTTGAATTTCTCTTTTATTTCGAGTGATGTTCTAATATACTTCCTAAAGAATAATATAAATCAGCATAGAAGACCCAATAGGTTCCCAGAACAAACAGCTGGAATGCAAGGTCAATCGGGCTTCTTTCATGGTGACACGGTGCATGCTTCGACCTCTGAAACTGGCCCAGGGTTATCGGCTGATCGTGGTCCAGGATTTCCCTCAACCAGTGGGACTGATGAGATGACTTCTGAAGAAGAAGTGGTTCGCTTGTTAAACTGCACTGATCACTACTTGGTGTTGGGCTTGTCCCGGTATGAGGACATAGACGTTTCTGTACTCAAACGGGAATATAGGAAAAAGGTAAATGGAATTCTCTGATTGGCATGATTATGTTAATTAATTGTCCCTTGATGTTATTCCCTTATAGTTTTCATTAGCCTTAGCATCCGAATATGGTGTGACGTCTATAGGTGAATTTTTAGTTTGCTTCAATGATATTCAAAAATGTAATCTTGTAGCTTTCTAGAGATTTTTTTACATTTGTATATATATTTTTTTATAATCTCCCATTATCTGTAAAGAATATAAGGAGAGGATTTAGTTTTTATTGACTGAGTTTTTTAATTGGCTTCAGGCAATGTTGGTCCATCCTGATAAGAATATGGGTAATGAAAAGGCTGTAGAAGCTTTTAAGAAACTTCAAAATGCATATGAGGTAAATCTTTTGGTTTCAATTGCAGAGAATTTTTTTTTTTGTTTATCATGTCTGGTTATAATGTCGGATTTTTGTTTTTGTTTTTTCTAGGTTCTACTTGATACTGTGAAGCGAAAAACATATGATGATGAATTAAGAAGGGAGGAGCTGCTGAACATGTTCCGTAGATTTCAAAGCACTTCTCAAAAGGTATTTATATATATCTTGCCTCCATTCTTTCCAGCATTGTTTGTTTCATCTGTATTGGGTGTGAGAAACTGGTATCCTATTCCATTTCTGCCCCAGAATCATATTTGGAATGCAAATTTTATGAAACCAGGTGTGGGAATCAATGACAGGTGGTGAGGTTTGCACACAAAAATGTGGGAATCTCAAACACAGGGAGGAGGTGGATTTTGATTCTCATGTGCTATAATAAATCAAAATTACATGATAAGCATGGCCCCTAACTGTAAATGGAATAAAGGCTGTTTTTACCTTTTTAAATAGTTCCAAGTGACTTGACTGACAGATTTGTAGGGAAAAGGGCAATGATGGATAATTCCCAATTGTAAAATTAATACATTTGACCTAATTATGTGAATCAAATCCTTGGAATGGGAATTCCTTAGACATCTAAAAACCACTCCCTAATTCACAGGAATTGATTGCCCGTTTCTGTTCAGCCCTTTTCAACTATCAAATAACTTACTGCTTGTAATTAATTTCAAATTCCCCTAAATATACATGTTGTTTGTTGCAATGTCGTGAACATATGTATCAAAAGGTAAGGGTGATTTGATACAACAAACTAGTTAATGTTAAACATAGCAACCACACTAAAGCATATGTGTGTCTATTTGAATGTATTTGGATTTTGCGTTGAACTCTTTGTCTTTTTTTCAGACTTCAAATCGTATCCTATATTTGTTAAGTGATTGAAGCTTATTTTGTTTCTTAAATAAAAGCTTTTTACAATTTCACACCCAGCTTGGGACACTTGAATAATCTCTTCTTCTAATTTTCTGTATGTTAATTCTATCATCTTACCTAAGCTTTTGATGCAATTGATTGCACAGGATGGAGGGCATGGTATCTTTGCCTCTGGATTTGCACACTCAGAGGCTGGTGGTGAGGATCTACTTGGAGATTCAAGGCGAATAGCCTGCAAAAAGTGTGGCAATCATCATGTCTGGGTGCACACCAGGAAATCAAAATCTCAAGCAAGATGGTGCCAGGTATTTCCTTTCTCTCTATTCCAATGGTCTTCAATTAGCATGCATTTGTGAAAGTTGGCGCTAAGCATATTACCAGTCCAACTTTTTATAGACATGGTGCTTCTTTTTCCTAACGAGAAGGAATTTTGTCCCTGGTGCTTATGGTTTTTCTCTGGGAATTTCCCTTTTGAAGGATTGCAAAGATTTTCATCAAGCAAAAGATGGTGATGGATGGGTTGAACAGTCTGCCCAGCCCTTCTTTTTTGGACTACTGCAGAAGGTATGTAACCGTCTTTTTTGGACTACTGAAGATTTTTGTCAACCCCGCCCCCCCCCCCAAAAAAAAAAGAAAAAGGACAAGAATCATGATCATGATCATGTGAAATTGGAATATGGTTGTTCTTTTTAACGTGGCGTTATATGTGCAGGTAGATGCTCCCTCTGCATATGTCTGTGCCGATAGCAGGATATATGATGCTACCGAATGGTATATTTGTCAGGTAACTTAATATTTTCATTTTCTGAACTGATTTCTCTGAATATATCTGCATTTCCTCATGAATAGACTGAGGGAAAGATTATTAAGGAGGAAGCTATAAATGTGTTAATTTCAAAATCGTGTTCTGCAATGTACCCCACAACATGTGAAAAGGAAAAATGCAACTCCCACTATGAAAAAATTCATTGTTGGTAGGCATTTGGATGCCTTTTGAAATGGAACTTCTAAGTCCTTTGTGTTCTAGGCTTTCCACATTATTTAAAATGACGTCATCATGTATTTTGACGGCACATAACTAATAACTGTCTTGGATTCAGCGTCATATGCTTATTTATATTCTGCATTTTAATGTGGCTAGGTGGAAGAAACCAGTAAATGTATATATGGGTAATTTGGGTATCTAGAAGTTAGAGATGCTTTCTCTTTGCATGAACTAGCCACATGCATCACCCTTGCACCCATGCTACACCCCCACATTAAAAGTAGAATTGCCTAAAGCTGAATTTTATGCAGGGGATGAGATGTCCTGCCAACACCCACAAGCCAAGTTTTCATGTCAACACTAGTGTAACCTCCAACAAACATAACAGCGGAAAGGGAACAAGTTCAGGACAAAGAGGTGGCCGGATGCCGCAATCCAATATGGAAGAGACCATGACAGAGGAAGAATTCTTTGAGTGGTTACAGAATGCAGTGCAATCAGGCATGTTTGAAAATTTCAGTGCCGGTACCTCCACTGAGAGCCCACCTGGCAGAACTGGAAATGGCACCAAGAGTGGTAGCAGCAGCAGTAGTGGCAGTGCCAGTAAGAAAAAGAAAAAGGGAAAGAAGCAATGGTGATCACCTATGATTTTTGCAGCATAACCTTTGTAAGCAATTGTGAGCCTCACACAAGGAAAATTCTCTTGTGGAGTGGCCTATAGTTTTTTTTTAAAAGCAAATGAAGGCCTAAGGAAAGTTTGACTACCATTAATACATGCCAGCATGAGTTAAAAATCTCTTGAGCCTCCGTGATGCAAAATTTGTAGAGTGTTTTGTTTTCCTTCTCCTTTCTTATTGTTTTGGTAAGTAAATTCTTAGTTTTGTCTTTCTTTGGTAGTTACCTGTGAACCAAGAAAACACAGAGCTCATTTGTCTTTCTTGCACACCCTAGATTTCATATTTCTATTAGAGAGATCCACCATTACTACAAGAGTAAAGGCTGTATGAGAGTGATCTCATAAAACTGAACCAAGTATTGGAAATTCTTGAAAAGAAAAGACTTGAGATTGAGAAGTAACCATTGTGAAATAAAAAGAAAGGAGGTTTGCAAATTCTCTCTCTAGAAAACACAATCACATCTCCATCCTCTACCTCCATAACAGCAGTCCCTCTTAGGTCTTTTAGGGGACCGGAAAAAAAATGCTGTTGGCTGGATGATTTTTTTTTTTTTTCATTTATATTGACAAATTTTAACTGATGTCATGGTAATTTTTTAACCCAATTTCTATGGAAATTGAGGATTTAGAGGTGATTTAGAGATCTAGTGGGGTAACCAAGCAGTTCTTTCTCTGGTGCATGGCATTTGGATTGAATTAAAGAAAGTGGGCATCTTCTATTTCTTAGTTTTGGGAAGAGAGTTGACTAAGGGAAAATAAAAACCCATTAGAGCTATGTGGATAAGACAAGGGGTCAAGAACAGTGAATCAAGACTAGATCGGACATCATTGGTGGGTTGATTGGACATCAGGCTTGATTGTATAATAGTTGAGAGTTCGAAACCACTAATAGAAAAAGGTGCAGCAACAACTTAGAGATTAGTCTGATTGTATGATAGTAGAGAGTTCGAAACCATTAGTAGAAAAAAGGGCAGCTACAACTTAGACATTAGTGGGGCTAAGGCTTTGCATTCATAAATATTCACTTTTAATAATAATTATCTCATACATTTAGTATATGTATCATCTCTTTCACAGTATGTGGACTCTATAGAGTTGTGGGACTCATATGTTGTGAGAGAGATAATGTATATGTCGGATGCACAAGATACATTTTTTCTTCTTTAATCTCTTGTTGCAATGATTAAATTTATTCTATTGTATTCTCAAAAGGAATGCCTAAGCATGCCTTTGTATTGAAACCGAGATTAGGTAAAAGTTTATGACTCATCTAAGACTCCTCAAATTTTCTTTTCCACTTTAAGCATGATATATTTAAGGCTTAATGTGAGGATGGCAATAATATTCTATCTTATTATTGATATCGGATCTTTAATGTAACTTCATTTATACACAAGTTTTATCTAATACGTTTTTTAATGAATTCCATCCAGCTGCAAGAAAGAATACAGTGTAAATGCGCCTAAAAAAGAGAGCATTCTATGTATTTCATCAAAGGTGTGGACATAAACGGTCCATGGAAACTTGATAGTTCATAAAATAGATAAAGAATAGACTTATCCTATATAAATAAGGACCCACTCTATTTGCTTGTGGAATGGCTAAAGGTAATATAATATGGGAACATTGACTTTTATTTTATCGACCTATTCAAATTTTATAATAACTTATTTTGTTTCATCAATGTATCAAATGTTATGAATGTTTTGCAAGATAGATTCGGTCTATGCTAAATTATTTCCTCATGGTGGGTAAACATTTTAACACCATATTTTCTCAAAATTTTCTTAATTTCTTTTGTATAGGCTAGATTTGATGGTTGGAAAAATTATTCAATGCACTTTTTGTAATGTACTCTTTTTTTATTTGCTAAACTTTTGTAATATACTCTTCCTTTTATATAAATATGAACTCTTCATTTATATGTTCTACACATGAAACTCAATTTTTATGTAAGATAGAAATATAGTAAAAATAGTATTAGTTTCAATCGAATGCCCTAATGTATTGGACTGGACACGATTGTGACACGACCAAATCCAAACATGTGTCCTGTGTGCGGTACAGTGCACTCGACCAAAGCTTAATCCCTACGTAATAAGCTGAACCTCACCCAATCCATTCCCACAAAATGACAAAAACACCCACCAAACCTCATTACAATTACCAAATCACCCCCCATTTTTATTAGTTCCAGCCTTATATAACTCAGATTTCAGTTGCAATTATCTTATTCTCTCCGGAGCTCTCCAATGGAGACACTCATTAACACTTCCTCTGCAGCCTATCTTACACCAAAAGCCTCAAACTTTTCTTCCAAAATTTGCTCTTTTCTCGGGAGTCAAAACCCACATACGAAATTAGCAAATGGGTACTTTCCCATTTCTCTCTCAAGGCCATTCACTACCCAGAAGCTCTGTGCTGGACTTAGAGACTCAGTGATAGTGGGGGCAAAGAAGGACCACAAGAACAAGAGGGAAGACACTCATAGCTTCGTTCCCAAAACAGAAGAGGTCACTGGGCCTTTCCCTGAAGCTGTGCTCCTTAAAGAGGTGCTTTTTATACAAAATCCCCATGTTCTTAGTTTTCATGTTTCCTTTACAGTGTTAAGAATGTTTCCCTTTTTTTTTTATTTTTAAATTCTCATTTTCACAGAATGTTTTATAGGAAAAAGAAGAGTAGTTTTTGTTTTGGGTTAGGTGTATTTGAAAGTTTTGTTCTTTTACGTGATAGTTTTTGTATTTGTCTGCTACTGATTCTGCTTGAGGTAAAAACTTAACTGAACATGTTATAGAATATAGCCATATAGAAAAACCATGAATAATATTGATAGTTTCTGTATTTACTTTAGAGACACAACAATTTTCACAATGGTTGAGGTGAGATGAAATTGGTATACAATAAAAGTAGTGTTAGTGGTGCGCCCATTTGAAAGTGATGTTGCACCAATTATAACTTTGCACCTCAACAAATTGTAAAAAAAGTTGTGAAGGTAAAATTTAGCTGCTGACAAGCTTATAAAACATAATTTCACACTAGTTGATTGGTGTTCTATGTGAAAAAATAGTGGTGAACATGATGATCATCTGTTGCTTCATTGCTCCTTTGCGAGGACATTGCGGTCCTTTTTAGTTAAATGTTTTTTGCGGGTCAATGGGAGATGTCAAAGGAGGTGATAGATATGTACTCTAGTTGGCAAGTGTTTTTTGTTCCGATTAAAAATTGTACCATTTGTAAGGCAAGCTCCTCTTTGCCTAATGTGGACTATTTGGAGAGAGAGAAACAACCATACTTTTGATGATATTAAGAAGTCTTCAATTGAAGTTAAATTTTTCTTATTGCATTCCTTGTATGAGTGGTCTACTTTTATTGCCACGCCTTTTTTTTCCCTTGACTTTGTAACTCTAATTTTGTTTATTCTTTAGGGGATCTCTTGCAACTTGAGTTTCTTGTATTTTTAGTGAATTTATCTTACTTATCAAAATATATTTTGGCTTAGCTTAGATTTTATCTATTTTTCTAAAGCATGTGATAGTCTTTTTTCATTTATAATCAAATTTATGGTTGATTTTCTGATTTTCAGAAGACATTTCAAGATGGTAAAGTTCTGCCTGAGTTTGCTGATGCTGAAGAACGTAAGTTGTTATCATAATTCAAATTAATTCTAGTTGCTTCTTCTGTTTTTCAAATAGAAGGACTTTTTTTCCCCGATTATGCAAAGGTTTCAGTTATTGAAACGTTTGTTGATTTGCAGAAACTCTCTATGAATCTCTGATGCTTGAGCTGGAAAGCGACACAGTTTTGGAACAAAGTAAGTTTGCTTTCACCTTATTCGGTCAGTATTTCCTGCTAGAAGGACAATTGTCCTTTGGTTACTGAGATTGTAGAGACTAGATATATCATATATGTTACATCTATTTTTAGCATTCCAATAAATGAAGGGAAGTTATGTTTCTGTGGATCCATGTAACTTGCGGGATGTGATTTGGTGTAATCTAATCTAGATTGATTAGGGCAACACTTCTTAACATTCTGTAATTTACTTTCATCGATTGAACTAGCTCTGTTTGTTGAATTTATTAATGAAAATTTGGGACCTGCATGTATTATCATAAAAGAGAATAGCTACTTATACATCCATAAATTATTCTTTCCCTTGTTTCTACAGTGCGCCACTATGAAGTTGTTTATTTAATTCATGAGAAGCATGCGGAAGAGGTCGGGAGTGTTAATGAGAAAGTTCAAGGTGACCATTTCCCTTCTACCTTTCTGTTCCATCTACATTTCTTCTGAAGCCATATATGATAATATTTTCCATGACAATTGATTTACTATTAGCTTGTAGTAATTTCACCTTGTATGCTTCCTCGTTCTGCTTTACTGTCTTCTATGTTATGAAGGGAATAAGTTCAGATGGTTTTGATGCTGTTAAAGTAGGTCATCTAGGAGCTTGTGATTTAATGTATATGCATGTCCAAATTCAAGTAGAATAAATTTCTGTCTTAATTTAAAGTTAAAACCTACATAAGTTTCTGATATTCGTGAAATTCTTGTTGCAGAATTTTTAAGGGAGAAGAAAGGCAAGATATGGAGAGTGAGTGATTGGGGTATGAGACGATTAGCTTACAAGATACAGAAAGCCAAGAATGCCCACTACATCTTAATGAACTTCGAGTTAGAAGCAAAATGGATTAATGATTTTAAGAGTTTGCTAGACAAAGATGAAAGGGTCATTCGGCATCTTGTGATAAAGAGAGATGAGGCAATCACAGAGGATTGCCCTCCACCACCAGAGTTTCACACCCTGCGTGGAGATATGGATGAGGATGATATTGATTATGATGAAGAGGAGGATGATATTGATTATGAGGATTATGAGGATGAAATGGACGGTAATGATGATAGCATTGAAGATGGGATTATTGTTGTCAAGGATGATGCTGGCGACAGATCGGCTACTGTAAGAAATCAGGGAAAGAAAACTCTGAGAGCAGAGAAAGTCAGTAGATAATCCATTGTTCTATACTTTTACTATAGCTTTTGGTTTGAAAGAATCTGAGAGCAGTATTATGTATTCTGTAGTTTATGTATAAATTTGACAGCATTTAAGTAAAATGCACTTTGTATGAGTTTTTGCAATCCATTTATTTTACACCTTAGAGTGGATCATAAGGTTGCTGGAGGTACTAGTTGCCATTTTATGACATTCGTTCATGAAGTTGAAAGATGTGGGGTCTGATTACATTCATGTATCAGATGTATGCATTCTCTCCCTCACACTGTAAGAGTCTTACATGGTTATGAGAATCACATACTGTGAGAGGGAGGATGACATAGAGGAGAATAGTAAGGTGGTCATCGACTATGGACCTCCACTTAACCTCTTACTAGAAAGTAATATATTGAGTTGAAGTTGTCAGGATTATAGTTTCAACGTTCTTTCTTGATTTGGCTCATTCACCCTCATAAACCTTGAGAACACAGCTTCTTCATGATAGCAACAAACACAGCAGTAATTGCTTCTCCAATTTCACTTTCTATCTTGCAGTAATTGCAACGAGAATATTGGAACTGCAAAAAACTGTCTTGGTAACTTTGGCTTGTGTCATAATTTTTTTTTTCACTATTACTAATGTGATCTGTTATGATTGGTGTATTATAAAAGTTGTGTTAGTGAGGGGCCTAATGAAATTAATGTTGCTCTAATTACTACTTCTCACCTTAACAAGTTGTGAAAAAATTTGTGTATCTAGGATTGCCCAACATTTGTGAAGCAAAACTTGCTCTTTCCTTCAATATGATTGAAAATTTATACAGAAATTTTGTATGTTTCCATCAAATTATGTCAAAGTTAATCTACCTAGCAAGTTAAAAGCTGAACAAAATGGTTCCATGAATTCAATATGGCTATGAGAAAACGGATTTCGTGGCTTGCTTGCATACTTCTCTAACTCTATCTTATACTTGTCAAACACTTACATCCAGTTGCAGCAGAAAGATTGCCGTGGAATTTTGCCTAGAAAGAGACTATTTCACGGATTCATGAAGAGTGTGTGCATCAACCGCCTAAATAGACATGCACGTTTCACACAGTGGATAGACTCAAGGAGCATGGCTCTAAGAGCACTCACAGCAGCCTCCCTATTCGGTTGAAAATCAGCCAAAAAGAGGAAAATCAGCCAAATGAACCTCACACCAGACTCCTCAAACGGGAGAAAAAGTGAAGCTGATGAACAGTAGCTCGCCCAAACGAGGGAACCTGCTTGTTCCATCAATTGGTGTGAACCAAATCATATATGGGTACCTGAAAGTTACTATAAACAATTCAAGGTCTACCTTCTTTTTCTTTAACAAATTGCAAATACTAGGATTTGAATCCAGGACATACATGTGCTCTATTAATTTATGTATCTTCTATATGATGCAATGACCAATTTAGCTTTTAGAATTGGTTCTGATAGGGCCCACATTAGCATCAATTGCAAATAATTAGGCTTTGAATCCAGGACATACATGTGCTGTATTAAGTTATGTATTTTCTATAAGATGCAAAGGCCAATTTAGCTTTAATAGTTGGTTCTGATAAACCCCACATTAGGATAAATGCACCATAAATTCATAACTCAAATAAAACAGAAGTAGTTTTACCTTTTCAAACCATCATCCCATTCAACAGCCACCAAACCATGCAAAGACAATGTCCATTGAATCACACAAACCTACCCTCCTAAAACCCCTCCTGTATCAACAATTGTAATATCAAAGTTCCACATGGCACTTCAAAACTATGAAGGAGACTTTTCTTTTGGCCATGTGTCATCACTTTATGTCTCTAACACATATGTATCAGCCAGAGATTATATATAAATATAAACAATAGCATCAATCTGAAATATTTTATATCCACCACTACCTAGCCAAAAAAGAAAAAGAAAAACAGAGGTCAACAACAACAACAAAAAAAAAAACTATGGCACTAACTGCTACTAGCATAGAAACCATCACCACTTTACTAATCCTCCTCTTCCTTCCCAAATTTTATTCTTATAAACTCATCATAGACCATGACTATTCAATCCCAAAATCAGATGTGGATCTTTTGGAATTTCCTCTAAATTTAGAGTTCTTGGAAGCTGAATTCTTCTTGTTTGGCTCTTTGGGTTATGGCTTGGATAAATTTGCTCCAAATTTAACCAAGGGAGGTCCATCACCTATTGGTGCTAAAAAGGCAAAGCTGGACATTTTTACCAGGGATATTATCAAGCAATTTGCTTACCAAGAAGTTGGACACTTGAGGTTATTTTTCTCTTGAAATAATTATTTCATTTATTTCACTTTTTTTTTTCCCATTCTAGTAAAAAATAGTCATGGTACTAACTATTAAGTTGTTAATGCAGGGCTATTCAGAATACAGTTAAAGGATTCCCAAGGCCATTATTGGATTTAAGTGCAGCATCATTTGCAAAAGTGGTTGATCGTGCATTTGGGAGACCATTATCCCCACCTTTTGATCCTTATGCCAGTGGACTTAACTTCCTCCTTGCATCTTACCTTATTCCTTATGTTGGGCTCACTGGCTATGTTGGAGCTAACCCAAAACTCCAAGCCCCTACTTCCAAAAGGGTAACCAAGATTCAAACTTCACCATCTACCTGTACTAATTTTTTTATAAAACTAAAACCAATAACAATACATATATTTTGACATTGTGCATGCATATAAATTACCACTTTTCCGTTTAAGCTTATAAAAAAATCAATTTTTTAAGATGGGCTTTAAAATTTTTAAGATGGGGGTAGAGTGGAGACATAGTTCGAATTAAAATCATTTATTTTGATGGGTAATGATTGCTTCACACTACACACAACCTAGGTGTGGACATCAATGTCACAAAATGTGGATATAAGTTCACATTTTTTGAATTGAGTGAAAAATGTGGTGGGAAGTGACATGAGACAATGATTATCCTATTTTGATATAACAATAACAACTAAGTTTTAGTTCCACAACTTTGGGAGTTGGGTGTGAATCTTTAGCAGTTTATATCACTTGTTTTGATATCATGATAAATTACTACTTGTTCTAAAAGCAGTTTAATCATTAAACTATTATTCTAACAATGTGGCTATGGATATGTTTAGCTTGTTGCAGGCCTTTTAGGAGTGGAATCAGGGCAAGATGCAGTTATTCGAACAATACTATACGAGCGTGCAATGGTGAAAGTGCCACCCTATGGAATAACCGTGGCAGAGTTTACAGATCACTTTTCAGAACTGAGAAATAAGCTTGGACATGCAGGTTTCAAAGATGAAGGCCTTGTGGTTCCCCCAGTTAAGGGTGCTGAGGGAAAAATCGAAGGGAATGTGCTTACTGGAGATAGAAACTCCGTTGCATTTGGGAGGACTCCAGAGGAGATATTGAGAATTGTGTATGGTGGAGGTGATGAGCATAAGCCTGGTGGTTTCTATCCAAAAGGAGCTAATGGTCGCATTGCCAGATCTCATTTACATTATCTACCTAAAGTTTGATTACAAGAAATCTTAGCTTTGGTGTTTTTTAGTTCAGTGTTTAAATTATGTGCCCTTTGCATTGATATCAAATAAATTTTATGTGACAAAATAATTGTGTTAGGCTTTTATCAAGTTTGTTCAAAATGTTGGACTTTTTGTGGGTGACAGTTAGATCGATTGGTAAAATCTTTTGCCATCGAAACATAGAACATCAGATGGATGTGTAAAAAATAGTTATTGATATCTTGACATAATGGTAATTAACAATGTTATATATATTGGTCATGTCGCCTCGCAAGGAAGTAATTAATTCAATATGGACCTCGATTTTGCCATATATAAGATTGGAGAATAAACAAGGGCACTAATAAGTAATTAAATATGTTTTTTTCTTTTCGTTTGCATTTTGTTTCCAGTGGTGAGTTTAGAATAAATAATAATAATAATAATAATAATAAGGAAAATGCTAGGGATACAACTTATTTTACAACCAGATACTTACAAACAGACATGGCTCTGACATGGCATATCGCCACATCAGCTTTTAAAACAATAATTTTACAGTTAGATTAGTTAAACAAATAAAATTAAAAATACAAAACACAAATGCCTCTTTCTCACGTTGAAGTCCCTTAGCCTCCAAGCCACTGCCTTTTCCTCCACGCTGCCGCCCCCTCCACCACGACGCCGCCGCCCTCTCCACGCTGCCACCCTCTCCACACTGCCTCCATTGCTGCCTCCAACGTCTCTCTCCTTTAAACCCCAATTGAAACCCCAGTGTCCCCTCCCCAAACTATAGTCAAGGTTTGTCTTTCTTTCCTCTTACTGATATCTCATTGTGATATGTCCTGGATAAAAAGAAATCAAGTAATTGTTTATACTATTTTTTTTTTTTGAGTTATGCGAATTTATCTTCTGTAATTTTGCACGTGCAGCATTAGCATGCTTTTCTGATGCTATACTTTGGGTTTTAATTACCCTTGAGAATTTATTGCATTTGAATTTGGAAAGGAGTAATCTTGTTTGTGAAAGTACTTAAACAAATTGAAATATATATAGTTGTCATTTCGTATCTTTTCAGCAACTGCAATCATCCTAATGTTAAATGTTAAGTTCATGAATTGTGTTGTGATATGAATTTTCTTATTGG
Source organism: Fagus sylvatica (assembly GCA_907173295.1). Lineage (NCBI taxonomy): Eukaryota > Viridiplantae > Streptophyta > Magnoliopsida > Fagales > Fagaceae > Fagus > Fagus sylvatica. Next base: position 1,574,610 of record OU015772.1, read on the forward strand.
ACAATCTCCCCTTTTTTACTTTCTAATGTTGCTCTTTCTATAGAAGTTTCATTCTGAGTAACAATAGAGTAGGTGTCTTGGATATCCATTATTATTCTTTGTTCTGATGTTGCTCTTTCTATAGGTATCTTTCTATAGAAGCAAGTTGTTCTTACAAAAGAATTTTAAGGTATACATAGGTATTAGGTGAACCAAATAAAGGAGTGAGGAGCATTGTAGAGGTGAGTCTCTGTCTTAGCAAGAAGATCCATGCACTTGTTGGAACCAAGGAGAGCTATGGAAACAACCCGATGCATTCGATGAGCCTTATAAGTAATGTCCAATGGCCAGTTTTTGTAGATTTAGGAACAATAAGTTCTTTTATTTAGCATGAAATTTGTAAACCTTGTGAAGGCTAAAAGAGCCTTATAGCTCTAGCATTTTCTTTGGTTATTAGAACATGGAAAGAATGGAGGGGCAAAAACATTGTATCAATAATCTTAATTTTAATTTATCTTCCAAAACCACTGTATCATGTTCTTTGCATAGATGATCTCCATGGTCAGTACCTTCTAGTTTTGGTCAAACATTTTAAATTCCCTTTGCATTATAAATGTATTCGCTAACACTATGTCAACTATTTTTACAATTCGCTGGCAGATTGGGTCTTTCATGGCAGCTATCTTTTGGCATTCTGGTTCTTCTTTATTTCTACTCTCACTACTTCTTTGCAAGTGGAGCTGCTCATATCAGTGCCATGTTTACAGCCTTCTTGTCTGTTGCTAGTGCTCTAGGCACTCCACCATACTTTGGAGCCATGGTGCTCGCCTTCCTATCGAACCTCATGGGTGGACTTACCCACTATGGCATTGGATCAGCTCCTGTTTTCTACGGTGCCAACTACGTTCCTCTTAGCAAATGGTGGGGTTATGGATTCCTCATATCTGTTGTCAACATTATTATCTGGCTCGGAGTTAGAGGCGTTTGGTGGAAGTTTATTGGCTTGTGGTAAAGCAGTTGGTCATTAGAATTTGCCGAACCAAACTTTAGCAATTTCTTATTTTTGGTTCACCCCTAGGTGTGACTTTTCTGTTTCATGTTAGGCATGACATTAATTTTATTAGAAAGAATCTTTTAGTGACTTCATTGGACAGACTTTAGGTGGGAAATTGGTATATAGATAAGGTCCATGAAGAGCAGACCATTTGAATTTGTATCTAAAATTTTGACAAGACAAGACAAGACAACTGCTTGAAATTTGCTCACATTGAAAACAACCTTTAACTTTGTTATGAAAAGACCAGTTGGTATAACAAAACAAAGAATATATATCTATATATATATTGGCCAAATTGCAAATTACAATTCACACATTCCATCCATTTGCCACTCACTTCCGTTAGTTAAATACACAAATATTTTATTAATTCGATTTTTTTTATATATTAAATTCAAGAAAAATAAACAAAAAAAAATCTAAAAAAAAAACAAATACTGAATTTTTCTCAAAAACAATAACAGGTATGTACAATATCATAATCCAAAAATAAAATCAACAACCCAAATATAACATCAAGAACTTCTGGATCTAGATCTGGCCACAAGGATCAAAGGATTTCAACAACACAAATTTCAAACCCAAAACAACAGCAAGAACAAAATAATTATCCCAAAACACTAATTTCACAGAAACTCAGGAACAACCTCAAGAACCCAGCAGCAGCAAGAAAGAACACATTTCCAGCACACTAAAAATAAAGAGTACTCAAGCTCAGCAAGCAAGAACAACACAGCAACAAAAAAAAATCACGGCATGCAAGCATCAAATCCGAAAAATTTCACAACACCCATCTGTTGGCAGATAAAGAAGAGGTGGCAGTACCCACAAAGGACAGAGAAAGCGGCGGCGATGGCAGAGGAAAATGAACCAGATCGACCTGCTCTCGTCCTCGATCTGAATTTGTAACCCACAACAAAAAAAATCCCTCAGATCTCTCTCTCTCTCGCCGATCGCTGAGAAAAATCCCAGCCATTCACCGCCGCAACAGAGCCGTGAAGCTCCGTCCTCACTCTCCTCGAGAGCGAAATCTCTCTCTCCGCCAATAATAGCACCGTGTCATCGCAAGCGAGAGAGAGAGAGAGAGAGAGAGAGAGAGAGAGAGAGATTCAGATCTAGCTTGAATCGAAAAGAGAGAGAGGAATTTAATTATTGTTTCAATTATTGTTTTGTTTTTATTTTTTAATTTTTTCCAGAATTTTTCTATTGATTTTCTTGATATAAAAGAAATCGAAAAAAAAAAATTCCAGAAAATTTTAATTGTTTTTCTTGATTTTTTAATATAAAAAATTGTAAAAAAAAATAAAAACAATGCTATTTTTTTTGCATTTAGCGGCACTTAGATAACAGAAGTTACCAGAATACGTGAATTGCAATGGAACCAAATATAGAGGACTTAATTGAAACGGTCAAAACTTAGAGGACTGAATTGAACTTTGACCAAACTTAAAGACTATAATTTGTAATTTGGCCTTTTTTTTTTGTGGTAAGCAAACAAAGAATATATCTTGTTTTAATATACTCTTCCTTTTATATAAAAGTGAACTCTTTATTATATGTTCCTCACATAGTCACATGAAACTCAATTTTATGTAAGATAGAAATATAGTAAGAATGGATTTAGTTTCAGAGTACTGGATTAGAGACGATCGTGACACATCAGACATGTGTCTTGATTATGTGCAGTCCAGTGCACTCGACCAAAGCTTAATCCCAACAAAATAACATATGAGTGCTAAACTACACTCAATCTTATTCCCAAAATATGACAAAAACACCCACCAAAGTTCATTACAACTACCAAATCACCCCCCATTTTTATTAGTTCCAACCTTATATAACACATAATTCAATTGCAATTATCTTATTCTCTCCATGGCCCTCCAATGGAGTCACTCATAAACACTTCCTCTGCAGCCTATCTTCCACCAAAACACCCAATCTATCCAAAAGGAGCAATGGTCGCATTGCCAGATCTCATTTACATTATCTACCTAAAGCTTGATTACAATAAATTTTAGATTTGGTGTTTATTGGTTTAGTGTTTAAATTATGTGCCCCGCATTGATATGAAATAAATTTTATGTGACAAAATAATTGTGTTCGGCTTTTATCAAGTTTGTTCCAAATGTTAGACTTTTTGTGGGTGACAGTTAGCTCGATTGGTAAAATCTTTTGCCAGCGAACACAGAACATCAGATCGATGTGTTTACACAACAATAACAAAAAAAAAAAAAAAATTGATGTCTTGACATGATGGTAATTAACAATGTTATATATATTGCTTATGTTGAGCTACTATGTGCATGACAAAGTCATGAAGAGGACACTCGCAAGGAAGTAATTCAATACGGACCTCAACAAGATTATAAAGTTTATGCCATACATAAGATTGGAGAATAAACAAGGGCACTAATAAGTAATTACATATGTTTTTGCTTTTCATTTGCATTTTGTTTCCTGCGGTGAGTTTAGAAAAAAAAAATAAAAAGAAAATTGTGTTATTTTGGCTGGTGCAATGGCTATACACGGTGAATATGATGGGGATTTTATTAAGATACAAAACACCAATCATATCAATGCAAAATTTTGTTTTGAAATCTATCAAAGAAATCAAAATTGGTATAATTAAGAAACTTAAATTGGAAGGGAATCACAATGTATTTAACCCAATTTTTAATCTATTTTCATTCTTCTTGACTTCCTTTCCTTCCTTTCTTTGTTTTCTTCTTCCTTTTTGGCTATTATCTTGATTGCCATTCTATAATCTCAATGTTCCTAAACACACCTACTTTTGACAATGGTCCACGTCTATATCAACAACGCTAATTTAAGGATTAAGTTTCCCTCTAGATTTAGTCTATCTCCACCTATGATTTTACCTTTTCTCACAACTATTTTTGGGAAAAGTCCAAAAATACAATGCTACTCTATATATAAGACAGACTCTATGTGATTAATCAAACACACATCACTTGCAAACAAAGAAGCTAAGACATAATGTCTCTATGTACTTCCACAATCACTATTGCTGCCTTACTTATCCTCCTCCTCCTTCCAAAATCTTATTCTTCAAAAACCATAGAATCTAATTCCTCACTCCCACAAGTTGATGTTGATCTTTTGGAATTTCCTCTAAACTTAGAGTACCTTGAAGCTGAATTCTTCTTGTATGGTGCATATGGTTATGGCCTCGATAAAATTGCACCAAATTTAACCAAGGGAGGTCCAACACCCATTGGTGCTAAGCGTGGAGAGATGGACAACTTTACTAGGGATGTCATTAAGCAATTTGCACTCCAAGAAGTCGGACGCCTAAGGTTCAGTGTCTAATCTTTATTTTCTTCCATAGTAATGCAATGGATACAAAAAATTTTACTATACAAATTTAAATAATTGATGTTTTAACATTTAAACACAAAACAAAAATAATAATTCATTATTTTATTGATGTGGCATAAATCACATTCATTGACATTTTCAAGTCCGATTATAAACTTTTTATAGTAAAATTGACATTACTTCCTTTCTTTGGTATTTCTTGGGTTTAGTGGCAATTAGAGCATCACTACCAAAAGTGCTAATGGTTCTATAATTTCTTGATGCAGGGCGATTCAAAGTACAATTAAAGGATTCCCAAGGCCATTGTTGAATTTGAGTGCTGAATCATTTGCTAAGGTGGTGGATAGTGCATTTGCGAAACAGTTGGTTCCTTCTTTTGACCCTTATAGCAGTGGAGTTAATTTTCTCCTCGCATCCTACCTTATACCTTATGTTGGCCTCACTGGGTATGTTGGAGCAAGTCCCAAACTCCAAGACCCTAAGTCCAAGAGGGTAAGTCTCAAATTTAATAATCAACTTCAACCTTATAAAAGTGAAAGTTATATATTATAATAGATAATATAAGAGTAAATATTGTTGCACATTAAGGTATGCACACACCACCCAAGGCTACATTAAGTGGTGTGTACATACATCCATAAATTGTGATCATTAACGTGTGTGCAAGTATTAGTGCCTATGATATAATAATGACTTTTTTTTGTGTTGGCTGCTTGTGCATGCATGTGGAAGTTTAGCTTGTAGCAGGGCTTTTAGGTGTGGAATCAGGCCAAGATGCAGTTATTCGTGCATTGCTATATGAGCATTCACACAAGAAGGTCAAGCCATATGGGATAACAGTTGCGGAGTTTACAAATCACTTTTCACAGCTCAGGAATAAGTTAGGGAATGCAGGTGTAAAAGATGAAGGGCTTGTGGTTGTTAAGAGTGAAGGTGCTGAGGGATTGATTACTGGCAATGTGCTTGCTGGTGACAAATACTCAGTTGCATTTGATAGAACTCCAGAGGAGATATTGAGGATTGTATATGGGAGTCGTGTTGAGCACAAACCCGGGGGTTTCTATCCAAAAGGTGCTGATGGTCATATTGCCAAATCTCATTTGCCTAAAGCTTAAGCTTTCTAGAATAGTTGTGTAGCTAGGTGCTACTAGTGCAGTTTGATCAATTACTTTATGTATATGGTCCTATATAAATAAATGTGATCATGGAATCATATTTTTTATTGTTTAATCTATTTGTTCAAAATCTTAAAGTACTTCTAATCCAAACAATCAGCTTAAGCAATGTCTTCTAAGCCAAAATGAAAATCAATCAGTGGCTAGTTCACAAAGCTTTAACTTCACTACATGGCAATGTCAATACTGTGTTTTAATCATGTCATCTTATCACTCAAACCAAAACGTAAAGTGAAATATAGCTTCTTGCCTTCTCAACCAAGAAGAAAAAAAGAAGAATAAGAAGTGAATTTCATTATTTTAGTAAAGTATTAATTTTTTTCCACAAAACTTGAAAGGTGATTTCTTAGATATGTCTTGTTAATAGTTAAATGATTAAATTCATCGTTTCTTAAAAATTTAAGTTTTTAGGACAACCAGTAATTTATCGTTGTATCTGAGCTGGGATTTAACTTGAAGGGGGAGCAAAATTTATATATGACAGACGCAATTATGCACGTGCATGCGAATATATATAGCATTTGAGACCAATTTAAAAGTATTAAAAGCTATTCATTAGAATACTAAATGATATTTTAATTAATATAAGAAAACAAATAAAAAATAGCATATTCATTACATTGTGTTTAAATATTAGGTTTTTTTATTTATTTATTTTTTTATCATGCGAATGATCCATTTTTTATTTTTTTTCAATATGAAAATTCAAGTTATGAATGAAATGATTTTTAGTAGTTAGATAAATACCAATTGCAGTTCATGTAAGTTTGTTTATGTGAATTTGGTTAAATAGACTAAAAAAATGTTCAAATTATAATAATTTAAAACGATACTATGAAAGTTATGTACTTGAAAATTCTAAGTTTAGCTTGCAACAATATCTTCATACTTTATCTTTCGTACATAAATGCAATAGTCTTTGCCTGCAAATAGTATCAAATGCTAAGGCATCTCCATATATGGTTCAATGCTAGAAAATATAGCAAGCCACCATGGGATAGAAGAGACAAGAGGTTATCTTCAATGTGTAATGGGAAGGGGTGAAGAAGCAGTATGTACATATATATATATATATATATCTACAATGCAATATGAAGTGATGGGATGAAGATGAGGTGGAATAAATGCAATATGAATAGGTGAGTGGAGAATAATTGAATGGGGAGTAGAAAAAATCAAATGGAATAAATGAGAGGAATAATAGGAAGAGAGGAGAAAAAAAAGCGGGAGAAAGAGAAAATAGGGGAAGGCCAAAAACAAAATCATGAAATCATGGAAATAAATAAGGTGAATTAAAATGAGGTGATTAATTAGGAAGTTTTGAATGCTGGAATTAATTAGGAGTGGGTGAAAATAAAGAGGCATGAGCCTGGTGTGGATTGCTATGGAAATAGAAAATCTGACGTGGCATATACAACTATTAGTTTATACTAGTCGCAAACCCGTGCGATGCACGGGAAAATTTTGTGATAAGGTATAATACATATATAATTTTGATTGAATGTCATAATGTTAATAAGGAAAAAAAATAAAATAAAACTGAAAAAATAAAATCTCCATTATAATGAATAAATCAATTTCAAGAAGTTAAGAGTTATGGAAATTATCTATAAGATATCTCATATGTATATTACAGGAAACTTACATTAATTTTTTGGTTAAGTGGTAAAGAAATCACACATCTGAGAAGAGTATTGGGATTAATAGCGTACAAAAAAAAAAAAAAAAATTAAAAACCACTATAGTAAGTGTTACAGGTAAAAAAAAAAAAAATGCATATAAAACTTTGACATAGGCTGCTAGGGGCAAGCCTTAGATGTTTTCCATTATAGCTGTTATTTGCCAAGGGACAATACTCTTTCCTTTAAATATATCATTTTCATGTCTATTGCCAATTGAGAAAATAATTCAATAGAAGTCATGTTCTCTTGCCTTCTACATAACCTCCAATACTGCTACCACTCCAACCACCTGTTTTGAACAAAAATCATCCTACCCAATTGACATTTGGAAAGAAAAAAAAATCCACATAACAAAACAAAACTTCAATTGTAGTAAAATGAATCCTAATGTACCAATTCATTGGTTGGACCAAACAAATTATTTAATATCACATTGGCTCATACTATCATTCAACACCAGTAAGGGAGGTTGGGTTTTTGGCTTTAGAGAACAAATGCATCTAGTAGAAAGGGATCAATGCTTAAATTTTATTTTTCCCTTTTCACTTAAAATTTCAACAATGATTATAAAAATTAAAAAAATTTAACAATCAAATGTGGTAATTTACTCTTCCTCATCTTCTGCATTACCCAAAATTCAGGATCTATGATTATAGAAAGGGTGCCTAAATACCTATTATTAGCTTCATTTATACTTCTAAGAACCCTACTATTAGCTCATTACAATGTTATACTTGAGTAACACTACACATTAGCAACCTCAGATGGACGTTACATTGGGGAATGATATTATATTAATTTGAAGATAACCGGTTTGCAAACATGAAACTTTTAATATAATTGAGCAAGGTCATGCTACAATTATTTAGTTGGGTGTTATCCAACTTGAAACAGTAAGCCCACTCGATCTAGATGATCATATTACACAATGAGAATATTTATTAATTAAAAAATATCGCCAAGATTTGCTAGGAAAAAAATAAAATACGAAATTTCCACATTCCAAAACTCAATTCCATTTCCTCCCACCGCCACAAACAACAAACCACAAAAACTTCAACCAATAACTAACCCAAAAGGCTCTAACTTTCATCACTTCACACTTTTCTTGCCTAAAAATCTATTGATTTAAGAATTTTGCGTCTAATAGACATTTCCAACCTTGGCCAATCAATTGGGATCCAATATTCTTCTATTGAATCTAAACTCAATAATGTTCCCTCTAAATGAAGTATTAAAATTGGTTGATACATTTCCGTTTCTCCTATGTGACAAAATCAATCTTATTCTCAACCTTGCTAGTTAAGCATACCCCATACTTTGGGGATATACTAAAAGCCAAAGTAGCTACATAAATTGAAATCATAAATAACACTGTATAACTAAAAATCTACTCTCTTTTTTTTTATAGGTAATAAGATTTGTATTAAAAGGAACCTCACTGTGCACAAATTGTGCACATGAGAAGAACAGAATTACAACTGAATATAACTAAAAATCTACTCCAAATAATGTACATAAGAAACGAAAACACTATTTAGTATATCATACACAAAAGGTTTGAGATGCCTTCACAAAGGCTATCAATTTTGGATAATTCATAGAGACATCAAAGCAAGGAAAATTCTATTACACTTGAGATAGACCCAAAAATTGCAGATTTTGGCCTAGCAAGGTTTTATTCGTGTGACAAAAGCCTCATCAGCACTGCCATTGTTGGCACATTGTAAGTGCATGTGCTTGTTCCATAGTAGTCTTTTGTTGAATCATTCACTATGTACTAACAAAAGCTCTTCTCTTTTTAATGGCTAAAAGTGGGTACATGGCTTCTAAAATCTAAATACCTTGCTCAAGGAAGACTATCCTTCACTATATCCCAACAAAAACTCTTTTGAATGGCTTAAAGAGGGTATATGGTTTCTGAATACCTTGTTCACGGAAGACTAATTGAAAAAGTATGTCTAAACCTTTTTTTTTTTTTTTAAAAATTTATACGTATCTAAAGAGCACATAAATTCCATAAATAATGACACATTCAAGAGTTAGATCTTATATAACAGAAAAGTTAAATCTCTATATAAACTGTAAATGCCTCTTAACCCAAGTAAATTTTGTATAAGTCCAAATACACAAACAATATATAATATAAACCCACAAGCACCAGTCATAAATGGTCAAAAGCCTTTGCATTCAAAATTTAAAGAACCAAAAATATCCATACAGAAAAATCACACCCTGCACCAATAGTTTTCCAAGAGAATAAGCAATACACACCAAAAAGCTAGTAACTTTTGGAGGGGGGAAGCAAACTGAATAATACTCTTGAGTGTTATAAGTGTTCTAAAGTATGTTCTGAGAGCACTTATAATCCTTAATAAACAGTATGCAGCGAAACCAAACACATAAAAGTCCAAATACACATAAAACAATTTTAACCAAAGATTCAACCAACAATTTGAATGGAAAGCATCTTTACCAGATATAAATACACCCAACAACAAACAGTTTATTTGCATTTTTTTTTTTCTTTTTAAATATGTCAAATGAGAATAAGAAATTAAAGTTGCTCTTAGAGGCCTTTTGTCGAACACCTGACAGATACAGCAATTAAATTCAAGTCCAAAATCAAACTTCTTTTTTAAAGCATAATTTCATTTCAATTTCATGGAGAACACGGGGGTAAATCGAATCAGAGAGAGAAGGAGGGGGACCTGTTTACCATCAATAGGAAAGAAAGTGGCTCGGATGGGAGTAGAGACGGAGTAGAAGGCCATATGCTGGAGATTGGAGTACTGCAGATGGAGGAAAAGGGCCTCTGGCTGTGTTATGTTTGATTATAAACCCAAATGAGAATAAAAAAAACCAACAAATCCAATCAAAAGCAATAAAAATTAAACATGGTGTATCGATGTTAATCTTGTGCTTCAAGAAGAGCTCCTGGAGCTTGGAAAACTTCTCATCCGAGCAACACCCAAACGTGAACCCATTGAAAGGGATTCAGCCACAAACCATCAGAAATCTACCGAAAGAATAAATAAAATAAAAAGAAGATAAACAAACTCACCCTAGGTTGTGTGGAGAGAAGGAGAAAGCAATCGAAAATTAAAAAAAAAAAAAACTCACCTTGGGTTGTTGTTGGGGCAACAGCTATTGAAGGGTTTAAATAGGAGATTGATTTTGAGGAAAAAGCAAAAGAGCAAATCAGGGATTTAGAGAGTCTGAGGCAGAGTAAGTAACGGTGAGTTGCATCTAAGAGTACGGTTAAGAATCTGAAATGGCAAGCCATAATTTAATGCTACCGGATGAAAGAGAGAAGATATCTGAAACGTTTAGGAGGGAAGGACAAAGAAACAGAGAGGAGAAAAAAAAAATTTAGGAGGGAAGATGAGGAGTCGATGGAGATAGAGAGTAGGAAACGGGCAGAAATAAATAAATAAAATTAAACGTGAGGAAGAGAAGAAAAAACAGAGATATGGTTGAGGTAGAATTATGTAGGAGTAGGGAATCTGAGGTGGCAGTGTTTGGGGAAGTCTAAAACTTTTCTCTAAGCTTTAGGTTTTAGTTTATATTATAGATTATAGATTATAGATTATAGATTATAGATAATAGATTATCTTGATTTCAATTTCATGGTTCAAATTTTATTTCACAAATCTCACGGTGTATAGACTGTCTCTTCATTTAAAATTTTAAATGATGTGGCCGTCTGTATATTGTTAGATCTGAGATAGTTAATCTAGACCAGGAAATGAACACTCTCCATTTCATTTCAAATGGAGAGGATCCTTATCCGAATAGGATGGGGATTTGCATAAGATACCAAACACCAATCATATCAATGCAAAATTTTGTTTTGAAATCTATCAAAGAAATCAAAATTGGTATAATTAAGAAACTTAAATTCGAAGGGAATCACAATGTATTTTACCCCATTTTTAATCTATTTTCATTCTTCTTGACTTCCTTTCCTTCCTTTCTTTCTTTTCTTCTTCCTTTTTGGCTATTATCTTGATTGCCATTCTCAAATCTCAATTTCCTTAACACACCTATTTTTGACAATGATCCACGTCTATATCAATAGCGCTAATTTAAGGATTAAGTTTCCTTCCAGATTTAGTCTATCTCCACCTATGTTTTTTCCTTTTCTCACAACTATTTTTGGGAAAGGTCCAAAAATACAAATTCATTCCATTCTAAAATAAACAATGCTACTCTATATATAAGACAGACTCCATGGGATTAATGAAACACACATCACTTGCAAACAAAGAAGCTAAGACATAATGTCTCTATCTGCTAACGCTATCACCTTTGCTGCCTTTCTTATCCTCCTCCTCCTTCCAAAATCTTATTCTTCAAAAACCATAGAATCTAATTCCTCACTTCCACAGGTTGATGTTGATCTTTTGGAATTTCCTCTAAACTTAGAGTACCTTGAAGCTGAATTCTTCTTGTATGGTGGATACGGTTATGGCCTCGATAAAATTGCACCAAATTTAACCAAGGGAGGTCCAACACCCATTGGTGCTAAGCGTGGACAGATGGACAAGTTTACTAGGGATGTCATTAAGCAATTTGCACTCCAAGAAGTCGGACACCTAAGGTTCGTGTCTCATCTTTATTTTCTTCCATAGTAATGCAATGGATACCACAAATTTAAATAATTGATGTGTTAACTTTTAAACACAAAACAAAAATAATAATTCATTATTTTATTGATGTGACATAAATCACATTCATTGACATTGTCAAGTCTTTTTGTAAACATTTTATAGTAAAATTGACATTACTTCCTTTATTTCATATTTCTTGGGTTTAGTGGCAATTAGAGCATCGCTACCGAAAGTGCTAATGGTTCTATATAATTTCTTGATGCAGGGCGATTCAAAGTACAGTTAAAGGATTCCCAAGGCCATTGTTGAATTTGAGTGCTGAATCATTTGCTAAGGTGGTGGATAGTGCATTTGAGAAACAGTTGGTTCCTTCTTTTGACCCTTATCGCAGTGGAGTTAATTTTCTCCTCGCATCCTACCTTATTCCTTATGTTGGCCTCACTGGGTATGTTGGAGCAAGTCCCAAACTCCAAGACCCTAAGTCCAAGAGGGTAAGCCTCAAATTTAATAATCAACTTCAACCTTATAAAATTATTATAATATAAGAGTAAATATTATTGCACATTAAGGTATGCACACACCACCCAAGGCAACATTAAGTGGTGTGTACATACATTCATAAATTGTGATCATTAACGTGTGTGCACGTATTAGTGCCTATGATATAATAATGACTTTTTTTTTTTTTTGGTGTTGGCTTCTTGTGCATGCATGTGGATGTTTAGCTTGTAGCAGGGCTTTTGGGTGTGGAATCAGGCCAAGATGCAGTTATTCGTGCATTGCTATATGAGCATGCACACAAGAAGGTCAAGCCGTATGGGATAACAGTTGCAGAGTTTACAAATCGCTTTTCACAGCTCAGGAATAAGCTAGGAAATGCAGGTGTAAAAGATGAAGGGCTTGTGGTTGTTGAGAGTGAAGGTGCTGAGGGATTAATTACTGGCAATGTGCTTGCTGGTGACAAATACTCAGTTGCATTTGATAGAACTCCAGAGGAGATATTGAGGATTGTATATGGGAGTGGTGATGAGCACAAACCCGGGGGTTTCTATCCAAAGGGTGCTGATGGTCATATTGCCAAATCTCATTTGCCTAAAGCTTAAGCTTTCTAGAATAGTTGTGTAGCTAGGTGCTACAAGTGCAGTTTGATCAATTACTTTATGTATATGGTCCTACATGAATAAATGTGATCATGGAATCATATTTTTTTATTGTTTAATCTATTTGTTCAAAATCTTAAAGTACTCCTAATCCAAACAATCAGCTTAAGCAATGTCTTCTAAGCCAAAATGAAAATCGACCAGTGGCTAGTTCACAAAGCTTCGACTTCGCTACATGGCAATGTCAATATTGTGTTTTAATGATGTCATCTTATCACTCAAACCGAAACGTAAAGTGAAATATAGATTCCTGCCATCTCAACCAAGAAGAAATAAAGAAGAATAATAATTTAATACGAAGTGAATTTCAATATTTTAGTAATGTATTAAATTTTCTCAACAAAACTTGAAAGGTGATTTCTTAGTTATGTCTTGTTAGAATTTAGAATAATAGTTAAATGATTAAATTCATCGTTTCCTATAAATTTAAGTTTTTAGGACAACCAGTAATTTATCAAAGTATCTGAGCAGAACATTTGCAAAGTCGAGATTTATATTGAAGGAGGGAGAGAAATTTATATATGACAGACGCAATTTATTATGCACGTGCATGTGAATATATATAGCATTTGACAACAATTTAAAAGTATTAAAATCTATTCATTAGAATACTAATTGATATTTTAATATAAGAAAACTAATGAAAAATAGCATATTTTTTTTGTCATGCGAATAATCCATTTTTCATTTTTTTCAATGTGAAAATTCAAGTTATGTATGAAATGATTTTTAGTAGTAAGATAAATGCCAATTGTAGTTCATGTAGGTTTATTTATGTGAATTTGGTAAAATAGACTCACAAAATGTTCAAATTGTAATAATTTAAAACTATACTTTGAAAGTTATGTACTTGAAAATTCTAAGTTTAGCTTGCAACAATATCTTCATACTTTATTTTTTGTACATGAATGCAATGGTCTGTGCCTGCAAATAGTACCAAATGCTAAGGCATCTCCATATATGATATATGGTTCAATGCTAGAAAATACAACAAGCCACCGAGGGATAGAAGAGACAAGAGGTTACCTTCAATGTGTAATGAGAAGGGGTGAAGAAGCAGTTATGTGCAACTGAGAAGAATCTTCTAATGAGCTATAGGAGGACCATGTACATATATATATATATATATATATATATATTCTCGTTGTGTTCCCATTCTACTTCACTATTTGCTCACATTGAAAACGGCCTTTAACTTTGATGTGAAAAGACTAGTTGGTAGAACAAAACAAAGAATATAGCTTATTTGCTAAAAAAACTCTTCCTTTTATATAAAAGTGAACTCTTCATAGTACGGTCCTCACATAGTCACATGAACCTCAATTTTATGTAAGATAAAAATATAGTAAGAATGGATTTAGTTTCAGAGTAGTGGATTAGAAACGATCATGACACATCCAGACATGTGTCTTGATTATGTGCGGTCCAGTGCACTCGACCAAAGCTTAATCCCAACAAAATAACATATGAGTGCTGAACTACACCCAATCTATTCCCATAAAATGACAAAAACACCCACCAAAGTTCATTACAATTACCAAATCACCCCCCATTTTTATTAGTTTCAGCCATATATAACACAGATTTCAATTGCAATTATCTTATTCTCTCCAAAGCTCTCCATTGGAGGCACTCATAAAGACTTTCCTCTGCAGCCTATCTTACACCAAAACACCTAATCTATCCAAAAGGAGCAAAGGTCGCATTGCCAGATCTCATTTACATTATCTACCTAAAGCTTGATTACAAGAAATGTTAGCTTCGGTGTTTTTTGGTTTAGTGTTTAAATTATGTGCCCTTTGCATTGTTAACAAATAAATTTTATGTGACAAATTAATTGTGTTAGGCATTTATCAAGTTTATTCAAAATGTTAGACTTTTTGTGGGTGACAGTTAGCTCGATTGGTAAAATCTTTTGCCATCGTACACAGAACATGAGATCGATGTGTTTACACTAACAAAAAATATATATATATATATGATGTCTTGACAT